>CM077347.1:52265294-52865294 GCA_039655645.1 Ammopiptanthus mongolicus
AGGTTAACCAAATCTGCCCATTTTATTCCTCTGAACATGGAATATCCATTAGAGAAGTTGACTGGGTTGTATATCAGAGAAATAGTTAGATTGCATGGTGTACCCTCTAGCATAATTTCAGACAGAGATCCTAGATTTACCTCTAGATTTTGGAATAGTTTGCATGAGGCCTTAGGAACTAAGCTTAGATTGAGTTCAGCTTATCATCCACAGACCGATGGTCAGTCCGAGAGGACAATCCAATCCTTAGAAGACTTGTTGAGGGCGTGTGTGCTAGAGCAGTCGGGTAGTTGGGATAAGTTTTTACCCCTTATAGAGCTCACCTACAACAATAGTTTCCATTCCAGTATTGGGATGGCACCTTATGAGGCTTTGTATGGGAGGAGGTGTAGGACACCCTTGTGTTGGAATGAGCCTGGAGAGAATGTTGTGTTAGGACCTGAGGTAGTGCAAGAGACTACAGAGAAAGTGAGGATGATACAAGATAAGATGAGAGTGGCACAGAGTAGGCAAAAGAGTTACCATGATAAGAGAAGAAAAACTCTCGAATTCCAGGAGGGAGATCATGTGTTCTTGCGAGTTATTCCAACAACTGGGGTTGGCAGGGTAATGAAAGCGCGGAAACTTACTCCTAGATTCATTGGCCCTTACCAAATTCTAAAAAGAGTCGGTGAAGTCGCCTACCAGATAGCCTTACCCCCGTTCTTGTCAAACCTTCATAATGTGTTTCATGTGTCTCAACTTCGAAAATATGTTCATGATCCAAGCCATGTGATAGTACCCGATGTTATTCCACTAAAGGATAACTTGACCTTTGAGGTGCTACCACTTCGGGTTGAAGATAGAAGGGTCAAGCAGCTGAGAGGGAAGGAAATTCCCTTGGTCAAGGTCATTTGGAGTGGAGCTACAGAAGAAAGTGCTACGTGGGAGTTGGAGAACAAGATGAAGGAGTCATACCCGCATCTGTTTACTCAAGGTGAGTAGAAATTTCGAGGACGAAATTTTTTATAAGGGGGGTGGAATTGTAACACCCTGCTCTTTCACTTCTCTGTATATATGTATTGATACTTGCTCATAGATGCATGCATATGTCGTTTTTGCTTGTTTTTGGTACATAAGTTCATAGTTGTAATAGTTCAGCCTTTAGAATAATCAATTCATCCGAGTCTAGATAACCTGTCTCACGGTTTTGGCCATATCTTGAGTTCTAGACATCCGATCGAGATGATCTAGGATGCGTTGGAAAGCTTAGAGGATTACCTACAAGTTTTATTCAGGTGTCGATGCCAAAATCGATTGGGAAATCGATTTGGGAAATCGATTTGGGAAATCGATTTCCAGGTGAAGAAAATCGATTTCCAGAAGGAGGAAATCGATTCTTTGAAGGGAAAAATCGATTTGGCCCAAGGAAAATCGATTTTCATGGATGTTGAAATCGATTTTCATGCGTGTCAGAGCTTGTGTACGCGTTCGGGTTACTGGGCTATGCTGTGTACGGCCCATTCGTCCTAAAACGTCCCTAACAGCCATATATACATAGCGTATGACCTAAACCTAGTATCCACACCCTATTGTACACACTTTTTGCCTCTTCTCATCCCTAAGAGCTCTAATTGATCTCTCGCTCTAGAAAACCCAAAGGACGAATCCTGCTTGGGTGTTCTTCGTCAAGAACACGCCGTTGTTTGGCTAGTCTATCCCTGCTGCTAGAGTTAATCTCCTAAGTTAGAAACCAAGGTGAGTTTCTAATCCTAGTTTTGTTTTCCCTTTTAATCCTTAACTTAAGGATCGACTCTGCTTTCCAGTGTTGCGATCGTGATCAAGTGCTGCACCCGTAAGAAGGAACCGTAGCAGAACTTGGATTTGTTCTCTTTCCCTTAGGCTGTGAATCGTCATACCAGGTATGGGGGGGAGAAAATTGATCATGAGTATGTGGGTTTTGGGATAGGTTAAGATGAAGGGGTTAACCCATGACCCCTATATGTTTGTCTATATGCATTGTAAGTGCCTATGAATGTTGTTATGTTGTTTTCTGGCTGTACGAATATTGATTGATGAATAATCTGATGTCATAACATGTTTATAACTATGAGTACATGATTATTATGAATGTTGATGAATTGATGATGATGAACATGTTGTTTATGCCATGATATGGTGTCTTATTAATCCTATACTATTAGAACATAGTTATAGGGAGAAAATAAATAGGCAATGTGAGATTGATGACCAAGGATTAGTTGAGAACCCTTAGGTTATGATTCATGAGTGTTGAACTAATCAAATTGATGATAAATAGCTTAGGCTCGAATGATCTGTTAATTAGAGAACGTTGATTTGGCCTTGTAGAAATCGATTTTTAGAATCGATTTTCCCTTGTTCAAAATCGATTGGGGAAATCGATTTTAACATGCTGAAATCGATTTTCAGGGATTGGAAATCGATTTTGAAGACTTGAGAAATCGATTCCAGAGAATGGAAATCGATTCTCACGTGCCCAGGAACAGTCTTGACCCCTTATGCTTGATGGATAGTGTTATAAAGATTAAGTTACAATCTTAATAACTATATGACTTGAGGTTTAAATATTAGGATTAAGTTATAATCTTAATAAGATAGAACTGTGGTTTAGATATTAAGATTAAGTTATAATCTTAATAAATATATGACTTGACGTTTAAATATTAAGATTAAGTTATCATCTTAATAAAGTATGAATTGAGGTTTAGATATTAAGATTAATTTATTATCTTAATAACTATATGACTTGAGGTTTAAATATTAGGATTAAGTTATAATCTTAATAAGATATGAATTGAGGTTTAGATAATAAGATTAGGTATAATACTTAATGAAGATGATGTCAAGTTAAGACTTAACAAAGAGAACAATTAATAAGACGATGATGTTATTGGTAACGACGTACTGTTACCGATGTTGTTGGTTAAATCATTCTTGATACTTATTGGTCAAGTTTGATGTTGATAAATCATCTTTGATGCTTGTTGGTCAAAGTTGATAGCCATGTAATGGTGTTGATGGTGGATGGTTGGACATGTGTTTGCATGTTGTTGAGCATAACATGCATCATGCGTTGACGTTGATATGTTGGGTGGAAAGCAAACGATGAATCGCGATAGTGGAGGCCACGATGGGTGTTATCCCGGCCTTGCGGGTACATTGGGTAGGGAAATTCCAGGTGACATGGGCTAGCTACCTATTGTCGGAGTGACCTAAAGGATAAGCTTGAGTACCCTGACTAGCCACTATACGTTATCAGGATTAGTGAGAGTGTTCGGGGATGGCCCACGGTCTGGCATAACATCCACGTTGATAACCGGACATGTACTCCTAATCGTCTTTCCAGAGTTAGAGTTGTTGGCCACATGCATACGGAGTAGTGATGTTGCATTCGCATTGACATGCATCTTTGATATGTATTGATTATACATGTGTTGATTGATGTATGTTGTATGTCATCTTAATTACTATTCCATTCCGTTTACATATATTTATGATCGTATTTCTCACCCCCATCCTTTGTTGTTCTTGTGCATATGATGTTGCATGTGCAGAGGAGGGTGAGCATGCTGACGAGGAGTGATCCCGTGAAGATCTCTCTTAGTAGTAGTAGATAGGATTTACATTCAGTTGTTTAGTTTTATTCCGATGTGTTATCGGTATATGTATACCAACTCTGATTATGTGACATCGGGTTTCGGGTTTCGTTTATGATTAATGTTTTTCCGCAGTTGTTTTATGTTTAAAATGTTTTCGGATCATGTGGTACTTGCTACCTTTTATGTTAAAGTTTTAAATTTTTATTTAACTTGCATGCTTTATTTTATTTTATCGTATGCGGGGTAGCGGGTGTCACAGCGTACCTCAAAATACGACGTCTCAAACGCTTGATTGTCGGCAATACGCGCTTGACTTCAATCTTCATTGTTTTTGCTTCTGCAGATTTAGCACTTTTGTCTTTGTTCACGCTTTTCTAGTCTTTCTTTTATTAGGTTTGCTAGAAAGTTTGTCTTCTTCTGTTACAGTACTTGATGATTCAAAACTTTATTGAAAATGGTGCCTTATTTTCTGGTCAAGCTTGGAATTTGAATATCTTAATACTTCATTCAAAATTACATATTTAGCCATCATAATGTTCTGTATTCCGATTTGACGCTTGATTAGCTTCACTGGACGCTTCTTAAATGAGTTAAGGCGCTTGGTTATAGATTGGGCACATTCAAAAGGCTGTTTAACACGTAGCATTCCGACCGGTTAGCGTATTATGCTTCTTTGTCCATGTTACAGGCCGAATTAGGATTCGATGTCTGCATGAAAGTTGTATATATGGACATTAGCTTTAATCGAACCCCGGTTGCATCCAATTCTGACAACTACAGCTCAATATATGGGCATCAGACCCTAAAAAGGAACAGTCAGGAACAACATCACGTCGCCAAATTACGGATGCAATTTGACAAAGATAGAGATCGATTTCGCTCTTGACCTCTGCATGAAAATTGCAGATATTTCTCTGAGCCTTCCAGTGATACCAATATCGATGCTTTTGAACACCTAAAGCTCAAGAAATTGTCAGCAGACGCTTGCATGTTCTGATTGGCACGAACAGTATCACATCTCAAGCTTGAATAAAGAATTTCACTCATATAAAGATTGATTTAGATCTCGACTTCTTCAAGAATCATGTAGGTATTTCTCTTATCTTTCTAATCATACCAAGATCACTTCATTTGGATGAGCGTACCTCAAAATAGGACGTCTCAAACGCTTGATTGTCGGTAACACGCGCTTGACTTCAATCTTCATTGTTTTTGCCTCTGCAGATTTAGTACTTTTGTCTTTGTTCACGCTTTTCTAGTCTTTCTTTTATTAGGGTTGCTAGAAAGTTTGTCTTCTTCTGTTACAGTACTTGATGATTCAAAACTTTGTTGAAAAGGGTACCTCATTTTCTGGTCAAGCTTGGATTTTGAATATCTTAATACTTCATTCAAAAATACTTCTTCCGCCATCATAATGTTCTGCATTCTGAGTAAACGCTTGATTAGCTTCACCGGACGCTTCTTGAATGAGTTAAGGCGCTTGGTTATCCACTAGGTACATTCACAAGGCATTTTAACTATTAGCATTCTGACCAGTTAGCGTATTGTGCTTCTTTGACCCTGTTACTGCCGCATTAGAATTCGATGTCTTCATGAAACTTGTGTATATGGATATTAGCGTTAATCGGACCCCGGTTTCATACAATTCGGACAACTACAGCTCATTAAATGGCCTTCAGACGCAGCAGAGGTATGACTGTCAAGAACAACATCACGTCACCAACTAACGGATGCAATGCGACAAAGATAGAGATCGATTTCTCTCTTGACCTCGGCAGGAAAATTGTAGAAATTTCTCTGTGCCTTCCAACGATTCCAAGATCAACGATTCCAAGTACTTTTGTCCTTGTTCACGCTTTTCTAGTGTTTCTTTTATTAGGGTTGCTAGAAAGTTCGTCATCTTCTGTTACAGTACTTGATGCTTCAAAACTTTATTGAAAAGGGTACCTCATTTTCTGGTCAAGCTTGGAATTTGAATATCTTAATACTTCATTCAAAATTACATATTTAGGCATCATAATGTTCTGCATTCCGAGTAGACGCTTGATTAGCTTCACTGGACGCTTCTTAAATGAGTTAAGGCGCTTGGTTATATATTAGGCACATTCAAAAGGCTGTTTAACACGTTGCATTCCGGCCGGTTAGCGTATTATGCTTCTTTGACCATGTTACAGGCCGAATTAGGATTCGATGTCAGCATGAAAGTTGTATATATGGATATTAGCTTCAATCGAACCCCGGTTACATCCAATTCAGACAACTACATCTCAAGATATGGGCATCAGACCCTAAAAAGGTACAGTCAGGAACAACATCACGTCACCAAATTACGGATGCAATTTGACAAAGATAGAGATCGATTTCGCTCTTGCCTCTGCATGAAAATTACAGATATTTCTCTGAGCCTTCCAGCGATACCAATATCGATGCTTTTGAACACCTAAAGCTCAAGAAATTGTTATCAGACGCTTGCATGTTCTGATCGGCACAAACAGTATCACATCTCAAGATGGAATAAAGAATTTCACTCATTTAAAGATTGATTTAGATCTCGACTTCTTCAAGAATCATGTAGGTATTTCTCTTATCTGTCTAATCGTACCAAGATCACTTCATTTGGATGAGCGTACCTCAAAATACGACGTCTCAAACGCTTGATTGTCGGCAACACGCGCTTGACTTCAATCTTCATTGTTTTTGCTTCTGCAGATTTTGTACTTTTGTCTTTGTTCACGCTTTTCTAGTCTTTCTTTTATTAGGGTTGCTAGAAAGTTTGTCTTCTTCTGTTACAGTACTTGATGCTTCAGAACTGTATTAAAAAGGGTATCTCATTTTCTGGTCAAGCTTGGATTTTGAATATCTTAATACTTCATTCAAAATTACATCTTCAGCCATCATAATGTTCTGCATTCCGATTTGACGCTTGATTAGCTTCACTGGACGCTTCTTAAATGAGTTAAAGCGCTTGGTTATAGATTGGGCACATTCAAATGGCTGTTTAACACGTAGCATTCCGACCGGTTAGCGTATTATGCTTCTTTGACCATGTTACAGGCCGAATTAGGATTCGATGTCTGCATGGAAGTTGTATATATGGATATTAGCTTTAATCGAACCCCGGTTGCTTCCAATTCTGACAACTACAGCTCAATATATGGGCATCAGACCCTAAAAAGATGCAGTCAGGAACAACATCACGTCACCAAATTGCGGATGCAATTTGACAAACATAGAGATCGATTTCGCTCTTGACCTCTGCATGAAAATTGCAGATATTTCTCTGAGCCTTCCAGCGATACCAATATCGATGCTTTTGAACACCTAAAGCTCAAGAAATTGTTAGAAGACGCTTGCATGTTCTGATTGGCGCGAACAATATCACATCTCAAGCTTAAATAAAGAATTTCACTCAGATAAAGATTGATTTAGATCTCGACTTCTTAAGGAATCATGTAGGTATTTCTCTTATCTTTCTAACCATACCAACTAAAATAGAGATCGATTTCGCTGTTGACCTGTACATGAAAATTGCAGATATTTCTCTAAGCCTTCCAACGATACCAAGATCGATGCATTTGAACAGCTAAACCTCAAGAAATTGTCGGCAAAGGCTTGCATCTTATGTTTGTCACGAATAATATCACATCTCAAGCATGAATAAAGAATTTCACTAAGATAATGATTGATTCAGATGTCAACTTGTTCAGGAATCATGTAGGTATTTCTTTTATCTTTCTAACCAAACAAAGATCACTTCATTTGGACGAGCGTACCTCAAAATACGACGTTTCACACGCTTGATTGTCGGCAACCGGCACTTGACTTCAATCTTCAACGTTTTTGCTTTTGCAGCTTTTGTACTTTTGTCTTTGTTCGCGCCTTTCTAGTCTTTCATGTGTTAGGGTTGCTAAAAATTTCGCTTTTTACTATTACAGCACTTGATGCCTCAGAACTGTATTAAAAAGGGTATCTCATTTTCTGGTCAAGCTTGGATTTTGAATATCTTAATACTTCATTCAAAATTACATCTTCAGCCATCATAATGTTCTGCATTCCGAGTAGGCGCTTGATTAGCTTCACTGGATGCTTCTTAAATGAGTTAAGGCGCTAGGTTATCCAATAGGAACCTTCAAAAGGTTGTTTAAGTCGTAGCATTCTGACCAGTTAGCGTATTATGCTTCTTTGACCCTGTTACAGGCCGAATTAGGATCCGATATCTTCATGAAACTTGTATATATGGATATTAGATTTAATCAGACACCGGTTTCATCAAATTCAGACTACTACAGCTCAATATATGGTCATCAGACCCTACAAAGGTATGACAGTCATGAACAACATCATGTCACCAACTTACGGATGCAATTTGACAATGATAGAGATCGACTTCGCTCTTGACCTCTGCATGAAAATTGTAGATATTTCTCTGAGCCTTCCAACGATACCATGATCGATGCATTTGAACACCTTAAGCTCCAGAAATTGTCAGCAGACGCTTGCATGTTCTGATTTTGACGAACAGTATCTCATCTCAAGTTTGAATATAGAATTTCACTCAGATAAAGATTGATTCAGATCTCTACTTCTTCAGGAATCTTGTAGGTATTTCTTTATCTTTCTAACCAAACCAAGATCACTTCATTTGGACGAGCGTACCTCAAAATACGATGTTTCAAACGCTTGGTTGTCGGCAACAGGCTTTAGACTTGCTTTTGTACTTCTCTCTTTGTTCATGCTTTTTTAGTCTTTCTTCTGTTGCGGTTGCTAAAAATTTTGTCTTCTTCTGTTACAGTACTTGCTGCTTCAGAACTTTATTGAAAAGGGTACCTAAATTTCTGGTCAAGCTTGGACTTTGAATATCTTAATACTTCATTCAAAATTACTTCTTCAGCCATCATAATGTTCTGCACTCGGAGAAGACGCTTGATTAGCTTCACTGGACACTTCTTAAATGAGATAAGGCACTTGGTTAACCACAAGGCACATTCACAAGGCGTTTTAACTCGTAGCATTCTGACCAGTTAGCCTATTTTGTTTCTTTGACCCTGTTACTGGCTGCATTAGAATTCAATGTTGTCACGACACTTCAAAGGTATGACTGTCAGGAAAAAACATCACGTCACCAACTTACCGATGCAATTTGACTAAAATAGAGATCGATTTCGCTTTTGACCTCTACATGAAAATTGCAGATATTTCTCTAATCCTTCCAACGATACCAAGATCGATGCATTTGAACAGCTAAACCTCAAGAAATTGTCGGCAAAGGCGTGCATCTTATGTTTGTCACGAACAGTATCACATCTCAAGCATGAATAAAGAATTTCACTCAGATAATGATTGATTCAGATCTCGACTTCTGCAGGAATCATGTAGGTATTTCTTTTATATTTCTAACCAAACCAAGATCACTTCATTTGGACGAGCTTACCTCAAAATACGGCGTTACACACGCTTGATTGTCGACAACCGACGCTTGACTTCAATCTTCAATGTTTTTGCTTTTGCAGCTTTTGTACTTTTGTCTTTGTTCACTCCTTTCTTGTCTTTCTTGTGTTCGGGTTGCTAAAAATTTTGCCTTCTTCTATTACAGCACTTGATGCTTCAGAACTTTATTGAAAAGGGTGCCTACAAAGGTATGACAGTCAGGAACAACATCATTTCACCAACTTACGGATGCAATTTGACAATTATTGAGATCGATTTCGCTCTTGACCTCTGCTTGAAAATTGCAGATATTTCTCTGAGCCTTCCAATGATACCATGATCAATGCATTTGAGCACCTTAAGCTCCAGAAATTGTCGGTAGACACTTGCATGTTTTGTCAGTAGACACTTGCATGTTCTAATTTTCACGAACAGTATCAGATCTCAAGTTTGAATAAAGAATTTCACTCAGATAAAGATTGATTCGGATCTCAACTTCTTCAGGAATCATGTAGGTATTACTCTTATCTTTCTAAACAAACCAAGATCACTTCATTAGGATGAGCATACCTTAAAATACGACGTTTCAAACGCTTGATTGTCGGCAACAGGCGCTTGACTTGCTTTTGTACTTTTCTATTTGTTCATGCTTTTCTAGTCTTTCGTCTATTTGGGTTGCTAAAAATTTTATGTTTTTCTGTTATAGTACTTGCTGCCTGAGATTTTTATTGAAAAGGGTACCTCATTTTCTGGTCAAGCTTGGACTTTGAATATCTTAAAACTTCATTCAAAATTACATCTTCAGCCTTCATAATGTTTTCCATTCCGAGTAGATGCTTGATTAGCTTCACTGGACGCTTCTTAAACGAGTTAAGGCGCCTGGTTATCAACTGGGCACATTCACAAGGCTATTTAATTAGTTGCATTCTGGCCAGTTAGCGTATTATGCTTCTTTGACCCTGTTACAGGCCGAATTAGGATTCGATGTCTTCATGAAACTTGTATATATGGATATTAGCTTTAATAAGACACTGGTTTCATCCAATTCGGAAAACTAAAGCTCCATATATGGTCATCCGACCCTACAAAGGTATGACAATTCGGAAAAACATCACGTCACCAACTTACGGATGCAATTTGACAAAGATAGAGATCAATTTCGCTCTTGACCTTTGAATGAAAACTACAGATATTTCTCTGAGCTGTCCAACGATACTAAGATCGATGCATTTGAACACCTTAAGCTCCAGAAATTGTTAGCAGACGCTTTCATGTTCTAATTGTCACGAACAGTATCACATCTCAAGCTTGAATAAAGAATTTCACTCAGATAAAGATTGATTCAGATCTCGACTTCTTCAGGTATCATGTAGGTATTTCTCTTATCTTTCTAACCAAACCAAGATTACTTCATTTCGACGAGCGTACCTAAAAAAATGGCGTTTCAAACGCTTGATCGTCGGCAATAGGCGCTAGACGTCAATCTTCGGTGTTTTGGATTTTGTAACTTTTGTACTTTTATCTTTGTTCACGCCTTTCTAGTGTTAGGGTTGCAAAAATTTTGCCTTCTTCTATTATAGTACTTATGCTTCAGAACTTTATTGAAAAGGGTACCTCATTTTCTAGTGAAGCTTGGACTTTGAATATCTTAATACTTCATTCAAACTTACTTCTCCAGCTATCATAATGTTCTACATTCCGAGTAGGCGCTTGATTAGCTTCACTGGACGCTTCTTAAATGAGTTAAGGCGCTTGGTTATCCACTGGGCACATTCACAAGGATGTTTAACACGTAGCATTCTAACCAGTTAGCGTATCATGCTTCTTTGACACTGTTACTACCGCATTAGAATTCGATGTCTTCATGAAACTTGTATATATGGATATTAGCTTTATTCAGACACCGGTTTCATCCAATTTGGACAACTATGCACAATATATGGTCATCAGACCGTACAAAGGTATGACAGTCAGGAACAACATCACGTCACCGATTTACAGATGCAATTTGGCAAAGATAGAGATCGATTTCGCTCTGGACCTTTGCATGAAAATTGCAGATATTTCTCAGGGCCTTCCAACGATACCAAGATTGATGCATTTGAATACCTTAAGCTCCAGAAATTGTCAGCAGACGCTTGCATGTTCTGATTGTCACGAACAATATCACATCTCAAGCTTGAATAAAGAATTTCACTCTTATAATGATTGATTTAGATCTCGACTTCTTCGGGAATCATGTAGATATTTCTCTTATCTTTCTAACCAAACCAAGATCACTTCATTTGGATGAGCATACCTCAAAATACGACGTTTCAATTATTTGATTGTCGACAACTGGCGCTTGACTTGCTTTTGTACTTTTCAATTTGTTCACGCTTTACTAGTCTTTCTTCTATTAGGGTTGCTAAAAATTTTATCGTTTTCTTTTATAGTACTTGCTGCCTCAGAACTTTATTGAAAAGGGTACCTCATTTTCTTGTCAAGCTTGGACTTTGAATATCTTAATACTTATTCAAAATTACATCTTCCGCATTCATTATGTTTTGCATTCCGAGTAGATGCTTGATTAGCTTCACTGGACGCTTCCTAAACGAGTTAAGGCGCCTGGTTATCCACTGGGAACATTCACAACGCTATTTAATTAGTAGCATTCTGACCAGTTAGCGTATTATGCTTCTTTGACATCACGTCACCAACTTACGGATGCAATTTAACAAAGATAGAGATCAATTTCGCTCTTGACCTTCGCATGAAAACTACAGATATTTCTCTGAGCTGTCCAACGATACCAAGATCGATGCATTTGAACACCTTAAGCTCCGGAAATTGTTAGCAGACGCTTGCATGTTCTAATTGTCACGAACAGTATCACATCTCAAGCTTGAATAAAGAATTTCACTCAGATAAAGATTGATTCAGATCTCGACTTCTTCAGGTATCATGTAGGTATTTCTCTTATCTTTCTAACCAAACCAAGATTACTTCATTTCGACGAGCGTACCTAAAAAATTGACGTTTCAAACGCTTGATCGTCGGCAATAGGCGCTTGACCTCAATCTTCGGTGTTTTGGATTTTGTAACTTTTGTACTTTTATCTTTGTTCACGCCTTTCTAGTGTTAGGGTTGCTAAAAATTTTGCCTTCTTCTATTACAGCACTTGATGCTTCAGAACTTTATTAAAAAGGGTACCTCATTTTCTAGTGAAGCTTGGACTTTGAATATCTTAATACTTCATTCAAAATTACATCTTCAGCCATCATAATGTTCTGCATTCCGAGCAGGCGCTTGATTAGCTTCACTAGACGCTTCTTAAATGAGTTAAGGCGCTAGGTTATCCAATAGGAACCTTCACAAGTTTGTTTAAGTCATAGCATTCTGGCCAGTTAGCGTATTATGCTTCTTTGACCCTGTTACAGGCCGAATTAGGATCCGATATCTTCATGAAACTCGTATATATGGATATTAGATTTAATCAGACACCGATTTCATCAAATTCAGACTACTACAGCTCAATATGTGGTCATCAGACCCAACAAAGGTATGACAGTCAGGAACAACATCACGTCACCAACTTACGGATGCAATTTGACAATGATAGAAATCGACTTCGCTCTTGACCTCTGCATGAAAATTGAAGATATTTCTCTGAGCCTTCCAACGATACCATGATCGATGCATTTGAACACCTTAAGCTCCAGAAATTGTCAGCAGACGCTTGCATGTTCTGATTTTCCCGAACAGTATCTCATCTCAAGTTTGAATATATAATTTCACTCAGATAAATATTGACTCAGATCTCGACTTCTTCAGGAATCATGTAGGTATTTCTCTTATATTTCTAACCAAACCAAGATCACTTCATTTGCACGAGCGTACCTCAAAATACGACGTTTCAAACGCTTGGTTGTCGGCAATAGGCGCTAGACTTGCTTTTGTACTTCTCTCTTTGTTCATTCTTTTTTAGTCTTTCTTCTATTGGGGTTGCTAAAAATTTTGTCTTCTTCTGTTACTGTACTTGCTGCTTCAGAACTTTATTGAAAACGGTACCTAAATTTCTGGTCAAGCTTGGACTTTGAATATCTTAATACTTCATTCAAAATTACTTCTTCAGCCCTCATAATGTTCTGCACTCGGAGAAGACGATTGATTAGCTTCACTGGATGCTTCTTAAATGAGTTAAGGCGCTTGGATATCCACTGGGTACATTCATAAGGTTGTTTAACTCGTAGCATTATAACTAGCTGGCGTATTATGCTTCTTTGACCCTGTTACGGGTCTGATTTAGGATCCGATATCTGCATGAAACTTGTATATATGTGTATTAGATTTAACAGACACCAGTTTCATCCAATTCAGACTACTATAGCTCAGTGCATGGTCATCAGACCCTACAAAGGTATGACAATCAGGAACAACATCATTTCACCAACTTACGGATGCAATTTGACAATTATAGAGATCGATTTCACTCTTGACCTCTGCTTGAAAATTGCAGATATTTCTCTGAGCCTTCCAACGATTCCATGATCGATGCATTTGCGCACCTTAAGCTCCAGAAATTGTCAGCAGACACTTTCATGTTCTGATTTTCACGAACAGTATCCGATCTCAAGTTTGAATAAAGAATTTCACTCAGATAAAGATTGATTCAGATCTCAACTTCTTCAGGAATAATGTAGGTATTTCTCTTATTTTTCTAAACAAACCAAGATCACTTCATTAGGACGAGCATACCTCAAAATACGACGTTTCAAACGCTTGATTGTCGGCAACTGGCACTTGACTTGCTTTTGTACTTTTCTATTTGTTCACACTTTTCTAGTCTTTCTTCTATTTGGGTTGCTAAAAATTTTATCTTTTACTGTTATAGTACTTGCAGCCTGAGAACTATATTGAAAAGGGTACCTCATTTTCTAGTCAAGCTTGGACTTTGAATATCTTAATACTTCATTCAAAATTACATCTTCAGCCTTCATAATGTTTTGCATTCCGAGTAGATGCTTGATTAGCTTCACTTGACGCTTCTTAAATGAGTTAAGGCGCCTGGTTATCCACTGGGTACATTCATAAGGCTGTTTAATTAGTTGCATTCTGACCAGCTGGCGTATTATGCTTCTTTGACCCTGTTACAGGCCGATTTAGGATCCGATATCTGCATGAAACTTGTATATATGGATATTAGATTAAACAGACACTAGTTTCATCCAATTCAGACTACTATAGCTCAGTGCGTGGTCATCAGACCGTACAAAGGTATGACAGTCAGGAACAACATCACATCACCGATTTACGGATGCAATTTGGCAAAGATAGAGATAGATTTTGCTCTGGACCTTTGCATGAAAATTGCAGATATTTCTCAGGGCCTTCCAACGTTACCAAGATCGATGCATTTGAATACCTTAATCTCCAGAAATTGTCAGCAGACGCTTGCATTTTCTGATTGTCATGAACAATATCACATCTCAAGTTTGACTAAAGAATTTCACTCTGATAACGATTGATTCAGATCTCGACTTCTTCAGGAATCATGTAGATATTTCTCTTATCTTTCTAACCAAACCATGATCACTTCATTTGGATGAGCGTACCTCAAAATACGACGTTTCAATTATTTGATTGTCGACAACATGCGCTTGACTTGCTTTTGTACTTTTCAATTTGTTCATGCTTTACTAGTCTTTCTTCTATTAGGGTTGCTAAAAATTTTATCGTTTTCTTTTATAGTACTTGCTGCCTCAGAACTTTATTGAAAAGGGTACATCATTTTCTTGTCAAGCTTGGACTTTGAATATCTTAATACTTCATTCATAATTACATCTTCCGCATTCATAATGTTTTGCATTCCGAGTAGATGCTTGATTAGCTTCACTGGACGCTTCTTAAACGAATTAAGGCACCTGGTTATCCACTGGGCACATTCACAAGGCTTTTTAATTAGTAGCATTCTGACCCGTTAGCGTATTATACTTCTTTGACCCTGTTACAGGCCGAATTAGGATTCGATGTCTTCATGAAACTTGTATATATGGATATTAGCTTTAATCAGACACCGGTTTCATCCAATTCGGAAAACTAAAGCTCAATATATGGTCATCAAACCCTAAAAAGGTATGACAGTTAGGAACAACATCACGTCAACAACTTACGAATGCAATTGGACAAAGATAGAGATCGATTTCGCTCTGGACCTCTGCATGAAAATTGCAGATATTTCTTATAGCCTTCCAACGATACCAAGATCGATGCATTTGAATACCTTAAGCTCCAGAAATTGTCAGCTGACGCTTGCATATTCTGATTTTCACGAACAATATCACATCTCAAACTTGAATAAAGAATTTCACTCTGATAACGATTGATTTAGATCTCGACTTCTGCAAGAATCATGTAGGTATTTGTCTTATCATTCTAATCAAACCAAGATCACTTCATTTGGACGAGCGTACCTCAAAATACGGTGTTTCAATTATTTTATTGTCGACAACAGGCGCTTGACTTCAATCTTCAGTGTTTTTGCTTATGCAGCTTTTGTACTCTTGCCTTTTCACGCTTTTCTAGTCTTTCTTCTGTTAGGGTTGCTAAAAATTTTATCTTCTTCCGTTATAGTACATGATGCTTCAGAACTTTAATGAAAAGGGTACCTCATTTTCTGGTCAAGCTTGGAATTTGAATATCTTAATACTTCATTCAAAATTACATCTTCAGCCATCATAATGTTCTGCATTCCGAGTAGGCGCTTGATTAGCTTCACTAGACGCTTCTTAAATGAGTTAAGGCGCTAGATTATCCAATAGGAACCTTCACAAGTTTGTTTAAGTCATAGCATTCTGGCCAGTTAGCGTATTATGCTTCTTTGACCCTGTTACAGGCCGAATTAGGATCCGATATCTTCGTGAAACTCGTATATATGGATATTAGATTTAATCAGACACCGGTTTCATCAAATTCAGACTACTATAGCTCAATATGTGGTCATCAGACCTAACAAAGGTATGACAGTCAGGAACAACATCACGTCACCAACTTACGGATGCAATTTGACAATGATAGAGGTCGACTTCGCTCTTGACCTCTGCATGAAAATTGCAGATATTTCTCTGAGCCTTCCAACGATACCATGATCGATGCATTTGCACACTTTAGGCTCCAGAAATTGTCAGCAGACGCTTGCATGTTCTGATTTTCACGAACAGTATCTCATTTCAAGTTTTAATATAGAATTTCACTCAGATAAAGATTGATTCAGATCTCGACTTCTTCAGAAATCATGTAGGTATTTCTCTCATCTTTCTAACCAAACCAAGATCACTTCATTTGGACGAGCGTACCTCAAAATACGACGTTTCAAACGCTTGGTTGTTGGCAACAGGCGCTAGACTTGCTTTTGTACTTCTCTCTTTGTTCATGCTTTTTTAGTCTTTCCTCTATTGGGATTGCTAAAAATTTTGTCTTCTTCTGTTACAGTACTTGCTGCTTCAGAACTTTATTGAAAAGGGTACCTAAATTTCTGGTCAAGCTTGGACTTTGAATATCTTAATACTTCATTCAAAATTACTTCTTCAGCCATCATAATGTTCTGCACTTGGAGAAGACGATTGATTAGCTTCACTGGACACTTCTTAAATGAGATAAGTCGCTTGGTTAACCACAAGGCACATTCAGAAGGCTTTTTAACTCGTTGCATTCTGACCATTTAGCCTATTTTGCTTCTTTGACCCTGTTACTGGCTGCATTAGAATTCAATGTTGTCACGAAACTTGTATATATGGATATTAGCTTTAATCGGAAACTGGTTTAATACAATTCGGACAACTACAGCTCAATATATGGCCATCAGACCTTCAAAGGTATGACTGTAAGGAAAAAACATCACGTCACCAACTTACTGATGCAATTTGACTAAAATAGAGATCGATTTCGCTCTTGACCTCTACATGAAAATTGCAGATATTTCTCTAAGCCTTCCAATGATACCAAGATCGATGCATTTGAACAGCTAAACCTCAAGAAATTGTCGGCAAAGGCGTGCATCTTATGTTTGTCACGAATAGTATCACCTCTCAAGCATGAATAAAGAATTTCACTCAGATAATGATTGATTCAGATCTCGACTTCTCCAGGAATCATGTAGGTATTTCTTTTATCTTTCTAACCAAACCAAGATCACTTCATTTGGACGACCTTACCTCAAAATACGGCGTTACACACGCTTGATTGTCGACAATCGACGCTTGACTTCAATCTTCAATGTTTTTGCTTTTGCAGCTTTTGTACTTTTGTCTTTGTTCACGCCTTTCTAGTCTTTCTTGTGTTAGGGTTGCTAAAAATTTTGCCTTCTTCTATTACAGCACTTGATGCTTCAGAACTTTATTGAAAAGCGTACCTCATTTTCTAGTCAAGCTTGGGCTTTGAATATCTTAATACTTCATTAAAAATTACTTCTTCAAGCATCATATGTTCTGCATTGCGAGTAGTCGCTTGATTAGCTTCACTGGATGCTTATGAAATGAGTTAAGCCGCTAGGTTATCCAATGGGTACATTCATAAGGCTGTTTAACTCGTAGCATTCCAACCAGTTAGCGTATCATGCTTCTTTGACGATGTTACTGGCCGCATTAGAATTCGATGTCTATATGAAACTTGTATATATGGATATTAACTTTAATCAGGCAGTGGTTTCATCCAATTCGTACAACTATGCTCAATATATGGTCATCAGACCGTACAAAGGTATGCTAGTCAGGAACAAGATCACGTCACCAACTTACAGATGCAATTTGGCAATGATAGAGATCAACTTCGCTCTTCACCTCTGCATGAAAATTGCAGATATTTCTCTAAGCCTTCGAACGATACCATGATCGATGCATTTGAACACCTTAAGCTCCAGAAATTGTCAGCAGACGCTTGCATGTTCTGATTTTCATGAACAGTATTAGATCTCAAGTTTGAATAAAGAATTTCACTCAAATAAAGATTGATTCAGATCTCAACTTCTTCAGGAATCATGCAGGTATTTCACTTATCTTTCTCAACAAACCAAGATCACTTCATTTGGACGAGCATACCTCAAAATACGATGTTTCAAACGCTTCATTGTCGGCAACAAGTGCTTGACTTGCTTTTGTACTTTTCTCTTTGTTCATGCTTTTCTAGTTTTTCTTCTATTAGGGTTGCTATAAATTTTGTCTTCCTCTGTTACAGTACTTGCTGCTTCAGAACTTTATTGAAAGGGGTACCTCATTTTCTGGTCAAGCTTGGGCTTTGAATATCTTAATACTTCATTCAAAATTACTTCTCCTGCCATCATAATGTTGTGCATTCCCAGTAGACGCTTGATTAGCTTCACTGGATGCTTCTTAAATGAGTTAAGGCGCTTGGATATCCACCGGGTACATTCATAAGGCTGTTTAACTCGTAGCATTATAACTAGCTGGCGTATTATGCTTCTTTGACCCTGTTACGGGCCGATTTAGGATCCGATATCTGCATGAAACTTGTATATATGGATATTAGATTTAACAGACACTAGTTTCATCCAATTCAGACTACTATAGCTCAGTGCGTGGTCATCAGACCGTACAAAGGTATGACAGTCAGGAACAACATCACGTCACCGATTTACGGATGCAATTTGGCAAAGATAGAGATCGATTTTGCTCTGGACCTCTGCATGAAAATTGCAGATATTTCTCTGAGCCTTCCAACGATACCATGATCGATGCATTTGAGCACCTTAAGCTCCAGAAATTGCCAGCAGACACTTGCATGTTCTGATTTTCACGAACAGTATCAGATCTCAAGTTTGAATAAAGAATTTCACTCAGATAAAGATTGATTCAGATCTCAACTTCTTCAGGAATCATGTAGGTATTTCTCTTATCTTTCTAAAAAAACCAAGATCACTTCATTAGGACGAGCATACCTCAAAATATGACGCTTCAAACGCTTGATTGTCGGCAACAAGCGCTTGACTTGCTTTTTTACTTTTCTATTTGTTCACGCTTTTCTAGTCTTTCTTCTATTTGGGTTGGTAAAAATTTTATCTTTTACTGTTATAGTACTTGCAGCCTGAGAACTTTATTAAAAAGGATACCTCATTTTCTGGTCAAGCTTGGACTTTGAATAACTTAATACTTCATTCAAAATTTTATCTTTTACTGTTATAGTACTTGCAGCCCGAGTTAGATGCTTGATTAGCTTCACTAGACATTTCTTATACGAGTTAAGGCGCCTGGTTATCCACTGGGTACATTCATAAGGCTGTTTAACTCGTAGCATTATAACTAGCTGGCGTATTATGCTTCTTTGACCCTGTTACAGGCCGATTTAGGATCTGATATCTGCATGAAGCTTGTATATATGGATATTAGATTTAGCAGATACCAGTTTCATCCAATTCAGACTACTATAGCTCAGTACATGGTCATCAGACCGTACAAAGGTTTGACAGTCAGGAATAACATCACGTCACCGATTTACGGATGTTATGAAAAGCCAGCGCCTAAAGGTGCTTGATTAAAGCCGGTCAACATCTGGTGGAGATAGAGATCGATTTCGCTCTGGACCTCTGCATGAAAATTGCAGATATTTCTCAGGGCCTTCCAACGATACCAAGATCGATGCATTTGAATACCTTAATCGCCAGAAATTGTCAGCAGACGCTTGCATGTTCTGATTGTCATGAACAATATCATATCTCAGGTTTGAATAAAGAATTTCACTCTGATAACGATTGATTCAGATCTCGACTTCTTCAGGAATCATGTAGATATTTCTCTTATCTTTCTAACCAAACCAAGATCACTTTATTTGGACGAGCGTACCTCAAAATACGACGTTTCAATTATTTGATTGTTGACAACAGGCGCTTGACTTGCTTTTGTACTTTTCAATTTGTTCACGCTTTACTAGCCTTTCTTCTATTAGGGTTGCTAAAAATTTTATCGTTTTCTTTTATAGTACTGGCTGCCTCAGAACTTTATTGAAAAGGGTACCTCATTTCCTGGTCAAGCTTGGACTTTGAATATCTTAATACTTCATTCAAAATTACATCTTCCGCATTCATAATGTTTTGCATTCCGAGTGGATGCTTGATTAGCTTCACTGGACGCTTCTTAAACGAGTTAAGGCGCCTGATTATCCACTGGGCACATTCACAAGGCTATTTAATTAGTAGCATTCTGACCAGTTAGCGTATTATGCTTCTTTGACCCTGTTACAGGCCGAATTAGGATTCGATGTCTTCATGAAACTTGTATATATGGATATTAGCTTTAATCAGACACCGGTTTCATCCAATTCGGAAAACTAAAGCTCAATATATAATCATCAGACCCTAAAAAGGTATGACAGTTAGGAACAACATCACGTCACCAACTTACGGATGCAATTTGACAAAGATAGAGATCGATTTTGCTCATGACCTCTGCATGAAAATTGCAGATATTTCTCAGAGCCTTCCAACGATACCAAGATCGATGCATTTGAATACCTTAAGCTCCAGAAATTGTCAGCTGACGCTTGCATGTTCTGATTTTCACGAACAATATCACATCTCAACCTTGAATAAAGAATTTCACTCTGATAACGATTGATTCAGATCTCGACTTCTTCGAGAATCATGTAGGTATTTCTCTTATCATTCTAATCAAACCAAGATCACTTCATTTGGACGAGCGGACCTCAAAATACGACGTTTCAATTATTTTATTGTTGACAACAGGCGCTTGACTTCAATCTTCAGTGTTTTTGCTTCTGCAGCTTTTGTACTTTTGCCTTTTCACGCTTTTCTAGTCTTTCTTCTGTTAGGGTAGCTAAAAATTTTATCTTCTTCCGTTAGAGTACATGATGCTTCAGAACTTTATTGAAAAGGGTACCTCATTTTCTGGTCATGCTTGGACTTTGAATATCTTATTACTTCATTCAAAATTACATCTTCAGCCATCATAATGTTCTGCATTCCGATTAGGATCTTGATTAGCTTCACTAGACGCTTCTTAAATGAGTTAAGGCGCTAGGTTATCCGATAGGAACCTTCACAAGGTTGTTTAAGTCGTATCATTCTGACCAGTTAGCGTATTATGCTTCTTTGACCCTGTTACAGGCTGAATTAGGATCCGATATCTTCATGAAAATTGTATATATGGATATTAGATTTAACCAGACACCGGTTTCATCAAATTTAGACTACTACAGCTCAATATGTGGTCATCAGACCCAACAAAGGTATGACAGTCAGGAACAACATCACGTCACCAACTTACGGATGCAAGTTGACAATGATAGAGATCGACTTCGCTCTTGACCTCTGCATGAAAATTGCAGATATTTCTCTGAGCCTTCCAACGATACCATGATCGATGCATTTGAACACCTTAAGCTCCAGAAATTGTCAGCAGACGCTTGCATGTTCTGATTTTCACGAACAGTATCTCATCTCAAGTTTGAATATAGAATTTCACTCAGATAAAGATTGATTCAGATCTCGACTTCTTCAGGAATCATGTAGATATTTCTCTTTTCTTTCTAACCAAACCAAGATCACTTCATTTGGACGAGCGTACCTCAAAATACGACGTTTCAAACGCTTAGTTGTCGGCAATAGGCGCTAGACTTGCTTTTGTTCTTCTCTCTTTGTTCATGCTTTTTTAGTCTTTCTTCTATTGGGGTTGCTAAAAATTTTGTCTTCTTCTGTTACAGTACTTGCTGCTTCAGAACTTTGTTGAAAAGGGTACCTAAATTTCTGGTCAATCTTGGACTTTGAATATCTTAATACTTCATTCAAAATTACATCTTCATCCTTCATAATGTTTTGGATTCCGAGTAGATGCTTGATTAGCTTCACTGGACGCTTCTTAAACGAGTTAAGGCGCCTGGTTATCCACTGGGTACATTCATAAGGCTGTTTAACTCATAGCATTATAACTAGCTGGCGTATTATGCTTCTTTGACCCTGTTACAGGCCGATTTAGGATCCAATATCTGCATGAAACTTGTATATATGGATATTAGATTTAACAGACACCAGTTTCATCCAATTCAGACTATTATAGCTCAGTGCATGGTCATCAGACCCTACAAAGGTATGACAATCAGGAACAACATCATTTCACCAAGTTACTGATGCAATTTGACAATTATACAGATCGATTTCGCTCTTGACCTCTACTTGAAAATTGCAGATATTTCCCTGAGCCTTCCAACGATACCATGATCGATGCATTTGAGCACCTTAAGCTCCAGAAATTGTCAGCAGACACTTGCATGTTCTGATTTTCACAAACAGTATCAGATCTCAAGTTTGAATAAAGATATTCACTCAGATAAAGTTTGATTCAGATCTCAACTTCTTCAGGAATCATGTAGGTATTTCTCTTATCTTTCTAAACAAACCAAGATCACTTCATTAGGACGAGCATACCTCAAAATACGACGTTTCAAACGCTTGATTGCGGCAACAAGCGCTTGACTTGCTTTTGTACTTTTCTATTTGTTCACGCTTTTCTAGTCTTTCTTCTATTTAGGTAGCTAAAAATTTTATCTTTTTCTGTTATAGTACTTGCAGCCTGAGAACTTTATTGAAAAGGGTACCTCATTTTCTGGTCAAGCTTGGACTTTGAATATCTTAATACTTCATTCAAAATTACATCTTCAGCCTTCATAATGTTTTGCATTCCGAGTAGATGCTTGATTAGCTTCACTGGTCGCTTCTTAAACGAGTTAAGGCGCCTGGTTATCCACTGGGCACATTCACAAGGCTATTTAATTAGTTGCATTCTGACCAGTTAGCGTATTATGCTTCTTTGACCCTGTTACAGGCCGAATTAGGATTCGATGTCTTCATGAAACTTGTATATATGGATATTAGCTTAAATAAGACACTGGTTTCATCCAATTCGGAAAACTAAAGCTCAATATATGGTCATCAGACCCTACAAGGGTATGACAGTTCGGAAAAACATCACGTCACCAACTTACGGATGCAATTTGACAAAGATAGAGATCAATTTCGCTATTGACCTTTGCATGAAAACTACAGATATTTCTCTGAGCTGTCCAACGATACCAAGATCGATGCATTTTAACACCTTAAGCTCCAGAAATTGTTCGCAGACGCTTGCATGTTCTGATTGTCACGAACAATATCACATCTCAAGCTTGAATAAAGAATTTCACTCAGATAAAGATTGATTCAGATCTCGACTTCTTCAGGAATCATGTAGGTATTTCTCTTATCTTTCTAACTAAACCAAGATTACTTCATTTCGACGAGCGTACCTAAAAAAAATGACGTTTCAAACGCTTGATCGTCGGCAATAGGCGCTTGACTTCAATCTTCGGTGTTTTGGATTTGGCAAATTTTGTACTTTTATCTTTGTTCACCCCTTTCTAGTGTTAGGGTTGCTAAAAATTTTGCCTTCTTCTATTACAGCACTTGATGCTTCAGAACTTTATTGAAAAGGGTACCTCATTTTCTAGTGAAGCTTGGACTTTGAATATCTTAATACTTCATTCAAACTTACTTCTCCAGCTATCATAATGTTGTACATTCCGAGTAGACGCTTGATTAGCTTCACTGGATGCTTCTTAAAAGAGTTAAGGCGCTTGGTTATCCACTGGGCACATTCACAAGGCTGTTTAACTCGTAGCATTCTAACCAGTTAGCGTATCATGCTTCTTTGACCCTGTTACTACCGCATTAGAATTCGATGTCTTCATGAAACTTGTATATATGGATATTAGCTTTAATCAGACACCGGTTTCATCCAATTTGGACAACTATGCACAATATATGGTCATCAAACCGTACAAAGGTATGACAGTCAGGAACAACATCACATCACCGATTTACGGATGCAATTTGGTGAAGATAGAGATCGATTTCGCTCTGGACCTCTGCATGAAAATTGCAGATATTTCTCAGGCCTTCCAACGATGCCAAGATCCATGCATTTGAATACCTTAAGCTCCAGAAATTGTCAGCAGACGCTTGCATGTTCCGATTGTCACGAACAATATCACATCTCAAGCTTGAATAAAGAATTTCACTCTAATAACGATTGATTCAGATCTCGACTTCTTCAGGAATCATGTAGATATTTCTCTTATCTTTCTAACCAAACCAAGATCACTTCATTTGGATGAGCGTAACTCAAAATAAGATGTTTCAATTATTTGATTGTCGACAACAGGCTCTTGACTTGCTTTTGTACTTTTCAATTTGTTCACGCTTTACTAGTCTTTCTTCTATTAGGGTTGCTAAAAATTTTATCGTTTTCTTTTATAGTACTGGCTGCCTCAGAACTTTATTGAAAAGGGTACCTCATTTCCTGGTCAAGCTTGGATTTTGAATATCTTAATACTTCATTCAAAATAACATCTTCAGCATTCATAATGTTTTGCATTCCGAGTAGATGCTTGATTATCTTCACTGCACGCTTCTTAAACGAGTTAAGGCGCCTGGTTATCCACTGGGCACATTCACAAGGCTATTTAATTAGTAGCATTCTGACCAGTTAGTGTATTATGCTTCTTTGACCCTGTTATAGGCAGAATTAGGATTTGATGTCTTCATGAAACTTGTATATATGGATATTAGCTTTAATCAGGCACTGGTTTCATCCAATTCGGAAAACTAAAGCTCAATATATGGTCATCAGACCCTAAAAAGGTATGACAGTTAGGAACAACATCACGTCCCCAACTTACGGATGCAATTTGACAAAGATAGAGATCGATTTCGCTCTGGACCTCTGCATGAAAATTGCAGATATTTCTCAGAGCCTTCCAACGATGCCAAGATCGATGCATTTGAATACCTTAAGCTCCAGAAATTGTCAGCTGACGCTTGCATGTTCTGATTTTCACGAACAATATCACATCTCAAGCTTGAATAAAGAATTTCACTCTGATAACGATTGATTCAGATCTCGACTTCTTCAAGAATCATGTAGGTATTTCTCTTATCTTTCTAAACAAACCAAGATCACTTCATTTGGACGAGCATACCCCAAAATACGACGTTTCAAACGCTTGATTGTGGGTAACAGGCGCTTGACTTGCTTTTGTACTTTTCTCTTTGATCATGCTTTTCTAGTCTTTCTTCTATTATGGTTGCTACAAGTTTTGTCTTCTTCTGTTACAGTACTTGCAACTTTAGAACTTTATTAAAAATGGTACCTCATTTTCCGGTCAAGCTTGGACTTTGAATATCTTAATACTTCATTCAAAATCACTTCTTCAGCCATCATAATGTTCTGCATTCAGAGTAGACGATTGATTAGCATCACTGGACGCTTCTTAAATCAGTTAAGGCGCTTGGTTATCCGCTAAGCATATTCACAAGGCTTTTTAACTCGTAGCATTCTGACCAGTTAGCGTATTATGCTTCTTTGACCCTGTTACTGGCCGCATTAGAATTCAATGTCTTCTTGAAACTTGTATATATGGATATTAGCTTTAATAGGAAACCGGTTTCATACAATTCGAACAACTACAGCTCAATATATGGCCATCAGACACTGCAAAGGTATTACTGTCAAGAACAACATCACGTCACCAAATTACCGATGCAATTTAACAAAAATAGAGATCAATTTCGCTCTTGACCTCTACATGAAAATTGCAGAATTTTCTCTAAGCCTTCCAACGATACCAAAATCGATGCATTTGAACAGCTAAAGCTCAAGAAATTGTCTGCAAACACTTGCATGTTATGTTTGGCACGAACAGTATCACATCTCAAGCTTGAATAAAGAATTTCACTCAGATAAAGATTGATTTAGATCTCGACTTCTTCAGGAATCATGTAGGTATTTCTCTTATCTTTCTAACCAAACCAAGATCACTTCATTTGGATGAGCGTACCTCAAAATACGATGTTTCAAAGGCTTGATTGTCGGCAACATGCGCTTGACTTGCTTTTGTACTTTTCTCTTTGTTCTTGATTTTCTAGTCTTTCTTCTATTAGGGTTGTTAAAAATTTTGTCTTCTTCTATTACAGTACTTGCTGGTTCAGAACATTATTGAAAAGGGTACCTCATTTTCTGGTCAAGGTTGGACTTTGAATATCTTAATACTTCATTCAAAATTACTTCTTCAGCCATCATAATGCTCTGCATTCTGAGTAGGCGCTTGATTAGCTTCATTGGACGCTTCTTAAACGAGTTAAGGTGCTTGGTTATCCACTAAGCACATTCACAAGGCGTTTTAACTCGTAGCATTCTACCATTTAGCGTATTATGCTTCTTTCACCCTGTTATAGGCCGAACTAGGATTCGATATCTTCATGAAACTTGTATATATGGATATTAGATTTAAGTAGACATCGGTTTCATCCAATTCGAACAACTACAGCTCAATATATGGTCATCAGACCCTGCAAAGGTATGACAGTCAGGAACAACATCACGTCACCAACTTACAGATGCAATTTGACAATGATAGAGATCGACTTCGCTCTTGACCTCCGCATGAAAATTGTACATATTTCTCTGAGCCTTCCAACGATACAATGATCGATGCATTTGAACACCTTAAGCTCCAGAAATTGTCAGCGGATGCTTGCATGTTCTGATTTTCATGAACAGTTTCTCATCTAAAGTTTGAATAAATAAATTCACTCGGATAAATATTGATTCAGATCTCGACTTCTTCGGGAGTCATTTAGGTATTTCTCTTATCTTTCTAACCAAACCAACATCACCTTATTTGGATGAGTGTACCTCAAAATAAGACGCTTCAAAGGCTTGGTTGTAGGCAACAGGCGCTAGACTTGCTTTTGTACTTCTCTCTTTGTTCATGCTTTTGTAGTCTTTCTTCTGTTAGGGTTGCTATAGATTTTGTCTTCTTCTGTTACATTACTTGCCGCTTCAAAACTTTGTTGAAAAGGGTACCTCAATTTCTGGTGAAGCTTGCACTTTGAATGTCTTCACACTTCATTCAAAATTACTTCTTCAGCCATCATAATGTTCTGTATTCTGAGAAGACGCTTGATTAGCTTCACTGGACGCTTCTTAAATGAGTTAAGGTGCTTGGTTATCCACTAAGCACATTCACAAGGTTTTTTGACTCATACCATTCTGACATTTAGCGTATTATGCTTCTTTGACCCTGTTACGGGCCGAATTAGGATTCGATATCATCATCAAACTTGTATATATGGATATTAGATTTAATCAGACATCGGCTTCATATAATTCAGACTGCTACAGCTCAATATATGGTCATCAGACCCTACAAAGGTATGACAGTCAGGAACAACATCACGTCACCAACTTACTGATGCAATTTGACAATGATAGAGATCGACTTCGCTCTTAACCTCTGCATTACAGATATTTCTTTGAGCCTTCCAACGATAACTTGATCGATGCATTTGAACACCTTAAGCTCCAGAAATTGTCAGCAAACGCTTGCATGTTCTGATTTTCACGAACAGTATCTCATCTCAAGTTTGAATAAAGAATTTCACTCAGATAAAGATGGATTCAGATCTCGACTTCTTCAGCCATCATAATGTTCTACACTCGGAGAAGACGCTTGATCGATGCATTTGAACACCTTAAGCTCCAGAAATTGTCAACAAACGCTTGCATGTTCTGATTTTCACGAACAATATCTCATCTCAAGTTTGAATAAAGAATTTCACTCAGATAAAGATTGATTCAGATCTCGACTTCTTCAGCCATCATAATGTTCTGCACTCGGAGACGATGCTTGATTAGCTTCACAGGACGCTTCTTAAATGAGATAAGGCGCTTAGTTAACCACTTGGCACATTCACAAGGCTTTTTAACTCGTAGCATTCTGACCAGTTAGCCTATTATGCTTCTTTGATCCTGTTACTGGCCGCATTAGAATTCAATGTCTTCACGAAACTTGTATATATGGATATTAGCTTTAATCGGAAACCGGTTTCGTATAATTCGGACAACTACACTTCAACATATGGCCATCAGACACTTCAAAGGTATGACTGTCAGGAAAAAACATCACGTCACTAACTTACCAATGCAATTTGACTAAAATAGAGATCGATTTCGCTCTTGACCTATACATGAAAATTGCAGATTTTTCTCTAAGCCTTCCAACGATACCAAGATCGATGCATTTGAACAGCTAAACCTCAAGAAATTGTCGGCAAAGGCTTGCATGTTATGTTTGTCACGAACAGTATCATATCTCAAGCATGAATAAAGAATTTCACTCAGATAATGATTGATTCAGATTTCAACTTCTTCAGGAATCATGTAGGTATTTATTTTATCTTTCTAACCAAACAAAGATCACTTCATTTGGACAAGCGTACCTCAAAATACGACGTTTCACATGCTTGATTGTCGGCAACCGGCACTTGACTTCAATCTTCAATGTTTTTGCTTTTGCAGCTTTTGTACTCCTACCTTCTCTGATCCATTCGACACGTGCAATTTCTTTTCCGTCGATACGCCCCGCAATTTGTACTTGAACTCCTTTTGTACCTGCCTGTTCCGTTAATTCAATAGCTTTTTTAATTGCTTTACGAAACGAAACTCTATTCTTTAATTGTCCGGCTACAAATTCTGCAAGAGCCAGTCTCGACTTGTTTCCTATTGGATTAAGCTAATCTAACTCGGAAATGTCAGTTGCTTAACACATGCAAGTCGTAGAACTACTTTACTCCCTGAGTCTAGATCTCCGATTCCAATCCTGCTTTAGTGCATCTTTTACTTGACAGTTGCATCGAGAAAGGCGTGGCCCCAGAAGTGCTTTTTCGGAGATAGGGAAAGAAGAGCTTAGCTTAGAAAGTAGTGTCCCCAAAAGTCGGTCAAACCCGAAGCCCCTCTGGATTAAAAACTTAGCCTTTGAAACCCTCATTCTCTTATTGTGCAGGAAAAGGCCTTCTTTTCTTCTCGCAATAGACGGTTCGATCAAAGAGTGCAGCTGGCTAAGCCGTATCTTCTGCTTTAGTTTTAGCGCGAGTGCTTGAAAGGGACTGTCCTCCCTTCTGCGGGAATGAATGAATGGGATAGTGGAAGGCTCTTTCTCTATTTCTTTACATCCAATCGCTTTTTGTCTTTGTTCGCGCTTTTCTAGTCTTTCTTGTGTTAGGGTTGCTAAAAATTTTGCTTTCTTCTATTACAGCACTTGATGCTTCAGAACTTTATTGAAAACGGTACCTCATTTTCTGGTCAAACTTGGGCTTTGAATATCTTAATACTTCATTCAAATTTCTTCTCCAGCCATCATATGTTCTGCATTCCTAGTAGACACCTGATTAGCTTCACTGGACGCTTCTGAAATGAGTTAAGGCGCTAGGTTATCCAATAGGTACATTCACAAGGCTGTTTAACAAGTAGCATTCTGACATTTAGCATATTATGCTTCTTTGACTGTGTTACAGGCCGAATTAGGATTCGATATCTTCATGGAACTTGTATATATGGATATTAGATTTAATCAGACATCGGTTTCATCCAATTCAGACTACTACAGCTCAATATATGGTCATCAGACCCTACAAAGGTATGACAGTCAGGAACAACATCACGTCACCAACTTACGAATGCAATTTGACAATGATAGAGATCGACTTTGGCCAAGACCTTTGCACAAAAATTGTAGATATTTCTCTGAGCCTTTCAACGATACCATGATCGATGCATTTGAACACCTTAAGCTCCTGAAATTGTCAGCAGACGCTTGCATGTTCTGATTTTCACGAACAGTATCTCATCTCAAGTTTGCATAAAGAATTTCACTCAGATAAAGATTGATTCAGATCTCGACTTCTTCAGGAATCATGTAGTTATTTCTCTTATCTTTCTAACCACACCAAGATCACTTCATTTGGATGAGCGTACCTCAATATACGACATTTCAAAGGCTTGATTGTTGGCAACATGCGCTTGACTTGCTTTTGTACTTTTCCCTTTTTTATTGCTTTTCTAGTCTTTCTTCTATTAGGGTTGCTAAAATTTTTGTCTTCTTCTGTTACAGTACTTGCTACTTCAGAACTTTATTGAAAAGGGTACCTCATTTTCTGGTCAAGCTTAGACTTTGAATATCTTAATACTTCATTAACAATTACTTTTTCAGCCATCATAATGTTTTGCATTCGGAGTAGACGCTTGATTAGCTTCACTGGACGCTTCTTAAACGAGATAAGGCGCTTGGTTAACCACTAGGCACATTCACAAGGCTTTTTAACTCGTAGCATTCTGACCAGTTAGCCTATCATGCTTCTTTGACCCTGTTACTGGCCGCATTAAAATTCAATGTCTTCATGAAACTTGTATATATGGATATTAGCTTTCATCGGAAATTGGTTTCATACAATTCGGACGACTATAGCTCAACATATGGCCATCAGACACTACAAAGGTATGACTGTCAGGAAAAAACATCACGTCACCAACTTACCGATGCAATTTGACTAAAATAGAGATCGATTTCGATCTTGACCTCTACATGAAAATTGCAGATATTTCTCTAAACCTTCCAACGATACCAAGATCGATGCATTTGAACAGCTAAACCACAAAAAATTGCCAGCCAAGGCTTGCATGTTATGTTTGTCACGAACAGTATCACATCTCAAGCATGAATAAAGAATTTCACTCAGATAATGATTGATTCAGATCTCGATTTCTTCAGGAATCATGTAGGAATTTCTTTTATCATTCTAACCAAACCAAGATCACTTCATTTGGACGAGCGTACTTCAAAATACGATGTTTCACACGCTTGATTGTCGGCAACCGGCGCTTGACTTCAATCTTCAATGTTTTTGCATTTGCAGCTTTTGTACTTTTGTATTTTCACTTCTTTCTAGTCTTTCTTGTGTTAGGGTTGCTAAAAATTTTATCTTCTTCTACCATAGCACTTGATGCTTCAGAACTTTATTGAAAAGGGTACCTCATTTTCTTGTCAAGCTTGGGCTTTGAATATCTTAATACTTCATTCAAAATTACTTCTCCAGCCATCATATTGTTCTGCATTCTGAGTAGACGCTTGATTAGCTTCACGGGACGCTTCTGAAATGAGTTAAGGCGCTAGGTTATCCAATGGGTACATTCACAAGGCTGTTTAACTCGTAACATTCCAACCAGTTAGCGTTTCATGCTTCTTTGATGATGTTACTGGCCGCAATAGAATTCGATGTCTTCGTGAAACTTGTATATATGGATATTACCTTGAATCAGACACTAGCTTCATCCAATTCGTACAACTATGCTCAATATATGGTCATCAGACAGTACAAAGGTATGCCAGTTAGGAACAACATCACGTCACCAACTTACGGATGCAATTTGGCAATGATAGAGATCGACTTCGCTCTTCACCTCTGCATGAAAATTGCAGATATTTCTCTAAGCCTTCCAACGATACCATGATCGATGCATTTGAACACCTTAAGCTCCGGAAATTGTCAGCAGACGCTTGCATGTTCTGATTTTCATGAACAATATCAGATCTCAAGTTTGAATAAAGAATTTCACTCAAATAAAGATTGACTCAGATCTCAACTTCTTCAGGAATCATGTAGGTATTTCACTTATCTTTCTAAACAAACCAAGATCACTTCATTTGGACGAGTATACCTCAAAATACGATGTTCCAAACGCTTGACTTGCTTTTGTGCTTTTCTCTTTGTTCATGCTTTTCTAGTCTTTCTTCTATTAGGGTTGCTATAAATTTTGTCATCCTCTGTTACAGTACTTGCTGCTTCAAAACTTTATTGAAAAGGGTACCTCATTTTTCGGTCAAGCTTGGACTTTGAATATCTTAATACTTCATTCGAAATCACTTCTTCAGCCAAGATAATGTTCTGCATTCCGAGTAGACGCTTGATTAGCATCACTGGACGCTTCTTAAATCAGTTAGGGCGCTTGGTTATCCACTAGGAACATTCACAAGGCTTTTTAACTCGTAGCATTTTGACCAGTTAGCCTATTATGCTTCTTTGACCATGTTACTGGCCGCATTAGAATACAATGTCTTGATGAAACTTGTATATATGGATATTAGCTTTAATAGGAAACCGGTTTCATACAATTCGAACAACTGCTGCTCAATATATGGCCGTCAGACACTGCAAAGGTATGACTGTCAAGAACAACATCACGTCACCAACTTACCGATGCAATTTGACAACAATAGCGATCGATTTCGCTCTTGACCTCTGCATGAAAATTGCATATATTTCTCTAAACCTTGCCATGATACCAAGATCGATGCATTTGAATAGCTAAAGCTCAAGAGATTGTCAACAGACGGTTGCTTGTTTTGATTGTCACGAGCAGTATCAGATCTCAAGTTTGAATAAAGAATTTCACTCAAATAAAGATTGATTCAGATCTCGACTTCTTCCGGAATCATGTAGGTATTTCTCTTACCTTTCTAACCAAACCAAGATCACTTCATTTGGACGAGCGTACCTCCAAATACGATGTTTCAAAGGCTTGATTGTCAGCAACATGTGCTTGACTTGCTTTTTAGCTTTTCTCTTTGTTCTTGCTTTTCTAGTCTTTCTTCTATTAGGGTTGCTAAAAATTTTGTCTTTTTCTGTTACTGTACTTGTTGCTTCAGAACTTTATTGAAAAGGGTATCTCATTTTCTGGTCAAGCTTGGACTTTGAATATCTTAATACTTCATTCAAAATTTGTTCTTCAGCCATCATAATGTTCTGCTTTCTGAGTAGACGCTTGATTAGCTTCACTGGACGCTTCTTAAATGAGTTAAGGTGCTTTGTTATCCACTATGCACATTCACAAGGCTTTTTAACTCGTAGCATTCTGACATTTAGCGTATTATGCTTCTTTCACCCTGTTACGGGCCGAATTAGGATTCGATATCTTCATGAAACTTGTATATAGGGATATTAGATTTAATCAGACATCGGTTTCATCTAATTCAGACTACTACAACTCAATATATGGTCATCAGACCCTACAAAGATATGACAGTCAGGAAGAACATCACGTCACCAACTTACAGATGCAATTTGACAATGATAGAGATCGACTTTGCTCTTGACCTCAGCATGAAAATTATACATATTTCTCTTAGCCTTTCAAACGATACCATGATCGATGCATTTGAACACCTTAAGCTCCAGAAATTGTCAGCGGACGCTTGCATGTTCTGATTTTCACGAACAGTTTCTCATCTAAAGTTTGAATAAACAAATTCACTCAGATAAAGATTGATTAAAATCACGACTTCTTCAGGAATCATGTATGTATTTCTCTTATCTTTCTAACCAAACCAAGATCACCTCATTTGGACGAGCGTACCTCAAAATACAATGTTTCAAAGGCTTGGTTGTAGGCAACAGGCGCTAGACTTGCTTTTGTACTTCTCTCTTTGTTCATGCTTTTGTAGTCTTTCTTCTATTAGGGTTGCTACAAATTTTGTCTTCTTCTGTTACAGTACTTGCCACTTCAGAACTTTATTGAAAAGGGTACCTTAATTTCTGGTCAAGCTTGGACTTTGAATATCTTAATACTTTATTCAAAATTACTTCTTCAGCCATCATAATGTTCTGCATTCTGAGTAGACGCTTGATTAGCTTCACTGGACGCTTCTCAAATGAGTTAAGGTGCTTGGTTATCCACTAAGCACATTCACAAGGCTTTTTAACTCGTAGCATTCTGACATTTAGCGTATTATGTTTCTTTGACCCTGTTACAGGCCAAATTAGGATTCGATATCTTCATCAAACTTGTATATATAGATATTAGATTTAATCATACATCGGTTTCATCCAATTCGGACTACTACAGCTCAATATATGGTCATCAGACCCTACAAAGGTATGACAGTCAGGAACAACATCATGTCACCAACTTACAGATGCAATTTGACAATGATAGAGATCGACTTCGCTCTTGACCTCTTCATGAAAATTGTACATATTTCTCTGAGCCTTTCAAACGATACCATGATCGATGCATTTGAACACCTTAAGCTCCAGAAATTGTCAGCGGACGCTTGCATGTTCTGATTTTCACGAACAGTTTCTCATCTAAAGTTTGAATAAAGAAATTCACTCAGACAAAGATTGATTCAGATCTCGACTTCTTCAGGAATCATGTAGGTATTTTTCTTATCTTTCTAGCCAAACCAAGATCACCTCATTTGGATGAGCGTACCTCAAAATACAATGTTTCAAACGCTTGGTTGTAGGCAACAGGCGCTAGACTTGCTTTTGTACTTCTCTCTTTGTTCATGCTTTTGTAGTCTTTCTTCTATTAGGGTTGCTACAAATTTTTTCTTCTTCTGTTACAGTACTTGCCACTTCAGAACTTTATTGAAAAGGGTACCTCAATTTTTGGTCAATCTTGGACTTTGAATATCTTAATACTTCATTCAAAATTACTTCTTCAGCCATCATAATGTTCTGCATTCTGAGTAGACGCTTGATTAGCTTCACTGGACGCTTCTCAAATGAGTTAAGGCGCTTGGTTATCCACTAAGCACATTCACAAGGCTTTTTAACTCGTAGCATTCTGACATTTAGCGTATTATGCTTCTTTGACACTGTTACAGGCCAAATTAAGATTCGATATCTTCATCAAACTTGTATATATAGATATTAGATTTAATCATACATCGGTTTCATCCAATTCGGACTACTACAGCTCAATATATGGTCATCAGACCCTACAAAGGTATGACAGTCAGGAACAGCATCACGTCACCAACTTACAGATGCAATTTGACAATGATAGAGATCGACTTCGCTCCTGACCTCTGCATGAAAATTGTACATATTTCTCTGAGCCTTGCAAACGATACCATGATCGATGCATTTGAACAACTTAAGCTCCAGAAATTGTCAGTGGACGCTTGCATGTTCTGATTTTCATGAACAGTATCTCATCTCAAGTTTGAATAAAGAATTTCACTCAGATAAAGATTGATTCAGATCTCGACTTCTTCAGGAATCATGTAGGTATTTCTCTTATCTTTCTAACCAAACAAAGATCACTTCATTTGGATGAGCGTACCTCAAAATATGACGTTTCAAACACTTGGTTGTCGGCAACAGGCGTTAGGCTTGCTTTTGTACTTCTCTCATTGTTCATGCTTTTGTAGTCTTTCTTCTGTTGTGGTTGCTAAAAATTTTGTCTTCTTCTGTTACAGTACTTGCTGCTTCAGAACTTTATTGAAAAGGGTACCTCATTTTCTGGTCAAGCTTGGACTTTGAATATCTTAACACTTCATTCAAAATAACTTCTTCAGCCATCATAATGCTCTGCATTCTGAATAGATGCTTGATTAGCTTCACTGGACGCTTCTTAAATGAGTTATGGTGCTTGGTTATCCACTAAGCACATTCACAAGGCTTTTTAACTCGTAGCATTCTGACATTTAGCGTTTTATGCTTCTTTCACTCTGTTACAGGCGGAATTAGGATTCGATATTTGCATGAAACTTGTACATATGGATATTAGATTTAATCAGACATCGGTTTCATCCCATTCGGACTACTACAGCTCAATATATGGTCATCAAACCCTACAAAGGTATGACAGTCAGGAACAACATCACGTCGCCAACTTACGGATGCAATTTGACAATGATAGAGATCGACTTCGCTCTTGGCCTCTGCATGAAAATTGTAAATATTTCTCTGAGCCTTCCAACGATACCATGATCGACGCATTTGAATACCTTAAGCTCCAGAAATTGTTAGCAGATACTTGCATGTTCTGATTTTCACGAACAGTATCTCATCTCAAGTTTGAATATAGAATTTCACTCAGATAAAGATTGATTCAGATCTCGACTTCTGCAGGAATCATGTAGGTATTTCTCTTATCTTTCTAACCAAACCAAGATCACTTTATTTGGACGAGCGTACCTCAAAATACGACGTTTGAAACACTTGTTTGTCGGCAACAGGCGCTAGTCTTGCTTTTGTACTTCTCTCTTTGTTCATGCTTTTGTAGTCTTTCTTCTATTGGGGTTGCTAAAAATTTTGTCTTTTTCTGTTACAGTACTTGCTGCTTCAGAACTTTATTGAAAAGGGTACCTCATTTTCATGTCAAGCTTGGACTTTGAATATCTTAATACTTCATTCAAAATTACTTCTTCAGCCATCATAATGTTCTGCACTCGGAGAAGACGCTTGATTAGTTTCACTGGACGCTTCTTAAATGAGATAAGGAGCTTGGTTAACCACTAGGCACATTCACAAGGCTTTTTAACTCGTAGCATTCTGACCAGTTAGCCTATTATGCTTCTTTGACCCTGTTACTGGTCGCATTAGAATTCAATGTCTTCACGAAACTTGTATATATGGATATTAGCTTTAATCGGAAACCGGTTTCATACAATGCGGACAACTACCGCTCAACATATGGCCATCAGACACTTCAAAGGTATGACTGTCAGGAAAAAACATCACGTCACCAACTTACCGATGCAATTTGACTAAAATAGAGATCGATTTCGCTCTTGACCTCTACATGAAAATTGCAGATATTTCTCTAAGCATTCCAGCGATACCAAGATCGATGCATTTGAACAGCTAAACCTTAAGAAACTGTCGGCAAAGGCTTGCATCTTATGTTTGTCACTAACAGTATCACATCTCAAGCATGAATAAAGAATTTCACTCAGATAATGATTGATTCAAATCTCAAACTCTTCAGGAATCATGTAGGTATTTCTTTTATCTTTCTAGCCAAACAAAGATCACTTCATTTGGATGAGCGTAACTCAAAATACGACGTTTCACACGCTTGATTGTCGGCAACCGGCGCTTGACTTCAATCTTCAATGTTTTTGCTTTTGCAGCTTTTGTACTTTTGTCTTTGTTCGCGCATTTCTAGTCTTTCTTGTGTTAGGGTTGCTAAAAATTTTGCTTTCTTCTATTACTGCACTTGATGCTTCAGAACTTTATTGAAAAGGGTACCGCATTTTCTGGTCAAGCTTGGGCTTTGAATATCTTAATACTTCATTCAAGATTACTTCTCCAGCCATCATATGTTCTGCATTCTTAGTTGACGCTTGATTAGCTTCACTGGACCCTTCTAAAAAGAGTTAAGGCGCTAGGTTATCCAATGGGTACATTCACAAGGCTGTTTAACTCGTAGCATTCCAACCAGTTAGCGTATCATGCTTCTTTGACGATGTTACTGGCTGCATTAGAATTTGATGCCTTCATGAAACTTGTATATATGGATATTAACTTTAATCAGACACTGGTTTCATCCAATTCGTACAACTATGCTCAATATATGGTCATCAGACCGTACAAAGGTATGACAGTCAGGAACAACAACACGTCACCAACTTACGGATGCAATTTGGCAATGATAGAGATTGACTTCGCTCTACATCTCTGCATGAAAATTGCAGACATTTCTCTAAGCCTTGCAACGATACCAAGATCGATGTATTTGAACACCTTAAGCTCCAGAAATTGTCAGCAGACGCTTGCATGTTTTGATTGTCACAAGCCATATCACATCTCAAGCTTGAATAAAGAATTTCAACCAGATAAAGATTGATTCAGATCTCGACCTCCTCCGGAATCATGTAGGTATATCTCTTATTTTTCTAAGCAAACCAAGATCACATCATTTGGACGAGCGTACCTCAAAATACGACGTTTCAAAGGCTTGATTGTCGGCAACATGCGCTTGACTTGCTTTTGTACTTCTGTCTTTGTTCTTGTTTTTCTGGTCTTTCCTCTATTAGGGTTGCTAAAAATTTTGTCTTCTTCTGTTACTGTACTTGCTGCTTCAGAACATTATTGAAAAGGGTACCTCATTTTCTGGTCAAGCTTGGACTTTGAATATCTTAATACTTCAATCAAAATTACTTCTTCAGCCATCATAATGTTCTGCATTCTGAGTATACGCTTGATTAGCTTCACTAGACGCTTCTTAAATGAGTTAAGGTGCTTGGTTATCCACTAAGCACATTCACAAAGCTTTTAAACTCGTAGCATTCTGACATTTAGCTTATTATGCTTCTTTTACCGTGTTTCAGGCCGAATTAGGATTAGATATCTTCATGAAACTTGTATATATGGATATTAGATTTAATCAAACATCGGTTTCATCCAATTCGGACTACTACAGCTCAATATATGGTCATCAGATCCTACAAAGGTATGACAGTCAGGAACAACATCACGTCACCAACTTATGGATACAATTTGACAATGAATGAGATCGACTTCGCTCTAGACCTCTGCATGAAAATTGTAGATATTTCTCTGAGCCTTTCAACGATACCATGATCGATGCACTTGAACACCTTAAGCTCCAGAAATTGTCAGCAGACGCTTGCATGTTCTGATTTTCACGAACAGTATCTCATCTCAAGTTTGCATAAAGAATTTCACTCAGATAAAGATTGATTCAGATCTCGACTTCTTCAGGAATCATGTAGGTATTTCTCTTATCTTTCTAACTAAACCAAGATCACTTCATTTGGATGAGCGTACCTCATTATACGACGTTTCAAAGGCTTGATTGTCGGCAACATACGCTTGACTTGCTTTTGTACTTTTCTCTTTGTTCTTGCTTTTCTAGTCTTTCTTCTATTAGGGTTGCTAAAATTTTTGTCTTCTTCTGTTACAGTACCTGCTGCTTCAGAACTTTATTGAAAAGGTTACCTCATTTTCTGGTCAAGCTTAGACTTTGAATATCTTAATACTTCATTCACAATTACTTCTTCACCCATCATAATGTTCTGCATTCGGAGTAGACGCTTGATTAGCTTCCCTTGGCGCTTCTTAAATGAGATAAGGCGCTTGGTTAACCACTAGGCACATTCACAAGGCTTTTTAACTCGTAGCATTCTGACCAGTTAGCCTATTATGCATCTTTGACCCTGTTACTGGCCCCATTAAAAGTCAATGTCTTCATGAAACTTGTATATATGGATATTAGCTTTAATCGGAAACCGGTTTCATAAAATTCGGACGACTATAGCTCAACATACGGCCATCAGACACTACAAAGGTATGACTGTCAGGAAAAAACATCACGTCACCAACTTATCGATGCAATTTGACTAAAATAGAGATCGATTTCGCTCTTGACCTCTACATGAAAATTTCAGATATTTCTCTAAGCCTTCCAACGATACCAAGATCGATGCATTTGAACGGCTAAACCTCAAGAAATTGTCTGCAAAGGCTTGCATGTTATGTTTGTCACGAACAGTATCACATCTCAAGCATGAATAAAGAATTACACTCAGATAATGATTGATTCAGATCTCGACTTCTTTAGGAATCATTTAGGTATTTCTTTTATCTTTCGATCCAAACAAAGATCACTTCATTTGGACGAGCGTACCTCAAAATACGGAGTTTCACACGCTTGATTGTCGGCAACCGACGCTTGACTTTAATCTTCAATGTTTTTGCTTTTGCAGCTTTTGTACTTTTGTCTTTGTTCACGCCTTTCTAGTCTTTCTTGTGTTAGGGTTGCTAAAAATTTTGGCTTCTTCTATTACAGCACTTGATGCTTCAGAACATTATTGAAAAGGGTACCTCATTTTCAAGTCAAGCTTAGGCTTTGAATATCTTAATACTTCATTCAAAATTACTTCTCCAAGCATTAAATGTTCTGCATTCCGAGTAGACGCTTGATTAGCTTCACTGGACGCTTCTGAAAAGAGTTAAGGCGCTAGGTTATCCAATGGTTACATTCACAAGGCCGTTTAACTCGTAGCATTCCAACCAGTTAGCGTATCATGCTTCTTTGACGATGTTACTGGCCGCATGAGAATTCGACGTCTTCATGATACTTGTATATATGTATATTACCTTTAATCAGACATTGGTTTCATCCAATTCGTACAACTATGCTCAGTATATGGTCATCAGATCGTACAAAGGTATGCCAGTCAGGAACAACATCTCGTCAGCAACTTACGGATGCCAATTGGCAATGATAGAGATCGACTTCGCTCTTCTCCTCTGCATGAAAATTGCAGATATTTCTCCAAGCCTTCCAACGATACCATGATCGATGCATTTGTCAGCAGACGCTTGCATGTTCTGATTTTTATTAACAATATCGGATCTCAAGTTTGAATAAAGAATTTCACTCAAATAAAGATTGATTCAGATCTCAACTTCTTCAGGAATCATGTAGGTATTTCACTTATCTTTCTAAACAAACCAAGATCACTTCATTTGGACAAGCATACCTCAAAATACGATGTTTCAAACGCTTGATTGTCGGCAATAGGCGCTTGACTTGCTTTTGTACTTTTCTCTTTGTTCATGCTTTTCTACTCTTTCTTCTATTAGTGTTGCTAAAAATTTTGTCTTCTTCTATTATAGTACTTGCTGCTTCAGAACTTTATTGAAAAGGGTACCTCATTTTTTGGTCAAGCTTGGACTTTGAATATCTTAATAATTCAATCAAAATTACTTCTTCAGCCATCATAATGTTCTGCATTCTGAGTAGACGCTTGATTAGCTTCACTGGACGCTTCTTAAATGAGTTAAGGTGCTTGCTTATCCACTAAGCACATTCACAAGGCTTTTAAACTCGTAGCATTCTAACATTTAGCTTATTTTGCTTCTTTGACCATGTTACAGGCCGAATTAGGATTCGATATCTTCATGAAACCTGTATATATGGATATTAGATTTAATCAGACATCGGTTTCATCCAATTCGGGCTACTACAGCTCAATATATGGTCATCAGACGCGACAAAGGTATGACAGTCAGGAAGAACATCACGTCACCAACTTACGGATGCAATTTGACAATAGTAGAGATCGAATTTGCTCTAGACCTCTGCATGAAAATAGTAGATATTTCTCTGAGCCTTTCAACGATACCATGATCGATGCATTTGAACGCCTTAGGCTCCAAAAATTGTCAGCAGATGCATGCATATTCTGATTTTCACGAACAGTATCTCATCTCAAGTTTGCATATAGAATTTCGCTCACATAAAGATTGATTCAGATCTCGACTTCTTCAGGAATCATGTAGGTATTTCTCTTATCTTTCTAACCAGACCAAGATCACTTCATTTGGACGAGCGTACCTCAATATACGACGTTTCTAAGGCTTGGTTGTCGGCAACATGCACTTGACTTGCTTTTGTACTTTTCCCTTTGTTCTTGCTTTCCTAGTCTTTCTTCTATTAGGGTTGCAACAAATTTTGTCTTCTTCTGTTACAGTACTTGCTGCTTCAGAACTTTATTGAAAAGGGTACCTCATTTTCTGGTCAAGCTTGGACTTTGAATATGTTAACACTTCATTGAAAATTACTTCTTCAGCCATCATAATGTTCTGCATTCGGAGTAGACGCTTGACTAGCTTCACTGGATGCTTCTTAAATGAGATAAGGCGCTTGGTTAACCACTAGGCACATTCACAAGGCTTTTTAACTCGTAGCATTCGGACCAGTTAGCCTATTATGCTTCTTTGACCCTGTTACTGGCCGCAGTAAAATTCAATGTCTTCATGAAACTTGTATATATGGATATTAGCTTTAATCGGAAACCGTTTTCATACAATTGGGACAACTACAGCTCCACATACGGCCATTAGACACTCCAAAGGTATGACTGTCAAGAAAAAACATCACGTCACTAACTTACCGATGCAATTTGACTAAAATAGAGATCGATTTTGCTCTTGACCTCTACATGAAAATTGCAGATATTTCTCTAAGCCTTCCAACGATACCAAGATCGATGCATTTGAACAGCTAAACCTCAAGAAATTGGCAGCAATGGCTTGCATGTTATGTTTGTCACGAACAATATCACATCTCAAGCATGAATAAAGAATTTCACTCAGATAATGATTGATTCAGATCTCGACTTCTTCAGGAATCATGTAGGTATTTCTTTTATCTTTCTAAACATACCAAGATCACTTCATTTGGTCGAGCGTACCTCAAAATACGACTTTTCACATGCTTGATTGTCGGCAATCGACGCTTGACTTCAATGTTTAATGTTTTAGCTTTTGCAGCTTTTGTACTTTTGTCTTTGTTCATGGCTTTCTAGTCTTTCTTGTGTTAGGGTTGCTAAAAATTGTCTTCTTCTACTACAGCACTTGATGCTTCAGAACTTTATTGAAAAGGGTACCTCATTTTCTAGTCAAGCTTGGGCTTTGAATGTCTTAATACTTCATTCAAAATTACTTCTCCAGCCATCATAACGTTCTGCATTTTGAGAAGATGCTTGATTAGCTTCACTGGATGCTTTTGAAATGAGTTAAGGCGCTAGGTTATCCAATAGGTAGATTCACAAAGCTGTTTAACTCGTAGCATTCTGACCAGTTAGCATATCATGCTTCTTTGACGTTGTTATTGGCTGCATTAGAATTCGATGCCTTCATGAAACTTGTATATATGGATATTTGCTTTAATCAGACACCGGTTTCATCTAATTCGGACAACTATGCTCAATATATGGTCATCAGACCGGACAAAGGTATGACAGTCAGGAACAACATCACGTCACCAATTACGGATGCAATTTGGCAAAGATAGAGATCGATTTTGCTTTGGACCTCTACATGAAAATTGCAGATATTTCTCTGAGCCTTCCAACGATACCAAGAGCAATGCATTTTTAATACCTAAGCTCCAGAAATTGTCAGCAGAGGTTTGCATGTTCTGATTGTCACCAACAATATCACATCTCAAGCTTGAATAAAGAATTTCACTCAGATAACGATTGATTCAGATCTGGACTTCTTCAGGAATCATGTAGGTATTTCTCTTATCTTTTTAACCAAACCATGATCACTTCATTTGGATGAGCGTACCTAAAAATACGACGTTTCAAACGCTTGATTGTAGGCAACAGGCGCTTGACTTCAATCTTCAGTGTTTTTGCTTTCGCAGCTTTTGTACTTTTGCCTTTGTTCACGCATTTCTTGTCTTTCTTCTGTTAGGGTTGCCGAAATTTTTATCTTCTTCAGTACTTTATTGAATAGTCTACCTCATTTTCTAGTCAAGCTTGGACTTTGAATATTATAATACTTCATTCAAAATTACATCTTCAGCCATCATAATGCTTTGCATTCCGAGAAGACGCTTGATTTGCTTCACTGGACGCTTCTTAAATGAGTTAAGGCGGTAGGTTATCCAATGGGTACATTCACAAAGCTGTTTAAGTCGTAGCATTCTGACCATTTAACGTATTATGCTTCTTTGACCCTGTTACAGGCCGATTTAGGATCCGATATCTGCATGAAACTTGTATATATGGATATTAGATTTAATCAAACATCAGTTTCATCCAATTCAGACTACTATAGCCTAATGTATGGTCATCAGACACTACAAAGGTATGACACTCCGGAGCAACATCATTTCACCAACTTACGGATGCAATTTGACAATTATAGAGATCGATTTCGCTCTTGACCTCAGCTCGAAAATTGCAGATATTTCTCCGAGCCTTCCAATGATACCATGATCGATGCATTTGAGCACCTTAAGCTCCAGAAATTGTCAGCAAACACTTGCATTTTCTGATTTTCACGAACAGTATCAGATCTCATGTTTGAATAAAGAATTTCACTCAGATAAAGATTGATTCAGATCTCAACTTCTTCAGGAATCATGTAGGTATTTCTCTTATCTTTCTAAACAAACCAAGATCACTTCATTTGGACGAGCATACCACAAAATACGACGTTTCAAACGCTTGATTGCCGGCAATAGGCGCTTGACTTGCTTTTGTACATTTCTATTTGTTCACGCTTTTCTAGTCTTTCTTCTATTAGGGTTGCTAAAAATTTTATCTTTTTCTGTTATAGTACTTGCTACCTCAGAACTTTATTGAAAAGGGTACCTCATTTTCTGGTCAAGCTTGGACTTTGAATATCTTAAAACTTCATTCAAAATTACATCTTCAGCCTTCATAATGTTTTGCATTCCGAGTAGATGCTTAATTAGCTTCACTGGACGCTTCTTAAACGAGTTAAGGCGCCTGGTTATCCACTAGGCACATTCACAAGGCTATTTAATTAGTAGCATTCTGACCAATTAGCGTATTATGCTTCTTTGACCCTGTTACAGGCCAAATTAGGATTCGATGTCTTCATGAAACTTGTATATATGGATATTAGCTTTAATCAGACACCGATTTCATCATTTCGAAAAACTAAAGCTCAATATATGGTCATGAGACCCTACAAAGGTATGACAGTTAGGAACAACATCACGTCACCAACTTACGGATGCAATTTGACAAAGATAGAGATCGATTTCGCTCTTGACCTTTGCATGAAAACTATAGGTATTTCACTGAGCTATCCAACGATACAAAGATCGATACATTTGAACGCCTAAAGCTCCAGAAATTGTTAGCAGTCGCTTGCATGTTCTGATTGTCATGAACAGTGTCACATCTCAAGCTTGAATAAAGATTTTCAATCAGATAAAGATTGATTTAGATCTCGACTACTTTAGGAATCATATAGGTATTTCTCTTATCTTTCTAACCAAACCAAGATTACTTCATTTCGATGAGCGTACCTAAAAATACGACGTTTCAAACGTTTGATCGTCGGCAATGGGAGCTTGACTTCAATCTTCGGTGTTTTTGATTTTGCAACTTTTGTATTTTTGTCTTTGTTCACGCCTTTCTAGCGTTAGGGTTGCTAAAAATTTTGCCTTCTTCTATTACAGCACTTGATGCTTTAGAACTTTATTGAAAAGGGTACCTCATTTTCTAGTGAAGCTTGGACTTTGAATATCTTAATACTTCATTCAAACTTACTTCTCCAGCTATCATAATGTTCTACATTCCGAGTAGACGCTTGATTGGCTTCACTGGACACTTCTTAAATGAGTTAAGGCGCTTGTTTATCCACTTGGCACATTCACAAGGCTGTTTAACGCGTAGCATTCTAACCAGTTAGCGTATCATGCTTCTTTGACCCTGTTACTGCCGCATTAGAATTCGATGTCTTCATGAAACTTGTATATATGGATATTAGCTTTAATCAGACACCGGTTTAATCCAATTTGGACATCTATGCACAATATATAGTCATCAGACCGTACAAAGGTATGACAGTCAGGAACAACATCACGTCACCGATTTACGGATGCAATTTGGCAAAGATAGAGATAGATTTCGCTCTGGACCTGATATGAGCCCAATAAGGAGTAAGGACCAAGAAGCACTTCAAGGACTTGGTGGGCCTATGACCAGATCAAGAACCAAGAAAGCCCAAGAAGTCCTAGAACAAATGGTGACCACCATTATGGAAGCAAGCCCAACTTCAGGCCTAGAAGGAATGGAGCCCAAGATGGTGACTTATCTTAGTCAAGTAGAGGCCCATAATGATGACAAGGGGGGCGTGACTTAGCTTTCATAATTTTTGTTTTGTTGTTTTCAATTCAATAAAGTGTAATGGGTTATGTGAGTGGATCCATTTGGGCATTCTCTATTAGTGGGCTACACTAAGAGTTGCATGAAGGTCTAGCCCATATTTTCCATAAAGCTACACGTGAATTAGGGAGTCTTGGGGAGGGAATCTTTAGCTTGCATGCTATAAGAAACTCCTCATTAAGTTAAGTCAATAAATTGTAAGTTATGGGTGTTACACTTTTAATTTCCAAAGCAAAGTGTAACCACCCATCATGAAGGGAGAGTAGGCGTGACATTGAGTGCTTGGGGCTGACTTCAATTGCTTCATGGTGAGTTATGAGTGTCTTGGTGGCTGCCTTCAATTGTTTGAGTGTTACACTTTTTAATTTGACAAACAAAGTGTAACCACCCATGAAGAACAAGTGGTAGGCGTGACATTGAGTGTCTTGGGGCTGAATGCAATTGCTTGATGGTGAGTTATGAGTGCTTGATGGGCTGCTTTCAATTGCTTGAGTGTTACACTTTTAATTTGACAAACAAAGTGTAACCACCCATGAAGAAGGAAGGGTAGGCGTGTATGAATGGGTTTGGAGGCTGAATTGATTTTGTTTTAGTGGTCATCAAGTTAGGAATTAGGCCATTCAAAGTGGGGGTTATGCCTTGTCTTTGGATGCCAAGAGTTGGATGACTATTATATGTATGCACCTAAGACCTTGAGAAATACAACTTTGATGTTATTTTGGATCAAATTCCATTGAGTGAGAATTGCTTCTCCTAGGTTCTTGGTTGAACCAAACTTAGTTCTTATCAAGAATCCAAGATTCTTGTGGCGAACATCACTTGGCTTATCAAACCTTCTTGGTTTGTGGCGCCTCATCATTTCTTTCTTCACCATTTTCTAGTTTTCTTCACTTTTATGTTGCTACAATTTGTTCATTAAGAAGAACACAAAATTATCATGCTTTGAATTCAACCATAAGATCGTTAAAAGGCAACCACACCATTTGGTTGTCATCAAGTGGTATCAAAGCTTAGGCTTTGGTTGAATTTTTGTTTGTGTTCTTGATTCTATTTTCTTCTTCATCTTCTACTCTTTCTTCTTTTCTTTCCAAAAACCAAAACAAAATTTACTTTGATTCTATTCTTGAAGGGAAATTTCGTGGTTGTTGTGTATTGCTCCAAAAACAAAGTTTCCAAGAGTGATTCTCTTCAACAAATTAAAAAAAAAAATTCGTGAATAGTAGAAAAAAAAAAAGAGAAGAGAAAAATTCAATTGAGCGATTTGTGTGTTGAAAATATTTGTTCCCTTCTTCCTTTGTTTCATATTTCTAAACCTTTTCTTTTCTAGCCTTTGTTCTTTGTTTTGATAAGTTTTGTGATTTTTGTTACTTGAATTTTGGTATTTTTGTGTTTTGTGTTTGATTCCTCTAAGAACTAAAGGAGAACATTTGAGAGGAAAAAGGCAAGAGTGCAAATTTACTTCTTGTGTGGAAAAAGCCAAAAGAGTGAAATTCATTTGTGTGACAAGTAAGGGAGTGTAGTGAGGAAACATAAATCATGGCAAACAATGAAGATAGTCCACCACTTTCACCAAGGTCCGCGGTCCTTTTTGTACGAATGACTACTCAAATGCAAGCCCTTCAAAGGCAAATGGAGACAATGCAAACCAACTATGATCAACAACTTGCCAACCTTCAAAATGATGAGTCTAGTGGCAATGAAAGTGAGAGAGGAAGGCCTAGAGGAGGAAGGCATAGAGGAGGAGGACATAGAGGAAGGAGGCATGATGAAAGGCTTGAGGGGGTCAAAATCAAAGTTCCTCCCTTTCTTGGGAAGAACGATCCGGAGGCTTACTTGGAGTGGGAACTAAAGATAGAACAAGTCTTCGATTGTAATTCTTACAATGAAGGCAAGAAGGTGAAAGTAGCCGCCCTTGAGTTCAAAGAGTATGCCCTTGTGTGGTGGGACCAATTACAAAAAGAGAGGAGGAGACTTGGAGGGGAGCCTATAGACACTTGGGAGGAGATGAAGTATGTCATGAGGAAGAGGTTTGTCCCAAATCATTACCAAAGGGACATTCACAACAAATTGCAAAGACTTACCCAAGGGACCAAGAGTGTAGATGAATATTTCAAGGAGATGGAGTTGGCCTTACTTAGGTCAAATTTTCAAGAAGATAGGGAGGCTACCATGGCAAGATTCTTACATGGCTTGAATCAAGATATTCAAGACATTGTAGAATTACAAAATTATGTGGAGCTTGAAGATTTGGTGCAACAAGCAATCAAGGTGGAGCAACAAATTAAGAGGAGGAAGTTCAAATATTCTTCTTCTTCTTCTTCAAAGTTTCCATCATCAAATTGGAAGGACAAGCAAAAGAAGGAGGGTGCACCAACCAAAGAAGCCGTGAGCACCTCTCAAGGCAAGAAACCATTGGAGACAACCACTAGGAGCCGTGAAGTAAAGTGTTTCAAATGCCTTGGCCATGGGCACATAGCCGCCCAATGTCCAACAAAGAGAACTATGGTGACCATGAATGGTGAAGTAGTATCACAATCCGAGGCGTCAAGTGGGGAGGAAAGTGAAGAAGATGTGTTCATGCCGGATGGTGATTTACTTATGGTAAGGAGGCTATTGGGGAGTCAAGTGAAAGAACATGAAGCAAGCCAAAGGGAGAATATCTTTCATTCTAGATGCCTAATTCAAGGAAAGGTATGCTCTTTAATTATTGATGGAGGAAGTTGTGCCAATGTTGTAAGTACTAGATTAGTGTCAAAACTAAATCTTGTAACTAAAGCACATCCAAGACCATATAGGCTTCAATGGTTAAGTGAGGTAGGAGAAATGGTGGTGAACAAACAAGTGGAGGTTCCATTCTCAATTGGGAAGTATGAGGATGGTGTTCTTTGTGATGTGGTGCCTATGGAGGCAAGCCACTTGTTGTTGGGAAGGCCTTGGCAATATGACAAGAAGGCCATCCATGATGGGTTCTCAAATAAGTATACTCTCATGTATCAAGACCGAAAGGTCATACTTTCTCCTTTATCTCCAAAGCAAGTTAGTGAGGATCAAATAAAAATGAGAGAAAAGAGAGAGCAAGAGAGAAAAGAAAAAGAGGGTGAAAAAAAATTTGAGACAAAGAGTGAAGAAAAATCAAAAAAAAATCATGAGAAAAAGGAAGTGAAAAATAGAGTGGAAAAAGAGAGTAAAGAGAGCTTTCTTGCAACAAAGAGTGAGGTGAAGAGTGCCTTAATTTCAAGGCAGCCCCTATACATACTTTATTGTAAGGAATTTTGTTTAAATACTAACATTCCTAATGATAATTCTTTGTCTAGTGGTGTTAAAAATCTTTTGCAGGAATTTGATGATGTTTTTCCTAAGGAAGTGCCACATGGCCTTCCCCCTCTTAGAGGAATTGAGCATCACATTGACCTCATTCCGGGTGCATCATTGCCCAATAGGCCAGCCTATAGGAGCAATCCACAAGAGACTCAAGAGATCCAAACACAAGTGGAGGAGTTGATACAAAAAGGTTGGGTGCAAGAAAGTTTGAGTCCATGTGCTGTCCCGGTAATTTTAGTGCCAAAGAAAGATGGGACTTGGAGGATGTGCACGGATTGTAGGGCCGTGAACAACATCACAATTAAGTATAGACATCCTATCCCTAGACTTGATGATTTGCTTGATGAATTGCATGGTGCTTGTGTTTTTTCTAAAATTGATTTGAAAAGTGGGTACCATCAAATTAGAATAAGGGAGGGGGATGAATGGAAAACTGCCTTTAAATCTAAATATGGTTTGTATGAATGGTTGGTAATGCCTTTTGGTTTAACAAATGCACCTAGTACTTTTATGAGGCTTATGAACCATGTTTTGAGGGAATTTTTGGGCAAGTTTGTTGTGGTGTATTTTGATGACATCTTGATATATAGCAAAAACTTAGATGAACATCATGAACATTTAAGGGCTGTTTTGCTTGTATTAAGAAAAGAAAAATTGTATGCTAATTTGGAAAAGTGTACTTTTTGTGTGGACCATGTGATTTTTCTTGGATTTGTGATAAATGCTAAAGGGGTCCATGTTGACAAAGAGAAAATTAAGGCCATTCAAGATTGGCCAACCCCCAAAAATGTGAGTGATGTGAGGAGTTTTCATGGCTTGGCTAGTTTTTATAGGAGGTTTGTTAAGGACTTTAGCACCTTGGCTGCACCTCTTAACGAAATTGTCAAAAAAAATGTTGGGTTTAAATGGGGGGAGAAGCAACAACATGCTTTCAAAGAACTTAAGGAAAAGCTCACCCATGCACCAATACTTGTTTTGCCTAATTTTGCTAAATCTTTTGAGATTGAATGTGATGCTTCAAATGTTGGTGTTGGGGCTGTTTTGATGCAAGAGGGGCATCCAATTGCTTATTTTAGTGAGAAATTAAGTGGAGCTTCCCTTAATTATCCCACCTATGATAAGGAATTGTATGCCTTAGTAAGAGCTTTGCAAACTTGGCAACACTATCTTTTGCCCAAAGAATTTGTCATTCATAGTGACCATGAGTCTTTGAAATATTTGAAAGGGCAAGGAAAGTTAAATAAAAGACATGCAAAGTGGGTTGAATTTCTTGAACAATTTCCATATGTGGTGAAACACAAAAAGGGTAAGGCCAATGTTGTTGCGGATGCACTTTCAAGAAGGTATTCTTTACTTTCTACCCTTGAGACAAAGTTGTTGGGTCTTGAATGCATTAAAGAATTGTATGAGCATGATAAGGAATTTTCTCATATCTATGCTAATTGTGTGCATTCGTCCCAAAATGGATATTTTAGGCACCAAGGATTTTTGTTCAAAGAAAAACGTTTATGTGTGCCTAAAAGCTCTATAAGGGAATTGTTCTTAAAAGAGGCGCATGAAGGGGGATTAATGGGGCACTTTGGGGTCCAAAAGACTTTAGACGTGTTGCATGAACATTTTCATTGGCCTCACATGAAGCATGATGTGCAAAAATATTGTGAAAAATGCATTGTATGTAAAAAGTCAAAATCTAAAGTGATGCCCCATGGACTTTATACTCCTTTACCTATTCCTGACTCTCCTTGGATAGACTTATCTATGGATTTTGTTGTGGGATTGCCTAGGTCAAGGAATGGTAAAGATTCCATTTTTGTTGTGGTGGATAGGTTCTCCAAAATGGCACATTTTATTCCATGTAAAAAAGTTGATGATGCTTGCCATGTGGCTGACTTATTTTTTCGGGAAGTGGTGAGACTTCATGGTCTCCCAAGGAGTATTGTTAGTGATAGGGACACCAAGTTCCTAAGTCACTTTTGGAGGACTTTGTGGGGAAAGCTAGGTACAAAGCTTCTTTTCTCCACTACTTGTCATCCTCAAACGGATGGGCAAACTGAAGTTGTGAATAGAACACTTTCTTCCCTTTTAAGGGCTGTGATTAAAAAGAACATTAAGTCTTGGGAGGAGTGTTTGCCTCATGTGGAATTTGCTTATAATAGGGTTGTTCATAGCACCACTCAATATTCTCCTTTTGAGGTTGTTTATGGTTTTAATCCCTTAACTCCTCTTGATTTATTGCCATTGCCTAACTCTTCAATTTTAAAGCATAAAGATGGTAGGGCCAAGGCTGAATATGTGAGGAAGTTACATGAGCAAGTGAAGGTCCAAATTGAAAAGAGGACCCAAAGCTATGCAAGACAAGCCAACAAAGGAAGGAAGAAGGTGGTATTTGAGCCCGGAGATTGGGTTTGGGTTCACATGAGGAAGGAAAGGTTTCCTTCCCAAAGGAAATCTAAATTGCATCCAAGAGGAGATGGGCCATTTCAAGTGGTGGCCAAGATCAATGATAATGCATACAAGTTGGATCTTCCTGGTGAGCATGGTGGAATAAGTGCTACTTTCAATGTGGCTGATTTATCTTTTTTTGATGTAGGTGATGAAGAATTCAATTCGAGGTCGAATTCACCTAAAGAAGGAGGGGATGATATGAGCCCAATAAGGAGTATGGACCAAGAAGCACTTCAAGGACTTGGTGGGCCTATGACCAGATCAAGAACCAAGAAAGCCCAAGAAGTCCTAGAACAAATGGTGACCACCATTATGGAAGCAAGCCCAACTTCAGGCCTAGAAGGAATGGAGCCCAAGATGGTGACTTATCTTAGTCAAGTAGAGGCCCATAATGATGACAAGGGGGGCGTGACTTAGCTTTCATAATTTTTGTTTTGTTGTTTTCAATTCAATAAAGTGTAATGGGTTATGTGAGTGGATCCATTTGGGCATTCTCTATTAGTGGGCTACACTAAGAGTTGCATGAAGGTCTAGCCCATATTTTCCATAAAGCTACACGTGAATTAGGGAGTCTTGGGGAGGGAATCTTTAGCTTGCATGCTATAAGAAACTCCTCATTAAGTTAAGTCAATAAATTGTAAGTTATGGGTGTTACACTTTTAATTTCCAAAGCAAAGTGTAACCACCCATCATGAAGGGAGAGTAGGCGTGACATTGAGTGCTTGGGGCTGACTTCAATTGCTTCATGGTGAGTTATGAGTGTCTTGGTGGCTGCCTTCAATTGTTTGAGTGTTACACTTTTTAATTTGACAAACAAAGTGTAACCACCCATGAAGAACAAGTGGTAGGCGTGACATTGAGTGTCTTGGGGCTGAATGCAATTGCTTGATGGTGAGTTATGAGTGCTTGATGGGCTGCTTTCAATTGCTTGAGTGTTACACTTTTAATTTGACAAACAAAGTGTAACCACCCATGAAGAAGGAAGGGTAGGCGTGTATGAATGGGTTTGGAGGCTGAATTGATTTTGTTTTAGTGGTCATCAAGTTAGGAATTAGGCCATTCAAAGTGGGGGTTATGCCTTGTCTTTGGATGCCAAGAGTTGGATGACTATTATATGTATGCACCTAAGACCTTGAGAAATACAACTTCGATGTTATTTTGGATCAAATTCCATTGAGTGAGAATTGCTTCTCCTAGGTTCTTGGTTGAACCAAACTTAGTTCTTATCAAGAATCCAAGATTCTTGTGGCGAACATCACTTGGCTTATCAAACCTTCTTGGTTTGTGGCGCCTCATCATTTCTTTCTTCACCATTTTCTAGTTTTCTTCACTTTTATGTTGCTACAATTTGTTCATTAAGAAGAACACAAAATTATCATGCTTTGAATTCAACCATAAGATCGTTAAAAGGCAACCACACCATTTGGTTGTCATCAGGACCTCTGCATGAAATTGATGCATTTGAATACCTGAAGCTCCAGAAATTGTCAGCAGACGCTTGCATGTTCTGATTGTCACGAACAATATCACATCTCAAGCTTGAATAAAGAATTTCACTCTGATAACGATTGATTTAGATCTCGACTTCTTCAGGAATCATGTAGGTATTTCTCTTATCTTTCTAACCAAACCAAGATCACGTCATTTGGACGAGCGTACCTCAAAATATGACGTTTCAATTATTTGATTGTCGACAACAGGCGCTTGACTTGCTTTTGTACTTTTCTATTTGTTCACGCTTTACTAGTCTTTCTTCTATTAGGGTTGCTAAAAATTTTATCTTTTTCTGTTATAGTACTTGCTGCCTCAGAACTTTATTGAAAAGGGTACCTCATTTTTTGGTCAAGCTTGGACTTTGAATATCTTAATACTTCATTCAAAATTACCTCTTTAGCCTTCATAATTTTTGCATTCCGAGTAGATGCTTGATTAGCTTCACTGGACGCTTCTTAAACGAGTTAAGGTGCCCGGTTATCCACTGGGCACATTCACAAGGCTATTTAATTAGTAACATTCTGACCTGTTAGCGTATTATGCTTCTTTGACCCTGTTATAGGCCAAATCGGGATTCGATGTCTTCATGAAACTTGTATATGTGGATATTAGCTTTAATCGGACACCGGTTTCATCCAATTCGGACAACTAGGAACAATATATGGTCATCAGACTACACAATGGTATGACAGTCTGGAACAACATCACATCACCGATTTACGGATGCAATTTGGGAAAGATAAAGATCGATTTCGCTCTGGACCTCTGCATGAAAATTGCAGATATTTCTCACAGCCTTCCAACGATACCAAGATTGATGCATTTGAATACCTTATGCTCCAGAAATTGTCTGCAGACGCTTGCATGTTCTGATTGTCATGAACAGTATCACATCTCAAGCTTGAATAAAGAATTTCACTCAGATAAAGATTGATTCAGATCTCGACTTCTTCAGGAATCATGTAGGTATTTCTCTTATTTTTCAAACCAATCCTAAAATACTTCATTTCGACGAGCGTACCTAAAAATATGACGTTTCAAACGCTTGATCGTCGGCAATAGAAGCTTGACTTCAATCTTCGGAGTTTTTGATTTTGCAACTTTTGCACATTTGTCTTTGTTCATGCCTTTCTAGTGTTAGGGTTGCTAAAAATTTTGCCTTCTTCTATTATAGCACTTGATGGTTCAGAACTTTATTGAAAAGGGTACCTCATTTTCTGGTGAAGCTTGGACATTGAATATCTTAATACTTCATTCAAACTTACTTCTCCAGCTATCATAATGTTCTACATTCCGAGTTAGACGCTTGATTGGCTTCACTGGACGCTTCTTAAATGAGTTAAGGCGCTTGGTTATCCACTGGGCACATTCACAAGGCTGTTTAACTCGTAGCATTCTAACCAGTTAGCATATCATGCTTCTTTGACCCTGTTACTGCCGCATTAGAATTCGATGTCTTCATGAAACTTGTATATATGGATATTAGCTTTAATTAGACACCGGTTTCATCCAATTTGGACTACTATGCACAATATATGGTCATCAGACCGTACAAAGGTATGACAGTCAGGAACAACATCACGTCACTGATTTACGGATGCAATTTGGCAAAGATAGAGATCGATTTCGCTCTGGACCTCTGCGTGAAAATTGCAGATATTTCTCAGAGCCTTCCAACGATACTAAGATCGATGCATTTGAATACCTTAAGCTCCAGAAATTGTCTGCAGACGCTTGCATGTTCTGATTGTCACGAACAATATCCCATCTCAAGCTTTAATAAAGAATTTCACTCTGATAACGATTGATTCAGATCTCGACTTCTTCAGGAATCATGTAGGTATTTCTCTTATCTTTATAACCAAACCAAGATCACTTCATTTGGACGAGCGTACCTCAAAATACGATGTTTCAATTATTTGATTGTCGACAACAGGCGCTTGACTTCAATCTTCAGTGTTTTTGATTATGCAGCTTTTGTACTTTTGCCTTTGTTCACGCTTTTCTAGTCTTTCTTATGTTAGGGTTGCTAAAAATTTTATCTTCTTTTGTTACAATACTTGATGCTTCAGAACTTTATTGAAATGGGTACCTCATTTTCTGGTCAAGCTTGGACTTTGAATATCTTAATACTTCATTCAAAATTACATCTTCAGCCATCATAATGTTCTGCATTCCGAGTAGGTGCTTGATTAGCTTCACTGGACGCTTCCTAAATGAGTTAAGGCGCTAGGTTATCCAATAGGTACCTTCACAAGGCTGTTTAAGTCGTAGCATTCTGACCTATTAGCGTATTATGCTTCTTTGACCCTGTTATAGGCCGAAATAGGATCAGATATATTCTTGAAACTTGTATATATGGATATTAGATTTAATCAGAGACCGGTTTCATCAAATTCGGACTGCTACAGCTCAATATGTGGTGATAAGACCCTATAAAGGTATGACAGTCAGGAACAACATCATTTCACCAACTTACGGATGCAATTTGACAATTATAGAGATCAATTTCACTCTTGACCTCTGCTTGAAAATTGCAGATATTTCTCTAAGCCTTCCAACGATACAATGATCAATGTGTAACACCCCCTCGCGGGTGCTACATACACGGACTCTAATGCGGAATAAAACAAGAAAATAAAACGCTGGTTGCTTTCGGAAAATACTTTAATTAAGTAGCTACGTTCGAAAACGCGGTTCTGAAAATTTTCTACATGCATAGGCAAACAACTCAAGACGAAGAAATAAATTTCATATCACACATTGATACTCACTGTTCATAAAACATAAGCATAACGTAAAACCTGGTCTAATAACATATTACAGACTTAGGGATAATTCAACATACGTGCAGTAATAAAATATAAGCCTGCTCAAAAACAAAAGACTCCTAAGCTGGTCGGCTAAAAGTAGCCATTGGGGTACAACCCAACGTCGGCTCCTTCAAAAGTTTCCATCGTCCGAGTCCTCACATCTCCGCGGGGACCTATGATCAACATCTGTACATGTGTTCCAAAAACACAACAAGGTGTCCAACATGTACAGGCAAAGGTGAGATACTCATATAAAGTTATCACGATAGCCGCACAAGCGACAAACAGCAGTATAAACATCCACAGATAAATACAGTTATATGAACAGTTATTTATATAATACAGTACAACATCCCAAACACTATCATCAGTTATAATAATGCATGAGACTTCAATATCATCTTTCTAATTCATGTACTCCGGAGATTCTAACTTCCCAACATCGAGCGATAGGCCGTAGTAACACCCGTAACACAATTGTTCTCATGAGTCGGCCTCTCTATTTAGGTCCGAACTCCAATTGTTCCAGGGTACCACGTCTAACCATATCATGAATACTCCAGTCTCTGATCGAGTTCATTCGTGTTTGGCAGCCGATTTACCATGGCACGGGGTTGCTACGCCACCGGCCACTTGTGGGATCTCGAACACAGAATGCCCCTATAGACCCAGTGGTCTTAACTAGCTGAATTCTCAACTACGAAAGTTGTAGCTCGGTTCCAAATGGCACGTCTGCCGGTTCATGCATGTACACAGAAAGTTTTCTGTTTTCTTTGCGTTCATTCTTTCAAATGTCGAGACATAAAGTCCACGACTCGTTTCAAAAAGGCATTAAGCCCACTCAAATCAAAAACACAGGACACGAAGTCCGAGTGCTTAATCCACAAAACACTAGCCCCGACGTCTCGGCCATTAGGTTCGGGTTCGTCTCAAAGGTTCATCATTTTTCCTTTGGTTTCATTTTCTCAAAATACTTTAGAAAACAAAACATACTTTGGTTTTCTCGAAACAAAACATCCTTTTTGATCAAGAGAACATTTTTCCGCGAAAAACACCTTTCTTGAAAACAAAAACCGTTTTCTAAGGTTTCACATCTTTTTAAAACGCTTTACCGAAATAAAACACGATTTGCACGACTTTTCACAAAACCACTTTACTTTTCAAAAGAAAAATACTTTTCAACAAGAAGGACAACTTTTCTTGAAAAAGCAACACGTTTTCCCAAAAACCACTTTTTGATTTAAAAACACGGTTTTCAAAACATAGATTTAGGATTTCGAGTCTTTTAATAAATTATCGAGACATAGCCAGTCCTATGCTCATCCAGGGTATATATATATATATAGACATCAAAAATCCATAATCATCATCATAATATCAACTATGGCATCCATGCCACAAATTATCAAATAGACAATTATGCACAACATTTAACATCGAATCAATCCAGGATATAAGTATACATATACATCATTCAAACTCGTCTCTAAATCATCACTGAAGACATCATAACACATATATCAAACATGCACTATGAAGCTACTCAAACTTAAATGACTACCTCCCTTTACCTCTCAAATTTGCTTAGTCCAAACTTGATCGATTCTCGGCTCCGGCTCCGGCTCCGGCTCCGGTTTCGTTTGCGTCGCCTAAAACAATCAAACACAATTCAATTCAAACAACAATTCAACATCAATCTATAACATAAGAGCACAAGTTTTCCTTCCCCTAAAAGGTATAGGGTTCGGCCATGAAGGTAAAAAGGGTCAGGGATCTCATTTGGTTCCAAACTTTTGGTTAGTTGGTTCATGAACTTAGTTAACACTATTTCAAGTCCTATGACTCAAAAATGTGAAACAACACTAATGGATTTTCCCCATGAAGCTCTCGGCCATAAAGGGAAATCTAGGCTTGGAATTGATTTGGTTTTCCATCACTTGGATTCAAGGACACTAGGAAAGCTAAGGATGGAATCAAGAGTTAGAAATCAAAAATTTGAACAAAACCACTATTCATCACACTACTAGGGTTCGGCCATTTTGGGATTTTAGAGATAGGATGAGACTTGGATCATGAGCTCTTGGGTTTAGATAGAGGGTGATGAGGTGAGTTCAAAGAACTTGGTTTCACATCCAAAGGATTTTCTTACAATTTCCTATGGATTTTCAAAGTTTTGGATCTAAGAATGAGTTTCATGAAAATGGAGTTTTGATCTTGATATTGAAAGAGATTCAAGAAGATATGAGACCATAGAAGTGATCTTACCTTAAAATGGATGAAGATTGGTCAAGAAATCAAGTGATTTCAACAAGCTTTCAAGGTTTTCTCAAGGATTCAATGGAGGTTTTTTCTCTAAGGAAGATGAAGTGTTCTTGGTGTTCTTGGGGGGCTGGGCTGCGTGGAATGAGGGGCTGAGAGGGCTGTTCCAGCCTTCTAAAGAGTTCATTAAGGGTAAAAAGGTCATTTGGTTCAAAGGGTAAAATGGTAAAAGGTGAAAAGGCTTAAGTTAGGGGTATTTTGGTAATTTCGCGTCCCAATATTCCCGATCGTCATGACGACTCTGGCATGCTCTCCCAAGTGAGTTGACATGATGTGATATCAATATTGTCCGTTGTCGGGTCTTGGTAAGTCCATACGCGGTTCCGTTCTCCACCCGATTGAAGATTTCGCTCGAACGGAGGTCAGGAAGTGATTTTTTTGAAATTTTTGCGAAATTTAACCAAAACGTAGAGAATCGAATTCTAAGACTTACTATCTCGTTCACGGGTCCATCTGAGGTCTTCGGAGCAGTAAAATCATACTGTCAGTGTAAAAACGCAGACCGGGCTCCGTTTGAGTTTTCGACTCAAAACTTAATCGTAGCTTCCTACGATAACGCTGAGCATGATTATGGTCTCGGAATATTTTATATCCTTTTCTAAGACCTCAAATAAAATATAAGTTCATAAATACTGATTAAAAGAAAAATTCGAAAATCGGGATGTTACATTACTACCCCTCTAAAAAAAATTTCGTCCTCGAAATTACGTACCTTGAAAAAGATTGGGATACTGTAACTTCATCTTGTCCTCGAGCTCCCACGTTGCATCTCCAGTTGCTTCGTTCCAAACGACTTGGACTAAGGGAACTTGTTTTCCCCTGAGTTGCTTGATCCTCTTATCAACGATTCGCACAGGCGATGTCTCATAGGACAAGTTTTCTCGTAAATGTACTATATCAGGTTCGATTACATGAGACGGATCAGGAATATACTTTCGAAGCTGTGAGACATGGAAAACATTATGAATGTTAGACATAAAAGGTGGTAAGGCAATCTGGTAAGCTACTGGACCAATACGCCGAAGAATTTGGTAAGGTCCAATGAATTTGGGAGTGAGTTTTCTGGACTTAATCGCTCTACCTACCCCAGTCGTAGATGTGACTCTCAGGAACACGTGTTCACCTTCTTGAAACTCGAGGGGTCGTCTTCTCTTATCTGAATAGCTTTTCTGCCTACTCTGTGTTGTTTTCATCTTTTCCCGGATCTTTTTAATCTGTTTCGTTGTTTGTTGCACAAGTTCTGGGCCTACGATCATGTTCTCTCCATCCTGGTACCAACACAACGGTGTCTGGCACTTTCGTCCATACAAGGCTTCATAGGGTGCCATCCCTATGCTAGAATGGTAGCTGTTGTTGTAGGTGAATTCTATAAGAGGCAACAGATCATCCCAACTTCCACCATGGTCTAGAACACAAGCTCGCAGTAAATCTTCCAATGACTGTATCGTTCTCTCTGTTTGTCCATCAGTCTGAAGGTGATAGGCTGAACTTAGCCTTAACTTTGTTCCTAAAGCTTGATGTAGACTTTGCCAAAAACGTGACGTAAACTTTGGGTCTCTATCAGAGACTATGCTCGAAGGCACCCCATGTAGTCTGATTACTTCTCTGATATACAACTCAGTTAACTTCTCCACTGAGTAGTTGATCTTAACAGGTAAGAAGTGTGATGACTTCGTTAACCTATCAACGATCACCCAAATTGAATCAAAACTTTTGGAAGTTCTCGGTAATCCTACCACAAAATCCATTGAAATGCTCTCCCTTTTCCATTCGGGTACATCCAAGGATTGAAGCATCCCTCCAGGTCGTTGATGTTCTACCTTCGCTTTTTGATAGGTCAAACATGACGCTACATACTCAGCCACTTGCTTCTTCATTCCTGGCCACCAAAACTTTTGTTTTAGATCTTGGTACATTTTGGTTGATCCAGGGTGAATACTCAGCTTGCTCTTGTGTCCTTCTTCTAGAATCATTTTCCTCATCTCCGGGTTGCTAGGCACACAAACTCGTCCATTGCATCTCAAGATACCATCAGTCCCCATACTGAACTCTGCAGCTTTCTCTTGTCCAAGTAACTCCTTTTTCTCTTGGCGATATACATCAGTTGCTTGCTGTTCACGAATCGTCTCCATCAGTCCACTAGATACCTTAATCATTCCCAAACAAATCTTCTCATTGTTCACTTCCACAGCCAGATTGAGATCACGAAACTGTTCTATCAATTCTAGCTCTTTTACCATCATTGCAGAGATGTGTAGGGTCTTCCGACTCAGAGCATCTGCAACGACATTTACTTTCCCAGGGTGGTACAGCAAAGTGAAGTCGTAGTCTTTAAGAAACTCCATCCAACGTCTCTGCCTCATGTTAAGTTCCTTCTGGTCGAACAGGTACTTCAAACTTTTATGGTCACTGAAGACATCGAACTTAGATCCATATAAGTAGTGTCTCCAGATCTTTAGTGCAAAAACCACAGCAGCTAACTCAAGGTCGTGCATCGGGTAATTCCTCTCATGTGTCTTCAACTGGCGCGAAGCATATGCTACAACCTTCCGATGTTGCATAAGCACACATCCTAATCCCTGATGCGAAGCATCACAGTACACTTCGTACGGTTCGTCTGGCTTAGGTAGTACTAACACTGGTGAGGTTGTCAAACGTTCCTTCATTGTCTGAAAACTCTCTTCACATTTGTCAGTCCACATAAACGGTTGGTCCTTCCTCGTAAGTTGAGTCAACGGCGCAACAATCTTCGAAAATCCTTCGATGAACCTTCTGTAATAACCAGCTAGTCCAATGAAACTGCGGATTTCTGTCACAGTCTTGGGTCTCTCCCATAGGAGTACTGCTTCTACTTTCGTAGGATCAACGGCAATTCCTTCCTTCGAAATCACATGTCCTAAGAATTTGACTTCATCCAGCCAAAATTCACACTTGGGTAGCTTTCGTACAACTTCTCCCTGTGAAGGATTTGTAAAACTTGTCGTAGATGTTCCTCATGCTCCTCGGGTTTTTTCGAGTAGATGAGAATATCATCGATAAACACAACAACAAACTGATCCAAAAACGGATGGAAAATCCTGTTCATAAAGTCCATGAAGATAGCAGGCGCGTTCGTCACTCCGAAAGGCATCACGAGGTACTCATAATGACCATAACGAGTCCTAAAAGCAGTCTTGGGTATGTCCTCGTTCTTTACTCTGATCTGGTGATAACCGGATCTCAGATCGATCTTTGAAAAGACAGCGGCTCCTTGAAGTTGATCCATCAAGTCATCTATGCGGGGTAGAGGATACTTGTTCTTGATCGTTATCTTGTTGAGTTGACGGTAATCCACACAGAGTCTTGAACTCCCGTCCTTCTTCTTTACCAACAACACTGGTGCTCCCCATGGGGACCCACTTGGCCTCACAAACTGCTTGGACATTAAATCCTCTAGTTGATCGAGTCTTCAACTCGGCTAACTCCGTAGGTGACATCCTATAAGGAGCTACAGAGATCGGACCTGTAACGCCCCGATTTTCACGTTTTCTAATTCTTCAGTATTTTAATGTCTTTATTTTATTCGAGGTCTTAGGAATGGAAATAAAATATTCCGAGACCATAGTCATGCTCGACAATATCGTAGGAAACTACGATTAAGTTTTGAGTCGAAAACTCAAACGGAGTCCGGTCTGCGTTTTTACACTGACAGTATGATTTTATTGCTCAGAAGACCTCAGATGGACCCGTGAACGAGACAGTAAGTCTTAGAATGTGATTCTCTACGTTTTGATTAAATTTCGTAAAAATTTCAGAAAAATAACTTCCTGACCTTCGTTCGTGCGGAATTCTCAATCGGGTGACGAACGGAGCCACATATGGAGTTACCGAGACTCGCCAAAGGGTAATCTTGATATCACAACATCCCAGGACACTTGGGAGAGTATGCCAGAGTCGTCATGACGTTCGGGAAAAATCTAGATGCGAAATGACCAAAATGCCCCTAACCTTAATCTTTTGCACTTTTACCATTTTACCCTTTTGCCAAATGACCATTTTGCCCTTAAGTGACTTGTTTTAAGGCTGAACTCAGCCCATCCAGCCCCTCATTCACGAAATTTCTGGCCAAAGAAGAACACCATTGTTGTTCTTGAAGAGAAACTCCATTTTTCTTCTTGAAAAGCTTGAATCACTTGTTGGAATCACTTGATTCCTTGAGCAATCTTCCATCATTTTAAGGTAAGATCACTTCTATGATCTCTTGGCTTCTTGAATATCTCTTTATTTCAAGATCAAGATCCATTTTCATGAAAATTATTTCTTAGATCCAAAACTTTGAAAATCCATAGGAAATTGTAGAAAAATCCTTTTGAGGTAAGACCAAGTTCTTTGAACTCACCTCATCATTCTCAATCTAAACCCTAGAGCTTATGATTCAACTCTCATCATAGCTCAAAAAGCACATTAGGGCCGAACCCTTCTTGATGATGATGAATAGTGTTTTCATCAAGTTTTGATTTTTAACACTTGATTTCATTCTTAGCTTTCCTAATGCCTTTGAATCCATGAAATGGAAAACCAAGATCAATTCCTAGCTTTATTCTCTTTAGGGTGGCCGAAACCCTCTTTGTGAGAATTGTTGAGTTGGTTTGATTGTTGTTTAATGATTGATTGTTTGGTTGTTTGTAGTTGGTGACAACTATCAGGAGGTTCACAAACCGATCAACCGACTTTGATCTGGGAATCTGCTCTTCAACAGGTATGGGGAGAAGAACCTCATCACACCAAGATGGAGGTGGTGAAGATGGTTGTTTACTTTATGTGTGGGTGAAACCCTTTAGTTTGGGTTCACTTTTAGTTGTTATGTTTTGTTAAGTTCTCATGGAGAACAAGAATGTCATGATGAGTTTATGCTTTAGTATGTTGTAGTGTGCTTTAGCATATGTTGATGATGAGATGATTGAATGAAAAACCATTTTCATGTATGTTGGAAAACCTACTTTGATCACTAGATCAAGTATGGACTTTTATTGTTGATTATGAGACCATAATGTGTGATGGACTTGGATGTTTGATTATGATGTAGTAATGTGTGTATTATGGTTATCATGATTGTGTAAGTGTTGTGAGCTACACTTTGATTGGTTGATGAAGTAAAAATTCACATTGATTCCTAGTTGGCTATTAGCCATGACCTTGAGGAAAGGAAGGATATGAATAGTTCTTGGACAAGTCAAGTTTTGATGTAAAGAAAGTGTTTTCAATAACTTGTGCTTTTCAAAGAAAAACCCTAAGTGACTTTAAAGGGAATTAAATCTCAAAGTGGTTTCACCAAAGTGAAACATGTTTTATACCTTATCCTTAGTTCATCTAGCTAATCAAGTGACTCAAAATGAGAAAAGAAGTGTTTTCATGAAGAGAATCAAAATGGTTCCATAAGGTTGATGTCTTGTTTTAAGGCAACTTTTCGCTAAGCGAAATTACTTTCGCTACGCGAAAAACAGGGAAAGTCTTAGTTGGGCATCACTGCCTCACTTTCGCTAAGCGAATTCATATTCGCTAAGCGAACCCAGCAAATTTCGCTACGCGAATTACATCTCGCTGAGTAATCCAGAGAAGTCTCCAATAGAGGTGTAACCGTCTGAACTTTCGCTAAGCGAAATCATTCTCGCTAAGCGAATAAAGTGAAGTTTCGCTACGCGAATTCTGTTTCGCCGAGCAATCCAGAGAAGTCTCCAAAAGAGGTGTAACCGTCTGAACTTTCGCTAAGCGAAATCATTCTCGCTAAGCGAATCCAATATATTTCGCTACGCGATTTATGTCTCGCCGAGCGAACCAGAGGAGTTCCAAAGGAGGCATTACTGCCTCATTTTCGCTAAGCGAATGAAATTCCGCTAAGCGAATTTTATGTTTCAGAAAATGCTAGAAATGAAGTAAGTAGTTCAAATGTTGTTTCAAAAATCAAATGAGTTTTTAATTGTAAAAGTTGTTTGGTTTACAAAAAGAGTTTTCTAACTCAATCGTAAAGTTTTACGCGTGAAAAACCTAAGTTAAGTAATTAACTTAGAGTTGAAGACAAGGGTTAATTAAGTATGGTATATGGTGGAACAAGACCATGTGCTATACCATTGATGACTTAGTACATCAATGACTTCATAAGACTTAAGTGAATCCACACTTATTTTCTTAATTGAAAAACAAGGGATTAATATCTTAGAAAGGCTCAAAGACTTATCTAAGAGGATTCTCAATCCTTACTCATAATGCTTAGGACTTGTGACATAATTCATAAGATGTAAACACAAACACGAAACGTTTTGGTTTTCGAAACAGTAGTTCGATGACGGACCGATGATTCGGATCCAGGTTAATCGTTCAATTGTTTCCGTCTTGTGATGACCGGAATGAGAGAGATCCTGAGGCTGTGCAGGTATGGGACTGTACAGTGGAAGGAATCCTGAGGCTATGCAGGTATGGGACTGTATAGTTAAGGGAAGGCATATAAGAATTGATTGGTACTACCCATACCAACAAGATTTATCTTCTTTTCGGGAGCTTAGAACATAAGTACTTTATAGTTAAGCGTGCTTGACTTAGAGTAATTATGGGATGGGTGACCTTCTGGGAAGTTTCCTAGAAAGCGTGTGAGTGAGGACAAAACACGCTGAAAAGACTTGTGTTGATTTGTGGGGACAGTCGGCGATTCTGAAAGCAGTCTGGATCATTCCAAAGGAATCACGAGATATTTATCCGATGGATAATTGTTTTATCCGATGGATAAATGTTTTATAAAACAAAGACGTGTGGATTTTCTAAGGAAGAGAACCTTAGTAGACTTCGAGGTTTATCCGGGGGATAGACATTGCTTGATCGCATCTGCTTTGTGTAAGCATTGGCATTTCATTTGCATAGTCGTAAGGCCTTGAGCCTAGGAGTTGAGCTTACACCTTGATGCGGGTGCGAATCTTACGGTGACGATCTTCAATGGTCTTTTTGGAGGTATCAGGGTTGGAAGGGCTGACATGTGACCAGTTGGTGATTCTTCTGTGTCGTGGCGAATCCGTGCAATACACTGATATCCTCTACTAGATGCCGTACTTTTCATGTTTGGTCGAGAGTGTTACCGTAAAGCCAGATACGTGCACGTTACGAATTTTGTACCATATTGCTCATGGCAGCATCTTGCTCATGGCTGGCAGAAACCGGAACATGTCCTCCCATTCACTCTCTCCGAATGTTTTGTTAGCTCCATGGAGTAGGGGTCAGAGTAGTACCCAATGACATTGACATTGAGTCATATACATTGCATTGCATTGCATGGCTATTGATGTTTATGGCTATTGATGTTTACATTTACTGTTATACATCGCTGCATTGTTTAAGGATGCCTTATATTATGCTGTTAAATGTTTAGCAAGCTATTATGTTGTTAACTGCTTAACATGATTTATATTGAGAACCTTGTAAGCATGTTGGGTACGCTGTTACCCGGTGAGTCGTCCCGTTTTTGCTACTGCTGTTTTGTTGTGTTGATGACGGGAATCTCACCCATATCTGTATGTTTTCTGCTGGTACTTGCTGTTGATGCTTGAACAGATGGACGCGACGATGGTTCGGTTCCGCAGTCCCTTTGAGTTCGGAGGTGGACTCTTTTTCTGTTTTAGCTTTGTTGTCGGCCAGACTATGTCAGTTTTTGTAGTACCTTTTGGGAGCTATGACTCCTAGTACTTATTGTATTTTCTTATGTTAGTCATACATTAGACTTATGTCTGTATACAGTAATGTTGATGTTTCTATTTTTGTTTTCTGTTTATGTATTTATAATAATGTATGTATGTCCTAGTAATGCATGGTGAACCTAAGTTCACTTATTAGTATTATTTATTACCTTTACTAATCCCATTACATCTTTATGAAAAGAAAAGAAAACGAAAAATCGTATTTTCCGCATTAATAAATATTTTCGGCCTTATAAACGTTCGGGAATGTGACACTCGGGAAAGGGTGTTGAATTATTTGGTATCAGAGCTGGCCGAGTCTTTTTGGGGTTTGTAGGTTATGGTCTGTCTTGTTTGTGTTGTGTTTTCTCTGATTGTCTTTCTGTGCTATTGTTTCTGAGAGAAAACAATGTTGGAGAGGATGATGACTTCGGTCTATCCTTTTGTGTTGTTTGTTCTCTGTGTTGTGTTTCTGTGAAGAAGACAACGATTGTTTGTTACTCTCTGCATTATTGTTTCTGAAGGGGAATGATATTGGACAGGGTAGTAATGTTTTTGCTTTCTTGTAAGTTGTCGCTCGCAGAGTTCTTTAGAACGAGTGCTTTTCCGACGAGTTGAAAGACATGGAGTTCCTGCAGCTACGTCAAGGAGGAATGTCTATCAAAGAATATGCTGATCGTTTTGAGTCCCTGCTGAAGTCTTCGAGGTATTTCCATCTTCATCCCGATGAGGAGTGGAAGTGCACAAAGTTCGAAGAAGGTTTAAGGGACGAGATTCGAGGAGAGGTGCAACCTCTTAAGGTCAAAGAGTTCTCGGTTTTGGTAGATGAATGCTTCGTAATCGAAGATCTGATGAAGACTCGTGGAGGAAGGCAACGTCACTCTGGACCAACTAGGTTCCATAAAGGCACCAATGGTCGTGACGATAGATCTCGATGGAAACCATATTCGAAACAGCAAGGTCAACAACAACGTTCTGTAGGAGGAAGCAGTGGGAGTATTAGTCAATCTGGAAGCGCCCCAAAGAAGTGCATGAAGTGTGGCAAGAACAATCATGTCACCAGAGGATGCTTAATCAAGGGAATCATATGCTTCAAGTGTGGGAAGCCAGGACATACTTCACGCGAGTGTGTGCAATCAAAAGCTATACATTCTGTCAACGATGTGCAAGCAATGAAGCCTAAGGCAATGAGTGGAGTTTATACGGGGGATGATGCTGAGACTTCTCAAAAGGAAGATTTGATTCACGGTCACATCTTCGTGGAAGGTAGAATCTTATTTGTATCTTTTCTTACCCTTAGATTTGGTAATTCTTGCACTTTCTACAAAGCCTGTTATAACTGTGAAAGTCTGTTTGAACTGTTCTATTTCTGTTAAAGATAGAACGTTTTTGATTGATTTAATCTGTTTGCCTCTTTCGCAAATGGATGTGATCATAGGGATGGATTGGTTATCTTGTAACTATATCCTATTAGACGGTGCAAACAAAACCTTAGTTTTCCCTGATTCGGATAATTCTGGATTTGGATTGCCAACCAAGAAAACGTTTCTTTGAGAGGAGGAGCTCAACGAATACATGTTACTAACGAGTTTCCGGAAGTCTTTCTTGAAGACGTACCAGGTGTACCGCCAGTTCGAGACATCGAGTTGTGATCGATCTTGTACCGAAGACAGCGTTTTGAACACGCTATGGGCACCACGAGTACCTTGTAATGCCGTTTGGTATGACGAATACTCCTCTATATTCATGGATTACATGAATAGGATCTTTCGTCCATACCTAGATAAGTTTGTCGTTGTTTCATAGACGACATACTCATCTATTCGCGAAACCAGGAAGTACACGCTGAATACCTTAGTGTGATTCTTCAGGTTCTGAAGGAGAAACAGCTGTATGCAAAGTTGTCCAAGTGTTAGTTTTGGCTCGACGAAGTAAAGTTTTTGGGTCATGTGATTTCAAAGGAAGGATAAAGCATTTGAATGGACTGAAGCCTGTGAGGAAAGTTTGCAAGGATTAGAGAGAAGGTTGACTACTTCACCTGTGTTAGTGCTGCCTGATCTCAAGGGAACATTTGTGTTCACACTTCTACATATTCCTCAATGTATTAGACAATTGAGTGAATTGGTAATATGGTGTCCATTGGTCTGGACATTTTCGTATTACTTCACAGAAAGTTTTGTTATGACTATTTCTTGAGTTATAACATAAACAACTTCTTGATACTGAAAGTTTCTTGATGAAACTTAGTCTAATCACTTTTACTTTTGGTGAAGGTGATCCAGTCTGATTTTTGCCAGACTGTTTATCTTTTGATTCCAAAGTTATTGGAAGGTTCTTATGAAAGAAGGAACTTTCTTAGAGTCATGGATGTAAACATGTATTAGCTATGCATTTTTACACTCACGAACCTACTGAAGAGTCTTTTTGCATACTGGATATTCCTATATTTTGAGACCAAGACCAAGAAAAATTTCCTTTGTTGAAAATTTCATTCCTTAATCTTCAGCGACCGAGTAGGTTTAGTTTTAAGTCACGGAATTTCGAGGACGAAATTCTTTTAAGAGGGGTAGGAATGTAACGCCCCGATTTTCACGTTTTCTAATTCTTCAGTATTTTAATGTCTTTATTTTATTCGAGGTCTTAGGAATGGAAATAAAATATTCCGAGACCATAGTCATGCTCGACAATATCGTAGGAAACTACGATTAAGTTTTGAGTCGAAAACTCAAACGGAGTCCGGTCTGCGTTTTTACACTGACAGTATGATTTTATTGCTCAGAAGACCTCAGATGGACCCGTGAACGAGACAGTAAGTCTTAGAATGTGATTCTCTACGTTTTGATTAAATTTCATAAAAATTTCAGAAAAATAACTTCCTGACCTTCGTTCGTGCGGAATTCTCAATCGGGTGACGAACGGAGCCACATATGGAGTTACCGAGACTCGCCAAAGGGTAATCTTGATATCACAACATCCCAGGACACTTGGGAGAGTATGCCAGAGTCGTCATGACGTTCGGGAAAAATCTAGATGCGAAATGACCAAAATGCCCCTAACCTTAATCTTTTGCACTTTTACCATTTTACCCTTTTGCCAAATGACCATTTTGCCCTTAAGTGACTTGTTTTAAGGCTGAACTCAGCCCATCCAGCCCCTCATTCACGAAATTTCTGGCCAAAGAAGAACACCATTGTTGTTCTTGAAGAGAAACTCCATTTTTCTTCTTGAAAAGCTTGAATCACTTGTTGGAATCACTTGATTCCTTGAGCAATCTTCCATCATTTTAAGGTAAGATCACTTCTATGATCTCTTGGCTTCTTGAATATCTCTTTATTTCAAGATCAAGATCCATTTTCATGAAAATTATTTCTTAGATCCAAAACTTTGAAAATCCATAGGAAATTGTAGAAAAATCCTTTTGAGGTAAGACCAAGTTCTTTGAACTCACCTCATCATTCTCAATCTAAACCCTAGAGCTTATGATTCAACTCTCATCATAGCTCAAAAAGCACATTAGGGCCGAACCCTTCTTGATGATGATGAATAGTGTTTTCATCAAGTTTTGATTTTTAACACTTGATTTCATTCTTAGCTTTCCTAATGCCTTTGAATCCATGAAATGGAAAACCAAGATCAATTCCTAGCTTTATTCTCTTTAGGGTGGCCGAAACCCTCTTTGTGAGAATTGTTGAGTTGGTTTGATTGTTGTTTAATGATTGATTGTTTGGTTGTTTGTAGTTGGTGACAACTATCAGGAGGTTCACAAACCGATCAACCGACTTTGATCTGGGAATCTGCTCTTCAACAGGTATGGGGAGAAGAACCTCATCACACCAAGATGGTGGTGGTGAAGATGGTTGTTTACTTTATGTGTGGGTGAAACCCTTTAGTTTGGGTTCACTTTTAGTTGTTATGTTTTGTTAAGTTCTCATGGAGAACAAGAATGTCATGATGAGTTTATGCTTTAGTATGTTGTAGTGTGCTTTAGCATATGTTGATGATGAGATGATTGAATGAAAAACCATTTTCATGTATGTTGGAAAACCTACTTTGATCACTAGATCAAGTATGGACTTTTATTGTTGATTATGAGACCATAATGTGTGATGGACTTGGATGTTTGATTATGATGTAGTAATGTGTGTATTATGGTTATCATGATTGTGTAAGTGTTGTGAGCTACACTTTGATTGGTTGATGAAGTAAAACTTCACATTGATTCCTAGTTGGCTATTAGCCATGACCTTGAGGAAAGGAAGGATATGAATAGTTCTTGGACAAGTCAAGTTTTGATGTAAAGAAAGTGTTTTCAATAACTTGTGCTTTTCAAAGAAAAACCCTAAGTGACTTTAAAGGGAATTAAATCTCAAAGTGGTTTCACCAAAGTGAAACATGTTTTATACCTTATCCTTAGTTCATCTAGCTAATCAAGTGACTCAAAATGAGAAAAGAAGTGTTTTCATGAAGAGAATCAAAATGGTTCCATAAGGTTGATGTCTTGTTTTAAGGCAACTTTTCGCTAAGCGAAATTACTTTCGCTACGCGAAAAACAGGGAAAGTCTTAGTTGGGCATCACTGCCTCACTTTCGCTAAGCGAATTCATATTCGCTAAGCGAACCCAGCAAATTTCGCTACGCGAATTACATCTCGCTGAGTAATCCAGAGAAGTCTCCAATAGAGGTGTAACCGTCTGAACTTTCGCTAAGCGAAATCATTCTCGCTAAGAGAATAAAGTGAAGTTTCGCTACGCGAATTCTTTCTCGCCGAGCAATCCAGAGAAGTCTCCAAAAGAGGTGTAACCGTCTGAACTTTCGCTAAGCGAAATCATTCTCGCTAAGCGAATCCAATATATTTCGCTATGCGATTTATGTCTCGCCGAGCGAACCAGAGGAGTTCCAAAGGAGGCATTACTGCCTCATTTTCGCTAAGCGAATGAAACTCCGCTAAGCGAATTTTATGTTTCAGAAAATGCTAGAAATGAAGTAAGTAGTTCAAATGTTGTTTCAAAAATCAAATGAGTTTTTAATTGTAAAAGTTGTTTGGTTTACAAAAAGAGTTTTCTAACTCAATCGTAAAGTTTTACGCGTGAAAAACCTAAGTTAAGTAATTAACTTAGAGTTGAAGACAAGGGTTAATTAAGTATGGTATATGGTGGAACAAGACCATGTGCTATACCATTGATGACTTAGTACATCAATGACTTCATAAGACTTAAGTGAATCCACACTTATTTTCTTAATTGAAAAACAAGGGATTAATATCTTAGAAAGGATCAAAGACTTATCTAAGAGGATTCTCAATCCTTACTCATAATGCTTAGGACTTGTGACATAATTCATAAGATGTAAACACAAACACGAAACGTTTTGGTTTTCGAAACAGGAGTTCGATGACGGACCGATGATTCGGATCCAGGTTAATCGTTCAATTGTTTCCGTCTTGTGATGACCGGAATGAGAGAGATCCTGAGGCTGTGCAGGTATGGGACTGTACAGTGGAAGGAATCCTGAGGCTATGCAGGTATGGGACTGTATAGTTAAGGGAAGGCATATAAGAATTGATTGGTACTACCCATACCAACAAGATTTATCTTCTTTTCGGGAGCTTAGAACATAAGTACTTTATAGTTAAGCGTGCTTGACTTAGAGTAATTATGGGATGGGTGACCTTCTGGGAAGTTTCCTAGAAAGCGTGTGAGTGAGGACAAAACACGCTGAAAAGACTTGTGTTGGTTTGTGGGGACAGTCGGCGATTCTGAAAGCAGTCTGGATCATTCCAAAGGAATCACGAGATATTTATTCGATGGATAATTGTTTTATCCGATGGATAAATGTTTTATAAAACAAAGACGTGTGGATTTTCTAAGGAAGAGAACCTTAGTAGACTTCGAGGTTTATCCGGGGGATAGACATTGCTTGATCGCATCTGCTTTGTGTAAGCATTGGCATTTCATTTGCATAGTCGTAAGGCCTTGAGCCTAGGAGTTGAGCTTACACCTTGATGCGGGTGCGAATCTTACGGTGACGATCTTCAATGGTCTTTTTGGAGGTATCAGGGTTGGAAGGGCTGACATGTGACCAGTTGGTGATTCTTCTGTGTCGTGGCGAATCCGTGCAATACACTGATATCCTCTACTAGATGCCGTACTTTTCATGTTTGGTCGAGAGTGTTACCGTAAAGCCAGATACGTGCACGTTACGAATTTTGTACCATATTGCTCATGGCAGCATCTTGCTCATGGCTGGCAGAAACCGGAACATGTCCTCCCATTCACTCCCTCCGAATGTTTTGTTAGCTCCATGGAGTAGGGGTCAGAGTAGTACCCAGTGACATTGACATTGAGTCATATACATTGCATTGCATTGCATGGCTATTGATGTTTATGGCTATTGATGTTTACATTTACTGTTATACATCGCTGCATTGTTTAAGGATGCCTTATATTATGCTGTTAAATGTTTAGCAAGCTATTATGTTGTTAACTGCTTAACATGATTTATATTGAGAACCTTGTAAGCATGTTGGGTACGCTGTTACCCGGTGAGTCGTCCCGTTTTTGCTACTGCTGTTTTGTTGTGTTGATGACGGGAATCTCACCCATATCTGTATGTTTTCTGCTGGTACTTGTTGTTGATGCTTGAACAGATGGACGCGACGATGGTTCGGTTCCGCAGTCCCTTTGAGTTCGGAGGTGGACTCTTTTTCTGTTTTAGCTTTGTTGTCGGCCAGACTATGTCAGTTTTTGTAGTACCTTTTGGGAGCTATGACTCCTAGTACTTATTGTATTTTCTTATGTTAGTCATACATTAGACTTATGTCTGTATACAGTAATGTTGATGTTTCTATTTTTGTTTTCTGTTTCTGTATTTATAATAATGTATGTATGTCCTAGTAATGCATGGTGAACCTAAGTTCACTTATTAGTATTATTTATTACCTTTACTAATCCCATTACATCTTTATGAAAAGAAAAGAAAACGAAAAATCGTATTTTCCGCATTAATAAATATTTTCGGCCTTATAAACGTTCGGGAATGTGACACTCGGGAAAGGGTGTTGCAGGACCAGATCCTGGAACTAAGTCGATCGCAAACTCGATGTCCCTCACAGGTGGCAAACCAGGTACGTCCTCTGGAAAAACTTCCGGAAAATCTTCCACAACTGGCACATCGCTTAAGACAACGTCCCTCTCGATTTCTAAACAGGATAGAAGCATGTATCCCTGATCTCCTTCTTTCAAAGAAGCTCTTACTTGGTTGGTAGTTATAAATCCACAAATCTCAGGGTCAGGAAAAACTAAGATTCTATGTGCACAGTCTAAAAGGATATTGTTGGAAGATAACCAATCCATGCCTAGGATCACATCCAATTGAGTCAAAGGCAAACATATTAAGTCAACAAGAAAGTTCCTATCATGAACAGTAATAGGACAGTTCAAACATACTGTATTAACAATAATAGGCTTAGCAGTTGGAGTTGTGACAATCAAATCAAAAGGCAGCGAAGAAACAGGCAACTCTAGTTGTCTCACACAATTCAAAGAGATAAACGAATGTGTCGCACCCGAATCAAATAGTACAGTTAGGAGATTACCAGCTATGATGCAACTACCTTGTATGAGATCATCAGATTTGGAAGCATCAACGCCGCTCATGGTATAAACCCTTCCCCTCGCCGTGGGTCTAGCAGTCCGCATGTTGTTGACAGTCAGCTCGGGCTTTGGTGTAGGGCATTCCCTCGCAAAATGTCCTATCTCTCCGCATTGGAAACATAGAACTCCTTTCAGTTTGCAGCTATCAGCTGGGTGTCCGGGTTGCCCACACTTGAAACATCTCTGGGCTTGGCCTTGGTTCTGGTCATTTCTGCTCCCACCACCGTAAGCAGAAGCAACAGGACGATAAGGTTGTTGTTTCTGACTATTCCCTTGAGGTCGGGAATACGGCTTCTTCTGGGACTGCTTCCCTTTCTGTTGCAGGTACTAGTTCGGGTTCCTTGACCTAGACGGTCCTCCTGTAGTACCCTTGTTCTCCCTTCCGCTTCTCATCTTTTCTACCTTTCTACACTTTTCCACCAGAGCTTGGAAGGTACGGATCTCCAGTGGTAACACCGACTCCTTGATCTCGAAGCGCAGACCGCCTTCGAACCTCTCGCATTTCCAGTCCTCGTCAGGCTGAGCTTGGAAAAAGCGGAAATATTTGGCGAGTGATTCAAACTTCGCTGCATATTCCCCGACAGTCATATCTCTCTGCTGCAGCTTCAGAAATTCCTGCTCTTTCTCCGTTCTGGCACTTTGGGGAAAGTACTTGTCTAGAAACTTGGTGCGAAATACTCTCCAAGTGATCTCTTGGTTGTTGGCTTCCAGCAGTTGTCTGGTTCCTCCCCACCAATACTCTGCGTCACCCAGAAACAGGAATGTGGCATAGTCCACCTTCACTTCCTCGGGGCAGTGCAGAACAGCAAAAATCTTCTCTATCTCTTGCAGCCACAGGTCAGCCTTTTCCGGGTCACAGTCCCCGTGAAACTGCGGAGGATCATGACGCCGAAAATCGACTAACCTTCTGGCACCAGCAGCAAGATCAGCTCTTTGTTGGTTCTGTTGATTCTGTTGAGCCATCGTTGCTGTCTGTTGAGCAACAGCAGCCGCCATATCAGCCATGGCCTGGATAGCTCGATTCATGTTGTTGTCATCAGCATTGTTGTCAGCAGTGCCGCGACCTCCACCATGACCACCTCTAAGATTCATGTCTCCCTACAAGGCAAACCAAACATACCTTAATAAGGAAACATAAATCAAAACTAGTGTGTCAACACACATTGCTTCAACAGAGAAACAATTCAAACAAGGTTCACAGAGATCACACAACATAAACATAACAGACTCACTTCCCAAGGATTCCCGAAAGACTAGACTAGCTCTGATACCACTAATGTAACACCCCCCTCGCGGGTGCTACATACACGGACTCTAATGCGGAATAAAACAAGAAAATAAAACGCTGGTTGCTTTCGGAAAATACTTTAATTAAGTAGCTACGTTCAAAATCGTGGTTCTGAAAATTTTCTATATGCATAGGCAAACAACTCAAGACGAAGAAATAAATTTCATATCACACATTGATACTCACTGTTCATAAAACATAAGCACAACGTAAAACCTGGCCTAATATATATATATCATATTACAGACTTAGGGATAATTCAACATACGTGCAGTAATAAAATATAAGCCTGCTCAAAAACAAAAGACTCCTAAGCTGGTCGGCTAAAAGTAGCCATTGGGGTACAACCCAACGTCGGCTCCTTCAAAAGTTTCCATCGTCGGAGTCCTCACATCTCCGCGGGGACCTATGATCAACATCTGTACATGTGTTCCAAAACACAACAAGGTGTCCAACATGTACAGGCAAAGGTGAGATACTCGTATAAAGTTATCACGATAGCCGCACAAGCGACAAACAGCAGTATAAACATCCACAGATAAATACAGTTATATGAACAGTTATTTATATAATACAGTACAACATCCCAAACACTATCATCAGTTATAATAATGCATGAGACTTCAATATCATCTTTCTAATTCATGTACTCCGGAGATTCTAACTTCCCAACATCGAGCGATAGGCCGTAGTAACACCCGTAACACAATTGTTCTCATGAGTCGGCCTCTCTATTTAGGTCCGAACTCCAATTGTTCCAGGGTACCACGTCTCACCATATAATGAATACTCCAGTCTCTGATCGAGTTCATTCGTGTTTGGCAGCCGATTTACCACGGCACGGGGTTGCTACGCCACCGGCCACTTGTGGGATCTCGAACACAGAATGCCCCTATAGACCCAGTGGTCTTAACTGGCTGAATTCTCAACTACGAAAGTTGTAGCTCGGTTCCAAATGGCACGTCTGCCGGTTCATGCATGTACACAGAAAGTTTTCTGTTTTCTTTGCGTTCATTCTTTCAAATGTCGAGACATAAAGTCCACGACTCGTTTCAAAAAGGCATTAAGCCCACTCAAATCAAAAACACAGGACACGAAGTCCGAGTGCTCAATCCACAAAACACTAGCCCCGACGTCTCGGCCACTAGGTTCGGGTTCGTCTCAAAGGTTCATCATTTTTCCTTTGGTTTCATTTTCTCAAAACACTTTGGAAAACAAAACATACTTTGGTTTTCTCGAAACAAAACATCCTTTTTTATCAAGAGAACATTTTTCCGAGAAAAACACCTTTCTTGAAAACAAAAACCGTTTTCTAAGGTTTCACGTCTTTTTAAAACGCTTTACCGAAATAAAACACGATTTGCACGACTTTTCCCAAAACCACTTTACTTTCCAAAAGAAAAATACTTTTCAACAAGAAGGACAACTTTTCTTGAAAAAGCAACACGTTTTCCCAAAAACCACTTTTTGATTTAAAAACACGGTTTTCAAAACATAGATTTAGGATTTCGAGTCTTTTAATAAATTATCGAGACATAGCCAGTCCTATGCTCATCCAGGGTATAAATATATATATATATATAGACATCAAAAATCCATAATCATCATCATAATATCAACTAAGGCATCCATGCCACAAATTATCAAATAGACAATTATGCACAACATTTAACATCCAATCAATCCAGGATATAAGTATACATATACATCATTCAAACTCATCTCTAAATCATCACTCAAGACATCATAACACATATATCAAACATGCACTATGAAGCTACTCAAACTTAAATGACTACCTCCCTTTACCTCTCAAATTTGCTTAGTCCAAACTTGATCGATTCTCGGCTCCGGCTCCGGTTTCGTTTGCGTCGCCTAAAACAATCAAACACAATTCAATTCAAACAACAATTCAACATCAATATATAACATAAGAACACAAGTTTTCCTTCCCCTAAAAGGTATAGGGTTCGGCCATGAAGGTAAAAAGGGTTAGGGATCTCATTTGGTTCCAAACTTTTGGTTAGTTGGTTCATGAACTTAGTTAACACTATTTCAAGTCCTATGACTCAAAAATGTGAAACAACACTCATGGATTTTCCCCATGAAGCTCTTGGCCATAAAGGGCAATCTAGGCTAGGAATTGATTTGGTTTTCCATCACTTGGATTCAAGGACACTAGGAAAGCTAAGGATGGAATCAAGAGTTAGAAATCAAAAATTTGAACAAAACCACTATTCATCACACTACTAGGGTTCGGCCATTTTGGGATTTTAGAGATAGGATGAGACTTGGATCATGAGCTCTTGGGTTTAGATAGAGGGTGATGAGGTGAGTTCAAAGAACTTGGTTTCACATCCAAAGGATTTTCCTACAATTTCCTATGGATTTTCAAAGTTTTGGATCTAAGAATGAGTTTCATGAAAATGGAGTTTTGATCTTGATATTGAAAGAGATTCAAGAAGATATGAGACCATAGAAGTGATCTTACCTTAAAATGGATGAAGATTGGTCAAGAAATCAAGTGATTTCAACAAGCTTTCAAGGTTTTCTCAAGGATTCAATGGAGGTTTTTTCTCTAAGGAAGATGAAGTGTTCTTGGTGTTCTTGGGGGGCTGGGCTGCGTGGAATGAGGGGCTGAGAGGGCTGTTCCAGCCTTCTAAAGAGTTCATTAAGGGTAAAAAGGTCATTTGGTTCAAAGGGTAAAATGGTAAAAGGTGAAAAGGCTTAAGTTAGGGGTATTTTGGTAATTTCGCGTCCCAATATTCCCGATCGTCATGACGACTCTGGCATGCTCTCCCAAGTGAGTTGACATGATGTGATATCAATATTGTCCGTTGTTGGGTCCTGGTAAGTCCATATGCGGCTCCGTTCTCCACCCGATTGAAGATTTCGCTTGAACAGAGGTCAGGAAGTGATTTTTTTGAAATTTTTGCGAAATTTAAGCAAAACGTAGAGAATCGAATTCTAAGACTTACTGTCTCGTTCACGGGTCCATCTAAGGTCTTCGGAGCAGTAAAATCATACTGTCAGTGTAAAAATGCAGACCGGGCTCCGTTTGAGTTTTCGACTCAAAACTTAATCGTAGCTTCCTACGATAATGCTGAGCATGATTATGGTCTCGGAATATTTTATATCCTTTTCTAAGACCTCGAATAAAATATAAGTTCATAAATACTGATTAAAAGAAAAACTCGAAAATCGGGGTGTTACACAATGCGTTTGAGCACCTTAAGTTCCGGAATATCAGCAGACACTCGCATGTTCTGATATTCACGAATAGTATCACATCTCAAGTTTAAATAAAGAATTTCATTCAGATAAAGATTGATTCAGATCTCGACTTCTTCAGGAATCATGTAGGTATTTCTCTTATCTTTCTAACCAAACCAAGATCACTTCATTTGGACGAGTGTACCTCAAAATACGAAGTTTCAATTTTTTGATTGTCGACAAAAGGCGCTTGACTTGCTTTTGTATTTTTCTATTTGTTCACGTTTTACTAGTCTTTCTTCTATTAGGGTTGCTAAAATTTTTATCTTTTTTTGTTATAGTACTTGCTGCCTCAGAAATTTATTGAAAAGGGTCCTCATTTTCTGGTCAAGCTTGGACTTTGAATATCTTAATACTTCATTCAAAATTACATCTTCAGCCTTCATAATGTTTTGCATTCCGAGAAGATGCTTGATTAGCTTCACTGGACGCTTCTTAAACGAGTTAAGGCGCCTGGTTATCCACTGGACACATTCACAAGGCTATTTAATTAGTAGCATTCTGACAAGTTAGCGTATTATGCTTCTTTGACCCTGTTACAGGCCGAATCAGGATTCGATGCCTTCATGAAACTTGTATATATGGATATTAGCTTTAATCAGACACTGGTTTCATCCAATTCGGAAAACTAAAGCTCAATATATGGTCATCAGACCCTACAAAGGTATGACAGTTAGGAACAACATTACGTCACCAACTTACGGATGCAATTTGACAAAGATAGAGATCGATTTCGCTCTTGACCTTTGCATGAAAACTACAGATATTTCTCTGAGCTGTCCAACGATACCAAGATCGATGCATTTGAACACCTTAATCTCCAGAAATTGTCAGCAGACGCTTGCATGTTCTGATTGTCATGAACAGCATCACATCTCAAGCTTGAATAAAGAATTTCACTCAGATAAAGATTGATTCAGATATCGACTTCTTCAGGAATCATGTAGGTATTTCTTTTATCTTTCTAACCAAACCAAGATCACTTGATTTCGACGAGCATATCGAAAAATATGATGTTTCAAACGCTTGATTGTCGGCAATAGGCGCTTGACTTCAATCTTCGGTGCTTTTGATTTTGCAACTTTTGTACTTTTGTCTTTGTTCACGCCTTTCTAGCGTTAGGGTTGCTAAAAATTGTGCTTCTTCTATTACAGCACTTGATGCTTTAGAACTTTATTGAAAAGGGTACTTCATTTTCTAGTGAAGCTTGGACTTTGAATATCTTAATACTTCATTCAAACTTACTTCTCCAGCTATCATAATGTTCTACATTCCGAGTAGATGCTTGATTAGCTTCACTGGACGCTTCTTAAATAAGTTAAGGCGCTTGGTTATCCACTGGACACATTCACAAGGCTCTTTAACTCGTAGCATTCTAACCAGTTAGCGTATCATGCTTCTTTGACCCTGTTACTGGCCGCATTAGAGTTCGATGTCTTCATGAAACTTGTATATATGGATATTAGCTTTAATCAGACACCGGTTTCATCCAATTCGGACAACTAGGCACAATATATGGCCATCAGACCGTACAAAGGTATGACAGTCAGGAACAACATCACATCACCGATTTACGGATGCAATTTGGCAAAGATAGAAATTGATTTCGCTCTAGACCTCTGCTTCAAAATTGCAGATATTTCTCAGAGCCTTCCAACGATACCAAGATCGATGCATTTGAACACCTCAAGCTCCAGAAATTGTCAGCAGAGGTTTGCATGTTCTGATTGTCACGAACAATATCACATCTCAAGCTTGAATAAAGAATTTCACTCTGATAACGATTGATTCAGATCTCGACTTCTTCAGGAATCATGTAGGTATTTCTCTTATCTTTCTAACCAAACCAAGATCACTTCATTTGGACGAGCATACCTCAAAATACAACGTTTAAATTATTTGATTGTCGACAACAGGCGCTTGACTTCAATCTTCAGTGTTTTTGCTTATGCAGCTTTTGTACTTTTGCCTTTGATCACGCTTTTCTAGTCTTTCTTCTGTTAGGGTTGCTAAAAATTTTATCTTCTTCTGTTATAGTACTTGATGCTTCAGAACTTTATTGAAAAGGGTACCTCATTTTCTGGTCAAGCTTGGACTTTGAATATCTTAATACTTCATTCAATATTACATCTTCAGCCATCATAATGTTCTGCATTCCGAGTAGGCGCTTGATTAGCTTCACTGGACGCTTCTTAAATGAGTTAAGGTGCTAGGTTATCCAATAGGTACCATCACAAGGCTGTTTAAGTCATAGCATTCTGACCAATTAGCATATTATGCTTCTTTGACCCTGTGATAGGCCGAATTAGGATCCGATATCTTCATAAAACTTGTATATATGGATATTAGATTTAATCAGACACCGGTTTGATCAAATTCGGACTGCTACAGCTCAATATGTGGTCATCAGACCCTATAAAGATATGACAGTCAGGAACAACATCATTTCACCAAATTACGGATGCAATTTGACAATTATAGAGATCAATTTCGCTCTTGAACTCTGCTTGAAAATTGCAGATATTTCTCTGAGCCTTCCAATGATACAATGATCGATGCATTTGAGCCCCTTAAGCTCCAGAAATTGTCAGCAGACACTCGCATGATCTGATTTTCACGAATAGTATCACATCTCAAGTTTGAAAAAAGAATTTCTTTCAGATAAAGATTGATTCAGAACTCGACTTCTTCAGGAATCATGTAGGTATTTCTCTTATCTTTCTAACCAAACCAAGATCACTTCATTTGGACAAGCGTACGTCAAAATACGATGTTTCAAACGCTTGGTTGTCGGCAACAGGCGCTAGACTTGCTTTTGTACTTCTCTCTTTGTTCCTGCTTTTGTAGTCTTTCTTCTATGATGGTTGCTAAAAATTTTGTCTTCTTGTGTTACAGTACTTGGTGCTTCAGAACATTATTGAAAAGGGTACCTTATTTTCTGGTCATGCTTGGACTTTGAATATCTTAATACTTCATTCAAAATTACTTCTTCAGCCATCATAATCATTCGGAGTAGACGCTTGATTAGCTTCACTGGACGCTTCTTAAATGAGACAAGGCGCTTGGTTAACCACTATGCACATTCCCAAGGCTTTTTAACTCGGAGCATTCTGACCAGTTAGCCTATTATGCTTTTTTGACCCTGTTACTGGCCGCACTAGAATTCAATGTCTTCATGAAACTTGTATATATGGATGTTTGCTTTAATCGGGAACCGGTTTCATACAATTCGGACAACTACATCTCAACATATAGCCATCAGACACTCCAAAGGTATGACTGTCAGGAAAAAACATCACGTCACTAACTTACCGATGCAATTTGACTAAAATAGAGATCGATTTCACTTTTGATCTCTAAATGAAAATTGCAGATATCTCTCTAAGCCTTCCAACGATACCAAGATCGATGCATTTGATCAGCTAAACCACAAGAAATTGTTGGCAAAGGCTAGCATGTTATGTTTGTCACAAACAGTATCACATCTCAAGCATGAATAAAGAATTTCACTCAGATAATGATTGAGTCAGATCTCGACTTCTTCAGGAATCATGTAGGTATTTTTTTATATTTCTAACCAAACCAAGATCACTTTATTTGGACGAGCGTACCTCAAAATATGACGTATCACATGCTTGATTGTCGGCAACTGGTGCTAGACTTCAATCTTCAATGTTTTTGCTTTTGCAGCTCTCGAACTTGTGTCTTTGTTCACGCCTTTCTAGTCTTTCTTGTGTTAGGGTTGCTAAAAAATTTTGTCTTCTTCTACTAAGGCACTTGATGCTTCAGAACTTTATTGAAAAGGGTATCTCATTTTCTGGTCAAGCTTGGGCTTTGAATATCTTAATACTTCATTCAAAATTACTTCTCCAGCCATCATAATGTTCTTCATTCCGAGTAGATCCTTGATTAGCTTCACTGGAATCTTCTGAAATGAGTTAAGGCCCTAGGTTATCCAATGGGTACATTCACAAGGCTGTTTAACTCGTAGCATTCTAACCAGTTAGTGTATCATGCTTCTTTGACGCTGTTACTGGCCGCATTAGAATTCGATGTCTTCATGAAACTTGTATATATGGATATTATCTTTAATCAGACACCGGTTTCATCCAATTCGGACAACTATGGTCAATATATGGTCATCAAACCGTACAACGATATGACTCTCAGAAATGACATCACATCACCAACTTAAGGATGCAATTTGGCAAAGATATGAGATTGATTTCGCTCTGGACCTCTGCATGAAAATTGCAGATATTTCTCTGAGCCTTCCAATGATACCAAGAGCGATACATTTGAAATCCTTAAGCTCTAGAAATTGTCAGCAGAGATATGCATATTCTGATCGTCACGAACAATATCACATCTCAAGCTTGAATAAAGAATTGCGCTCAGATAACGATTGATTCAGATCTCGACTTCTTCAAGAAACATGTAGGTATTTCTATTATCTTCTAACAAATCCAAGATCATTTCATTGGCATGAGCGTACCTCAAAATACGACGTTTCAACCGCTTGATTGTCGGCAACAGGCGCATGACTTCAATCTTCAGTGTTTTTGCTTTTGCAGCTTTTGTACTTTTGCCTTTGTTCACGCATTTCTAGTCTTTCTTCTATTAGGGTTGCTAAAAATTTTATCTTCTTCTGTTACAGTACTTGATGCTTCCGAACTTTATTGAAAAGTGTACCTCATTTTCTGGTTAAGCTTGGACTTTGAATATCTTAACACTTCTTTCAAAATTACATCTTCAGCCATCATAATGTTCTTCATTCCGAGTAGACGCTTGATTAGCTTCACTGGACGCTTCTTAAATGATTTAAGGCGCTAGGTTATCCAATGGGTATATTCACAAGGCTGTTTAAGTCGTAGCATTCTGACCCGTTAATGTATTATGCATCTTTGACCCTGTTACAGGCCGATTTAGGATTCGATATCTGATAAAACTTATATATAAGGATATTATATTTAATCAGACACCGGTATCATCCAATTCGGACTACTGCAGCTCAATATATGGTCATCAGACCCTACAAAGGTATGACAGTCAGGAACAACATCATTTCACCAACTTACAGATGCAATTTTACAATGATAGAGATCGATTTCGCTCTTGACCTCTGCATGAAAATAGCAGATATTTCTCTGAGCCTTCCAATGATACCAAGATCGATGCATTTGAACACCTTAAGCTCCAGAACTTGTCAGCAGACGCTTGCATGTTCTGATTTTTACGAACAGTATCAGATCGCAAGTTTGAATAAAGAATTTCACTCAGATAAAGATTGATTCAGATCTCAACTTCTTCAGGAATCATGTAGGTCTTTCTCTTATCTTTATAAACAAGCCAAGATCACTTCATTTGGATGAGCATACCTCAAAATACGACGTTTCAAACGTTTGATTGTCGGTAACAGGCGCTTGACTTGCTTTTGTACTTTTCTCTTTGATCATGCTTTTCTAGTTTTTCTTCTATTATGGTTGCTACATATTTTGTCTTCTTCTGTTACAGTACTTGCTGCTTTAGAACTTTATTAAAAAGGCTACCTCATTTTCCGGTCAAGCTTGGACTTTCAATATCTTAATACTTCAATCAAAATCACTTCTTCAGCCATCATAATGTTCTGGATTCAGAGTAGACGCTTGATTAGCGTCACTAGATGCTTCTTAAATCAGTTATGGCGCTTGGTTATCGACTAGGCACATTCAGAAGGCTTTTAAACTCGTAGCATTCTGACCAGTTAGCGTATTATGCTTCTTTGACCCTGTTATTGGCCGCATTAGAATTCAATGTCTTCATGAAACTTGTATATATAGCTTTAATAGGAAACCGGTATACATATATATGGCCATCAGACACTACAAAGGTATGACTGTCAAGAACAACATCACTTCACCAACTTACCGATGCAATTTGACAAAAATAGAGATCGATTTGACTCTTGACCTCTACATGAAAATTGCAGAATTTTCTCTAAGCCTAACAACGATACTAAGATCAATGCATTTGAAAAGCTAAAACTCAAGAAATTGTCAGCAAACGCTTGCATGTTCTGTTTATTACGAACAGTATCACATCTCAAGCTTGAATAAAGAATTTCACTCAGATAAAGATTGATTCAGATCTCGACATCTTCAGGAATCATGTAGATATTTCTCTTATCTTTCTAACCAAACCAAGATCACTTCATTTGTACGAGCATACCTCAAAATATGACGTTTCAAAGGCCTGATTGTCGGCAACAAGCGCTTGACTTGCTTTTGTACTTTTCTCTTTGTTCTTGTTTTTCTAGTCTTTCTTCTGTTAGGGTTGCTAAAAATTTTGTCTTCTTCAATTATAGTACTTGCTGCTTCAGAACTTTATTGAAAAGGGTACCGCAATTTCTTGTCAAGCTTGGACTTTGAATATCTTAATACTTCATTCAAAATTACTTCTTCAGCCAGTATCATGTTCGGCATTCTGAGTAGACGCTTAATCAGCTTCACTAGACGCTTCTTAAATGAGTTAAGGTGTTTGGTTATCCACAAAGCACATTCACAAGGCTTTTTAACTCTTAGCATTCTGACATTTAGCGTATTATGCTTCTTTGACCCTGTTAGAGGCCGAATTAGGATTCGATATCTTCATGAAACTTGTATATATGGATATTAGATTTAATCAGACATTGGTTTCGTCCAATTCGGCCTACTACAGCTCAATATATGGTCATCAGACCCTACAAAGGTATGATAGTCAGGAGCAACATCACGTCACCAACTTACGGATGCAATTTGACAATGATAGAGATCGACTTCGCTCTTGACCTCTGTATGAAAATTGCAGATATTTCTCTGAGCCTTCCAACGATACCATGATCGATGCATTTGAATACCTTAAGCTCCAGAAATTGTCAGCAGACCCTTGCTTGTTCAGATTTTCACGAACAGTATCTCATCTCAAGTTTGAAAAAAGAATTTCACTCAGATAAAGATTGATTCGGATCACGACTTCTTCAGGAATCATGTAGGTATTTCTCTTATCTTTCTAACCAAACCAAGATCACGTCATTTGGACGAGCGTACCTCAATATATGACGTTTCGAAGGCTTGATTGTCGGCAACATGCGCTTGACTTGCTTTTGTACTTTTCTCTTTGTTCTTTCTTTTCTAGTCTTTCTTCTATTAGGGTTGCTAAAAATTTTGTCTTCTTCTGTTACAGTACTTGCTGCTTCAGAACTTTATTGAAAGGGGAACCTCATTTTCAGGTCAAGCTTGGACTTTGAATATCTTAATACTTCATTCAAAATTACTTCTTCGGCCATCATAATGTTCTGCATTCGGAGTAGACACTTGATTAGCTTCACTGGATGCTTCTTAAATGAGATAAGGCGCTTGGTTAACCACTAGGCACATTCACAAGGCTTTTTATCTTGCAGCATTCTGACCATTTAGCCTATTATGCTTCTTTGACCCTGTTACTGGCCGCACTAGAATTCAATGTCTTCCTGAAACTTGTATATATGGATATTAACTTTAATCGGAAACCGGTTTCATACAATTCGGACAACTACAGCTCAACATATGGCCATCAGACACTACAAAGGTATGACTGTCAGGAAAAAACATCACGTCACCAACTTACCGATGCAATTTGACTAAAATAGAGATCGATTTAGCTCTTGATCACTACATGAAAATTGCAGATATTTTTCTAAGCCTTCCAACGATGCATTTGAACAGCTAAACCCCAAGAAATTGTCAGCACGGGCTAGCATGTTATGTTTGTCACGAACAGTATCACATCTCAAGCATGAATAAAGAATTTCACTCAGATAATGATTGAGTCAGATCTCGACTTCTTCAGGAATCATGTAGGTATTTTTTTATATTTCTAACCAAACCAAGATCACTTCATTTGGACGAGCGTACCTCAAAATATGATGTATCACACGCTTGATTGTCGGCAATCGGCGCTAGACTTCAATCTTCAATGTTTTTGCTTTTGCAACTTTTGTACTTTTGTCTTTGTTCATGCCTTTCTAGTCTTTCTTGTGTTAGGGTTGCTAAAAATTTTGTCTTCTTCTACTAAGGCACTTGATGCTTCAGAACTTTATTGAAAAGGGTACCTCATTTTCTGGTCAAGTTTGGGCTTTGAATATCTTAATACTTCATTCAAAATTACTTCTCCAGCCATCATAATGTTCTTCATTCCGAGTAGACGCTTGATTAGCTTCAGTGGACACTTCTGAAATGAGATAAGGCACTAGTTATCCAATGGGTACATTCACAAGGCTGTTTAACTCGTAGCATTCTAACAAGTTAGCGTATCATGCTTCTTTGACGCTGTTACTGGCCGATTTGAATTCGATGTCTTCATGAAATTTGTATATATGGATTTTAGCTTTAATCAGACACCGGTTTCATCCAATTCGGACAACAATGCTCAATATATGGTCATCAGACCGTACAAAGGTATGACAGTCAGGAACAACATCACGCCACCAACTTACGGATGCAATTTGGCAAAGATATGAGGTGGATGTCGCTCTGGACCTCTGCATGAAAATTGTAGATATTTCTCTGAGCCTTCCAACTATAGCAAGAGCGATGCATTTGAAAATCTTAAGCTCCAGAAATTGTCAGCAGAGATTTGCATGTTCTTATTGTCACGAACAATATCGCATCTCAAGCTTGAATAAAGAATTTCACTCAGGTAACGATTGATTCAGATCTCGACTTCTTCAAGAATCATGTAGGTATTTCTATTATCTTTGTAACCAAACCAAGATCACTTCATTTCGATGAGCGTACCTCAAAATACGACGTTTCAAATGCTTGATTGTTGGCAACAGGCACTTGACTTCAATCTTCAGTGTTTTTGCTTTTGCAGCTTTTGTACTTTTGCCTTTGTTCACGCATTTCTTGTCTTTCTTCTGTTAGGGTTGCTAAAATTTTTATCGTCTTCTGTTACAGTACTTGATGCTTCCGAACTTTATTGAAAACTGTACCTCATTTTCTGGTCAAGCTTGGACTTTGAATATCTTAATACTTCTTTCAAAATTACATCTTCAGCCATCATAATGTTCTTCATTCCGAGTAGACGCTTGATTAGCTTCACTGGACGCTTCTTAAATGATTTAAGGCGCTAGGTTATCCAATGGGTACATTCGCAAGGCTGTTTAAGTCGTCGCATTCTAACCCGTTAACGTATTATGCTTCGTCGACCCTGTTATAGGCCGATTTAGTATTCGATATCTTCATGAAACTTGTATATATGGATATTAGATTTAATCAGACACTGGTTTCATCACTTTCGGACTACTACAGCTCAATATATGGTCATCAGACCCTACAAAGGTATGACAGTCAAGAACAACATCAGTTCACCAACTTACGGATGCAATATGACAATGATAGAGATCGACTTCACTCTTTACCTCTGCATGAAAATTGCAGATATTTCTCCGAGCCTTCCAACGATACCATGATCGATTCATTTGAACACCTTGAGCTCTAGAAATTGTCATCAGACGCTTGCGTGTTCTGATTTTCATGAACAGTATCTCATCTCAAGTTTGAATAAAGAATTTCACTCAGATAAAGATTGATTCAAATCTCGACTTCTTCAGGAATCATGTACGTATTTCTCTTATCTTTCAAAACAAACCAAGTTCACTTCATTTGGATAGGAATACCTCAAAATACGATGTTTCAAACGCTTGATTGTCGGCAACAGGCGCTTGACTTGCTTTTGTACTTTTCTCTTTGTTCATGCTTTTCTAGTATTCTATTACGGTTGCTAAAATTTTTGTCTTCTTCTGTTACAGTACTTGCTGTTTCAGAACTTTATTGAAAAGGGTACCTCATTTTCCGGTCAAGCTTGGACTTTGAATATCTTAATATTTCATTCAAAATCACTTCTTCGGCCTTCATAATGTTTTGCATTCTGAGTAGACATTTGATTAGCATCACTGGACGCTTCTTAAATCAGTTACGACGCTTGGTTATCCACTTAGCACATTCTCAAGGCTTTTTAACTCGTAGCATTCTGACCATTTAACGTATTATGCTTCTTTGTCTCTGTTACTTGCTACATCAGAATTCAATGTCTTCATGAAACTTGTATATATGGATATTAGCTTTAATAGGAAACCGGTTTCATACAATTCGAATAACTACAGCTCAATATATGGCCATCAGACACTGCAAAGGTATGACTGTCAAGAACAACATCACGTCACCAACTTACCGATGCAATTTGACAAAAATAGAGATCGATTTCGCTCTTGACCTCTACATGAAAATTGCAGAAATTTCTCTAAGCCTTCAAGCGATACCAAGATAGATGCATTTGAACAGCTAAAGCTGAAGAACTTGTTAGCAAACGCTTGCAAGTTCTGTTTGTCACGAACAGTATCACATCGCAAGCTTGAATTAAGAATTTCACTCAGATAAAGATTGATTCAGGGCTCGACTTCTTCAGGAATCATGTAGGTATTTGTCTTATCTTTCTAACAAAACCAAGATCACTTCATTTGGGCGAGCGCACCTCAAAATACGACGTTTCAAAGGCTTGATTGTCGGCAACATGCGCTTGACTTGCTTTTGTAATTTTGTCTTTGTTCACGCCTTTCCAGTCTTTCTTTTGTTAGGGTTGCTAAAAATTTTGTCTTCTTCTAGTACAGCACTTGATGCTTCAGAACTTTATTGAAAAGGGTACCTCATTTTCTGGTCAAGTTTGGGCTTTGAATATCTTAATACTTCATTCAAAACTACTTCTTCAGCCATCATAATGTTCTGCATTCTGAGTAGACGATTGATTAGCTTCACTGCACACTTCTTAAATGAGATAAGCTGCTTGGTTATCCACTAAACACATTCACAAGGCTTTTTAACTCGTACCATTCTGACATTTACCATATTATGCTTCTTTGACCCTGTTACAGGCCGAATTAGGATTCAATATCTTCATGAAACTTGTATATATGGATATTAGATTTAATCAGACATCGGTTTCATCCAATTCGGACTACTATAGCTCAATATATGGTCATCAGACCGTACAAAGGTATGACAGTCAGGAACAACATCACGTCACCAAATTACGGATGCAATTTGACAATGATTGAGATCGACTTCGCTCTTGACCTCTGCATGAAAATTGCAGATATTTCTCTGAGCCTTCCAACGATACCATGATCGATGCATTTGAACAGCTAAACCTCGGGAAATTATCAACAAAGCTTGCATGTTATGTTTGTCACGAACAGTATCACATCTCAAGCATGAATGAAGAATTTCACTCAGATAATGATTGATTCAGATCTCGACTTCTTCAGGAATCATGTAGGTATTTCTTTTATCTTTCTAACCAAACCAAGATCACTTCATTTGGACGAGCGTACCTCGAAATACGACGTTTCACACGCTTGATTGTCGGCAACCGGCGCTTGACTTCAATCTTCAATGTTTTTGGTTTTGCAGCTTTTGTACTTTTGTCTTTGTTCACACCTTTCTAGTCTTTCTTGTGTTAGGGTTGCTAAATAATTTGCCTTCTTCTACTACAGCACTTGATGCTTCAGAACTTTATTGAAAAGGGTATCTCATTTTCTGGTCAAGCTTGGGCTTTGAATAACTTAATACTTCATTCAAAATTACTTCTCCAGCCATCATATTGTTCTGCATTCGGAGTAGATGCTTGATTAGCTTCACGGGACGCTTCTGAAATGAGTTAAGGCGCTAGGTTATCCAATGGGTACATTCACAAGGCTGTTTAACTTGTAGCATTCTAACCAGTTGGCGTATCATGCTTCTTTGACGATGTTACTGGCCGCATTAGAATTCGATGTCTGCATGAAACTTGTGTATATGAATATTAGCTTCGATCAGACACTGGTTTCATCCAATTCGAACAACTATGCTCAATATATGGTCATCAGACCGTACAAAGGTATGACAGTCAGGAAAAACATCACGTCACCAACTTACGGGTGTAATTTGGCAAGATAGAAATCGACTTCGCTCTGGACCTCTGCAAGAAAATTGCATATATTTCTCTGAGCCTTCCAACGATACCAAGAGCGATGCATTTGAATACCTTAAGCTCCAGATATTGTCAGCAGAGGTTTGCATGTTCTGATTGTCACGAACAATATCACATCTCAAGCTTGAATAAAGAATTTCACTCAGATAACGGTTGATTCAAATCTCGACTTCTTCAGGAATCATGTAGGTATTTCTCTTATCTTTCTAACCAATCCAAGATCACTTCATTTGGACGAGCGTACCTCAATATACAACGTTTCAAAGGCTTGATTGTCGGCAACATGAGCTTGACTTGCTTTTGTACTTTTCTCTTTATTCTTGCTTTTCTAGTCTTTCTTCTATTAGGGATGCTAAAAATTTTGTCTTCTTCTGGTACAGTACTTGCTGCTTCAGAACTTTATTGAAAAGGGTACCACATTTTCTGGTCAAGCTTGGACTTTGAATATCTTAATACTTCATTCAAAATTACTTCTTCAGCCGTCATAATGTTCTGCATTCGGAGTTGACGCTTGATTAGCTTCATTGGACGCTTCTTAAATGAGATAAGGCGCTTGGTTAACCACTAGGCACATTTACAAGGCTTTTTAACTTGTAGCATTCTGATCTGTTTGCCTATTATGCTTCTTTGACCCTGTTACTGGCCGCATTAGAATTCAATGTCTTCCTGAAACTTGTATATATGGATATTAGATTTAATCGGAAACCGGTTTCATACTATTCGGACAACTACAGCTCAAAATATGGCCATCAGACACTACGAAGGTATGGCTGTCAGGAAAAAACCTCGCGCCACCAACTTACCGATGCAATTTGACTAAAATAGAGATCGATTTCGCTCTTTACCTCTACGTGAAAATTGCAGATATTTCTCTAAGCCTACCAACGATACCAAGATCGATGCATTTCAACAGCTAAAGCTCATGAAATTGTCAGCAAAGGCTTGCATGTTATGTTTGTGACAAACAGTATCACATCTCGAGCATGAATAAAGAATTTCACTCAGATAATGATTGATTCAGATCTCGTCTTCTTCCGGAATCATGTAGGCATTTCTTTTATCTTTCTAACCGAACCAATATCACTTCATTTGGACGAGCATAGCTCAAAATACGACATTTCACACGCTTGATTGTCGGCAACCGGCGCTTGACTTCAATCTTCAATGTTTTTGCTTTTGCAGCTTTTGTACTTTTGTCTTTGTTCACGCCTTTCTAGTCTTTCTTGTGTTAGGGTTGCTAAAAATTTTGTCTTCTTCTACTACAGCACTTGATGCTCCCGAACTTTATTGAAAAGTGCAACACCCTTTCCCGAGTGTCACATTCCCGAACGTTTATAAGGCCGAAAATATTTATTAATGCAGAAAAATACGATTTTTCTTTTTCTTTTCTTTTCATAAAGATGTAATGGGATTAGTAAAGGTAATAAATAATACTAATAAGTGAACTTAGGTTCACCATGCATTACTAGGACATACATACAGTATTATAATACAGAAAACAGAAAACAGAAACAGAAATAACAACATTACTATATACAGACATAAGTCTAATGTATGACTGACATAAGAAATACAATAAGTACTAGGAGTCATAGCTCCCAAAAGGTACTACAAAAACTGACATAGTCTGGCCGACAACAAAACTAAAACAGCAAAAGAGTCCACCTCCGAACTCAAAAGGACTGCGGAACCGAACCATCGTCGCGTCCATCTGTTCAAGCATCAACAGCAAGTACCAGCAGAAACATACAGATATGGGTGAGATTCCCGTTCATCAACACAACAAAATAGCAGTAGTAAAAACGGGACGACTCACCGGGTAACAACGTACCCAACATGCTTACAAAGGTTCTCAGTATAAATCATGTTAAGCAGTTAACAACATAATAGCATGCTAAACATTTAACAGCATAATATAAGGCATCCTTAAACAATACAGCGATGTATAACAGTAAATGTAAACATCAATAGCCATAAACATCAATAGCCATGCAATGCAATGCAATGTATATGACTCAATGTCAATGTCACTGGGTACTACTCTGACCCCTACTCCATGGAGCTAACAAAACATTCGGAGAGAGTGAATGGGAGGACATATTCCGGTTTCTGCCAGCCATGAGCAAGATGCTACAACATTCGTAACGTGCACGTATCTGGCTTTACGGTAACACTCTCGACCAAACATGAAAAGTACGGCATCTAGTAGAGGATATCAGTGTATTGCACGGATTCGCCACGACACAGAAGAATCACCAACTGGTCACATGTCAGCCCTTCCAACCCTGATACCTCCAAAAAGACCATTGAAGATCGTCACCGTAAGATTCGCACCCGCATCAAGGTGTAAGCTCAACTCCTAGGCTCAAGGCCTTACAACTATGCACATGAAATGCCAATGCTTACACAAAGCAGATGCTATAAAACAATGTCTATCCATTGGATAAACCTAAAGGTTCACTAAGGTTCTCTTCCTTAGGAACTACACACATCTTTGTTTTATAAAACATTTATCCATCGGATAAATATCTCGTGATTCCTTTGGAATGATCCAGACTGCTTTCAGAATCGCCGACTGTCCCCACAAACCAACACAAGTCTTTTCAGCGTGTTTTGTCCTCACTCACACGCTTTCTAGGAAACTTCCCAGAAGGTCACCCATCCCATAATTACTCTAAGTCAAGCACGCTTAACTATAAAGTACTTATGTTCTAAGCTCCCGAAAAGAAGATAAATCTTGTTGGTATGGGTAGTACCAATCAATTCTTATATGCCATCCCTTAGCTATACAGTCCCATACCTGCATAGCCTCAGGATTCCTTCCACTGTACAGTCCCATACCTGCACAGCCTCAGGATCTTTCTCATTCCAGTTATCACAAGGCGGAAACAATTGAACGATTAACCTGGATCCGAATCATCGGTCCGTCATCGAACTACTGTTTCGAAAACCAAAACATTTCGTGTTTGTGTTTACGTCTTATGAATTATGTCTCAAGTCCTAAGCATTATGAGTAAGGATTGAGAATCCTCTTAGATAAGTCTTTGAGCCTTTCTAAGATATTAATCCCTTGTCTTTCAATTAAGGAAACAAGTGTTGATTTCACTTAAGTCTTATGAACTCATTGATGTACTAAGTCATCAATGGTATAGTACATGGTCTTGTTCCACCACATACCATACTTAATTAACCCTTGTCTTCAACTCTAAGTTAATTACTTAACTTAGGTTTTTCACGCGTAAAACTTTACGGTTGAGTTAGAAAACTCTTTTTATAAACCAAACAACTTTTACAGTTGAAAACTCATTTGATTTAAAACAACATTTGAACTACTTACTTCATTTCTAGCATTTTCTGAAACATGAAATTCGCTTAGCGGAATTCCATTTGCTTAGCGAAAATGAGGCAGTAATGCCTCCTTTGGAACTCCTCTAGTTCGCTTGGCGAGACACAAATCGCGTAGCGAAATGTATTGGATTCGCTTAGCGAATATGAATTCGCTTAGCGCAAGTTCAGACGGTTGCACCTCTTTAGAAACACCTCTGGATCGCTCGGCGAGACAGAATTCGCATAGCGAAACTTCACTTTATTCGCTTAGCGAGAATGATTTCGCTTAGCGAAAGTTCATACGGTTACACCTCTTTTGGAGACTTCTCTGGATTGCTCAGCGAGATGTAATTCGCGTAGCAAAATTTGCTGGGTTCGCTTAGCGAATATGAATTCGCTTGAGGCAGTGATGCCCAACTAAGACTTTCCCTGTTTTTCGCGTAGCGAAAGTAATTTCGCTTAGCGAAATGTTGCCTTAAAACAAGACATCAACCTTATGGAACCATTTTGATTCTCTTCATGAAACCACTTCTTTTCTCATTTTGAGTCACTTGATTAGTTAGATGAACTAAGGATAAGGTATAAAACATGTTTCACTTTGGTGAAAGCACTTTGAGATTAAATTCCATTTAAAGTCACTTAGGGTTTTTCTTTGAAAAACACAAGTTATTGAAAACACTTTCTTTACATCAAAACTTGACTTGTCCAAGAACTATTCATATCCTTCCTTTCCTCAAGGTCATGGCTAATAGCCAACTAGGAATCAATGTGAAGTTTTACTTCATCCACCAATCAAAGTGTAGCTCACAACACTTACACAATCATGATAACCATAATACACATTACTACATCATAATCAAACATCCAAGTCCATCACACATCATAGTCTCATGACCAAGCATAAAAGGCCATACTTGATCTAGTGATCAAAGTAGGTTTTTCAACATACATGGAAATGATTTTCATAATCATATCATCATCAACTTATGCTAAAGCACACTACAACATACTCAAGCATAAACTCATCATAACAATCTTGTTCTCCAAGAGAACTTAACAAAACTTAACACATAAAAGTGAACCCAAACTAAAGGGTTTCACCCACACATAAACTTAAACAACCATTCTCACTACCACCATCTTGGTGTGATGAGGTTCTTCTCCCCATACCTGTTGAAGAGCAGATTCCCAGATCAAAGTCGGTTGATCGGTTTGTGAACCTTATGATAATTGACACCAACTACAAACAACCAAGCAATCAAACATTAAACAACAATCAAACCAAACTCAACAATTCTCACAAAGAGGGTTTCAGCCACCCTAAAGAGAATAAAGCTAGGAATTGATCTTGGTTTTCCATTTCATGGATTCAAAGGCATTAGGAAAGCTAAGGATGAAATCAAGTGTTAAAAATCAAAAATTGATGAAAACACTATTCATCATCATCAAGAAGGGTTCGGCCCTAATGTGCTTTTTGAGCTATGATGAAAGTTGAATCATAAGCTCTTGGGTTTAGGTGGAGATTAATGATGTGAGTTCAAAGAACTTGGTCTTACCTCAAAAGGATTTTTCTACAATTTCCTATGGATTTTCAAAGTTTTGGATCTAAGAAATTCTTTTCATGAAAATGGATCTTGATCTTGAAATAAAGAGATATTCAAGAAGCTAAGAGATCATAGAAGTGAACTTACCTTGAAATGAAGGAAGATTGCTCAAGGAATCAAGTGATTCTAACAAGTGATTCAAGCTTTTCAAGAAGAAAAATGGAGTTTCTCTTCAAGAACAACAATGGTGTTCTTCTTTGGGCAGCAATTTCGTGAATGAGGGGCTGGATGGGCTGAGTTCAGCCTTTAAAACAAGTCACTTAAGGGCAAAATGGTCATTTGCCAAAAGGGTAAAATGGTAAAAGTGCAAAAGACTAAGGTTAGGGGCATTTTGGTCATTTCGCGTCTAGATTTTCCCGATCGTCATGACGACTCTGGCATACTCTCCCAAGTGTCCTGGGATGTTGTGATATCAAGATTATCTGTTGACGAGTCTCGGTAAGTCCGTATGTGGCTCCGTTCGTCACCCGATTGAGAATTTCGCCCGAACGAAGGTCAGGAAATGATTTTTCTGAAATTTTTACGAAATTTAACCAAAACGTAGAGAATCAAATTCTAAGACTTACTGTCTCGTTCACGGGTCCATCTGAGGTCTTCTGAGCAGTAAAATCATACTGTCAGTGTAAAAACGCAGACCGGACTCCGTTTGAGTTTTTGACTCAAAACTTAATCGTAGCTTCCTACGATATCGTCGAGCATGACTATGGTCTCGGAATATTTTATTTACATTCCTAAGACCTCGAATAAAATAAAGACATTAAAATACTGAAAAATTAAAAAACGTGAAAATCAGGGCGTTACAAAAAGGGTACCCCATTTTCTGGTCAAGCTTGGGCTTTGAATATCTTAATACTTCATTCAAAATTACATCTCCAGCCATCATATTGTTCTGCATTCCGAGTAGATGCTTGATTAGCTTCACGGGAGGCTTCAAAAATGAGTTAAGGCGCTAGGTTATCCATTGGGTACATTCACAAGGCTTTTTAACTTGTAGCATTCTGACATTTAGCGTATTATGCTTCTTTGACCCTGTTACAGGCCGAAATAGGATTCGATATCTTCATGAAACTTGTATATAAGGATATTAGATTTTATCAGACATCGGTTTCATCCAATTCGAACTACTACAGCTCAATATATGGTCATCAGACCCAACAAAGGTATGACAGTCAGGAACAACCAACTTACGGATGCAATTTGACAATGATAGAGATCGACTTCGCTCTTGACCTCTGCATGAAAATTGCAGATATTTCTCTGAGCCTTCCAACGATACCATGATCGAAGCATTTGAGCACCTTAAGCTCTAGAAATTGTCAGCAGATGCTTGCATGTTCTGATTTTCACGAACAGTATCTCATCTCAAGTTTGAATAAAGAATTTCACTCAGATAAAGATTGATTCAGATCTCGACTTCTTCAGGAATCATGTCGGTATTTCTCTTATCTTTCTAACCAAACCAAGATCACTTCATTTGGACGAGCGTACCTCAATATACGACGTTTCAAAGGCTTGATTGTCGGCAACATGTGCTTTGCTTTTGTACTTTTCTCTTTGTTCTTGCTTTTCTAGCCTTTCTTCTATTAGGGTTGCTAAAAATTTTGTCTTCTTCTGTTACAGTACTTGCTACTTCAGAACTTTATTGAAAAGGGTACCACTTTGAATATCTTAATACTTCATTCAAAATTACTTCTTCAACCATCATAATGTCCTACATTCGGAGTAGACGCTTGATTAGCTTCACTGGACGCTTCTTCAATGAGATAAGGCACTTGGTTAACAACTAGGCACATTCACATGGCTTTTTAACTCGTAGCACTCTGACCAGTTTGCCTATTATGCTTCTTTGACCCTGTTACTAGCCGCATTAGAATTCAATGTATTCATGATACTTGTATATATGGATATTAGCTTTAATCGGAAACCAGTTTCATACCATTCGGACAACTACAGCTCAACATATGGCCATCAGACGCTACAAAGGTATGATTGTCAGGAAAAAACATCACGTCACCAACTTACCGATGCAATTTGACTAAAATAGAGATCGATTTCGCTCTTGACCTCTACATGAAAATTGCAGATATTTCTCTAAGCCTTGCAACTATACCATGATCGATGCATTTGAACAGTTAAACCTCAAGAAATTGTCAGCAAAGGCTTGCATGTTATGTTTGTCACGAACATTATCACATCTCAAGCATGACTAAAGAATTTCACCCAGATAATGATTGATTCAGATCTCGACTCCTTTAGGAATCATATAGGTATTTCTTTTATCTTTCTAACCAAACCAAGATCACTTCCTTTGGAAGAGCGTACCTCAAAATACGGCGTTTCACACGCTTGATTGTCGGCAAACGGCGCTTGACTTCAATCTTCAGTGTTTTCGCTTTTGCAGCTTTAGTACTTTTGTCTTTGTTCACGCCTTTCTAGTCTTTCTTGTGTTAAGGTTGCTAAAAGTTTTGTCCTATTCTATTATAGCACTTGATGCTTCAGAACTTTATTGAAAAGGGTACCTCATTTTCTTGTCAAGCTTGGGCTTTGAATATCTTAATACTTCATTCAAAATTACTTCTCCAGCCATCATAATGTTCTGCATTCCGAGTAGACGCTTGATTAGCTTCACTGGACGCTTCTGAAATGAGTTAAGGCGCTAGGTTATCTAATGGGTACATTCCCAAGGCTGTTTAACTCGTAGCATTCTAACCAGTTAGCGTATCATGCTTCTTTGACGCTGTTACTGGCCGCATTAGAATTCGATGCCTTCATGAAACTTGTATATATGGATATTAGCTTTATTCAGACACCGCTTTCATCCAGTTCGGACAACTATGGTCAATATATGGTCATCAGACCATACAAAGGTATGACAGTCAAGAACAACATCACGTCACCAACTTACGGATGCAATTTGGCAAAGATAGAGGTCGATTTCGTTCTGGACCTCTGCATGAAAATTGCAGATATTTCTCTGAGCATTCCAACGATACCAAGATTGATGCATTTGAACACCTTAAGCTCCAGAACTTGTCAGCAGACGCTTGCATGTTCTGATTTACACAAACAGTATCAGATCTAAAGTTTGAATAAAGAATTTCACTCAGACAAAGATTGATTCAGATCTCAACTTCTTCAAGAATCATGTAGGTATTTCTCTTGTCTTTCGAAACAAACCAAGATCACTTCATTTGGACGAGCATACCTCAAAATACGACGTTTCAAACACTTGATTGTTGGCAACAGGCGCTTGACTTGCTTTGGTACTTTTCTCTTTGTTCATGCTTTTCTAGTCTTTCTTCTATTAGGGTTGCTAAAAATTTTGTCTTCTTCTGTTACAGTACTTGCTGCTTCAGAACTTTATTGAAAAGGATACCTCATTTTCGGGTCAAGCTTGGACTTTGAATATGTTAATACTTCATTCAAAATGACTTCTTCAGCCATCATAATGTTCTGCATTCTGAGTAGATGCTTAATTAGCATCACTGGATGCTTCTTAAATAAGTTAAAGCGCTTGGTTATCCACTAGGCACATTCACAAGGCTTTTTAACTCGTAGCATTCTAACATTTAGCGTATTATGCTTCTTTGACCCTGTTACAGTCCGAATTAGGATTTGATATCTTCATGAAACTTGTATATATGGATATTAGATTTAATCAGACACCGGTTTCATCCAATTTGGACGACTACAGCTCAATATATGATCATTAGACCCTACAAAGTTATGACAGTCAGGAACAACATTACGTCACCAATTTACGGATGCTATTTGACAATGATAGAGATCGATTTCGCTTTTGACCTCTGCTTGAAAATTTCAGATATTTGTCTGAGCCTTCCAACGATACCATGATCGATGCATTTGAACACCTTAAGCTCAAGAAATTGTCAGCCGATGCTTGCATGTTTTGATTTTCACGAACAATATCTCATCTCAAGTTTGAATAAAGAATTTCACTCAGATAACGATTGATTCTGACCTCGACTTATTCAGGAATCATGTAGGTATTTCTCTTATATTTCTAACCAAACCATGATCACTTCATTTGGACGAGCATACCTCAAAATACGAATTGTCGGCAACAGGCGCTTGACTTCAATCTTCAGTGTTTTTGCATTTGCAGCTTTTGTACTTTTGCCTTTGCTCACGTATTTCTAGTCTTTCTTGTGTTTGGGTTGCTAAAAATTTTATCTTCTTCTGTTACAGTACTTAATACTTCAGAACTTTATTGAAAAGTGTACATCATTTTCTGGTCAAGCTTGGATTTTGAATATCTTAATACTTCATTCAAAATTACATCTTCAGCCATCATAATGTTCTGCATTCCTAGTAGACGCTTGATTAGCTTCACTGGGCCCTTCTTAAATGAGTTAACGCGCTTGGTTATCCAATGGGTACATTCACAAGGCTGTTTAAGTCATAGCATTCTGAGCAGTTAACGTATTATGCTTCTTTGACCCTGTTACAGGCCAATTTAGGATTCGATATGTGCATGAAACTTGTATATATGGATATTAGATTTAATCTTACACCGGTTTCATCCAATTCGGTCTACTCCAGCACAACATATGGTCATCAGACCCTACAAAGGTATGACAGTCAGGAACAACATCACGTCACCAACTTACGGATGCAATTTGACAATGATAGAGATCGATTTCGCTATTGACCTCTGCATGAAAATAGCAGATATTTCTCTGAGTCTTCCAACGATACCAAGATCGATGCATTTGAACACCTTAAGCTCCAGAAATTGTCAGCAGACGCTTGCATGTTCTGATTTTCACGAACAGTATCAGATCCCAAGTTTGAATAAAGAATTTCACTCAGATAAAGATTGATTCAGATCTCAACTTCTTCAGGAATCATGTAAGTATTTCTTTTATCTTTCCAAACAAACCCAGATCACTTCATTTGGACGAGCATACCTCAACAAATGACGTTTCAAACGCTTGATTGTCGGCAACAGGCCCTTGACTTGCTTTTGTACTTTTCTCTTTGTTCATGGTTTTCTAGTCTTTCTTCTATTAGGGTTGCTAAAAATTTTGTCTTCTTCTTTTACAGTACTTGCTGCTTCAGAACTTTATTGAAAAGGGTACCTCATTTTTTGGTCAAGCTTGGACTTTGAATATCTTAATACTTCATTCAAAATCACTTCTTCAGCCGTCATAATGTTCTGCATTCCGAGTAGACGCTTGATTAGCTTCACTGGACACTTCTGAAATGAGTTAAGGCGCTAGGTTATCCAATGGGTACATTCACAAGGCTGTTTAACTCGTAGCATTCTAACCAGTTAGCGTATCATGCTTCTTTGACGTTGTTACTGGCCGCATTAGAATTCGGTGTCTTCATGAAACTTGTATATATGGATATTAGCTTTAATCAGACACCAGTTTCATCCAATTCGGACAACTATGATCAATAAATGGTCATCAGACCGTACAAAGGTATGACAGTCAGGAACAACATCACGTCACCGACTTACGGATGCAATTTGGCAAAGATAGAGATCGATTTCGCTTTGGACCTGTGCATGAAAATTGCAGATATTTCTCATAGCCTTCCAACGATACCAAGAGCGATGCATTTGAATACCTTAAGCTCCAGAAATTGTCAACAGAGTTTTGCATGTTCTGATTGTCATGAACAATATCACATCTCAAGCTTGAATAAAGAATTACACTCAGATAACGATTGATTCAGATCTCGACTTCTTCAGGAATCATGTAGGTATTTCTCTTATCTTTCTAACCAAACCAAGAACACTTTATTCGGACGAGCGTACCACAAAATACGAGGTTTCAAAGGCTTGAATGTCGGCAACATGCGCTTGACTTGCTTTTGTACTTTTCTCTTTGTTCTTGCTTTTCTAGTATTTCTTCTATCAGGGTTGCTAAAAATTTTACCTTCCTCTGTTACAGCACTTGCTGCTTCAGAACTTTATTGAAAAGGGTACCTCATTTTCTGGTCAAGCTTGGACTTTGAATATCTTAATACTTCATTCAAAATTACTTCTTCGTCCATCATAATGTTCTACATTCCGAGTAGAGGCTTGATTAGCTTCACTGGACGCTTCTTAAATGAGTTAAGGTGCTTGGTTATCCACTAAGCACATTCACATGGCTGGTTAACTCGTAGCATTCTGACATTTTGCGTTTTATGCTTCTTTGACTCTGTCACAGGCCGAATTAGGATTCGATATCTTCATGAAACTTGTATATATGGATATTAGATTATATCAGACATCGGTTTCATCCAATTCGGGCAACTACAGCTCAATATATGGTCATCAGACCTACAAAGGTATGACAGTCAGGAACAACATCACGTCACCAACTTATGGATGCAATTTTACAATGATAGAGATCGACTTCGCTCTTAACCCCTGCATGAAAATTGAAGATATTTCTCTGAGCCTTCCAATGATACCGTGATCGATGCATTTGAACACCTCAAGCTCCAGAAATTGTCAGCAGATGCTTGCATGTTCTGATTTTTACGAACAATATCTCATCTCAAGTTTGAATACAGAATTTCACTCAGATAAAGTTTGATTCAGATCTCGACTTCTTCAGGAATCATGTAGGTATTTCTCTTATCTTTCAAACCAAACCAAGATCACTTCATTTGGACGAGCGTACCTCAATATATGACGTTTCAAAGGCTTGATTGTCGGCAACATTCGCTTAACTTGCTTTTGTACTTTTCTCTTTGTTCTTGCTTTACAAGTCTTTCTTCTGTTAGGGTTGCTAAAAATTTTTTCTTCTTCTGTTACAGTACTTGCTGCTTCAGAACTTTATCTAAAAGTGTACCTCTTTTTCTAGTCAAGCTTGGACTTTGAATATCTTAATACTTCATTATGTATTACTTCTTCGGCCATCATAATGTTCTGCATTCGGATTAGACGCTTGATTAGCTTCACTAGACGCTTTTTAAATGAGATAAGGCGCTTGGTTATCCATTAGGCAAATTCACAAGGCTTTTTAACTCGTAGCTTTCTGACCAGTTAGCCTATTGTGCTTCTTTGACCCTGTTACTGGCCGCATTAGAATTCAATGTCTTCATGAAACTTGTATATATGGATATTAGCTTTAATCTGAAACCGGTTTCATACAATTCGGACAACTACAGCTCAACATATTGCCATCAGACACTACAAAGGTATGACTATATGGAAAAAACATCACGTCACCAACTTACCGATGCAATTTGACTAAAATAGAGATCGATTTCGGTCTTGACCCCTACATGAAAATTTCAGATATTTCTCTAAGCCTTCTAACGATACCAAGATCGATGCATTTGAACGGCTAAACCTCAAGAAATTGTCAGCAAAGGCTTGCATGTTATGTTTGTCACGAACAGTATCATATCTCAAGCATGAATAAAGAATTTCACTCAGATAATGATTGATTCATATCTCGACTTCTTCAGGAATCATGTAGGTATTTCTTTTATCTTTCTATCCAAGCTAAGATCACTTCGTTTGGACGAGCATACCTCAAAATACGACGTTTCAAACGCTTGATTGTCGGCAACCGGCGCTTGACTTCAATCTTCAATGTTTTTGCTTTTGCAGCTTTTGTACTTTTGTCTTTGGTCACGCCTTTCTAGTCTTTCTTGTGTTAGGGTTGCTAGAAATTTTGTCTTATTCTATTACAGCACTTGATGCATCAGAACTTTATTGAAAAAGGTACCTCATTTTCTGGTCAAGCTTGGGCTTTGAATATCTTAATAATTCATACAAAATTACTTTTCCAGCCATCACAATGTTCTGCATTCCGAGTAAACGCTTGATTAGCTTCACTGGACGCTTCTGAAATGAGTTAAGGCGCTAGTTTATCCAATGGGTACATTCACAAGGCTGTTTAACTGGTAGCATTCTAACCAGTTAGCGTATCATGCTTCTATGACGTTGTTACTGGCCGCATTAGAATTCGATGTCTTCATGAAACTTGTATATATGGATATTAGCTTTAATCAGACATCGGTTTCATCCAATTCGGACAATTATGCTCAATATATGGTCATCAGACCGTACAAAGGTATGACAGTCAGGAACAACATCACATCACCAATTTATAGATGCAATTTGGCAAAGATCGAGATCGATTTCGCTTTGGATTTCTGCATGAAAATTGCAGATATTTCTATGAGCCTTCCAACAATACCAAGAGCGATGCATTTGAATACCTTAAGCTCCAAAAATTGTCAGCAGAGGTTTGCATGTTCTGATTGTCACGAACAATATCACATCTCAAGCTTGAATAAAGAATTTACTCAGACAACGATTGATCCAGATCTCGACTTCTTCAGGAATCATGTAGGTATTTCTCTTATCTTTCTAACCAAACCATGATGACTTCATTTGGACAAGCGTACCTCAAAATACGACGTTTCAAACGCTTGATTGTCGGCAACAGGCGCTTGACTTCAATCTTCAGTGTTTTTGCTTTTGCAGCTTTTGTACTTTTGCCTTTGTTCACTCATTTCTAGTCTTTCTTCTGTTAGGGTTGCTAAAAATTTTATCTTCTTTTGTTACAGTACTTGATGCTTCAGAACTTTATTGAAAAGTGTACCTCATTTTCTGGTCAAGCCTGGATTTTGAATATCGTAACACTTTATTCAAAATTAAATCTTCAGCCATCACAATGTTCTGCATTTCGAATAGACGCTTGATTAGCTTCACTGGACGCTTCTGAAATGAGTTAAGGCACTAGGTTATCCAATGGGGACATTCACAAGGCTGTTTAACTCGTGGCATTCTAACCAGTTAGCGTATCATGCTTCTATGACGTTGTTACAGGCCGCATTAGAATTTGATGTCTTCATGAAACTTGTATGTATGGATATTAGCTTTAATCAGACATCGGTTTCATCCAATTCGGGCAACTATGCTCTATATATGGTAATCAGACCGTACAAATGTATGACAGTCAAGAACAATATCACGTCACCAACTTACGAATGCAATTTGGCAAAGATAGAGAGCGATTTCGCTTTGGACCTCTGCATGAAAATTGCAGATATTTCTCTGAGCCTTGCAACGATACCAAGATCAATGCATTTGAACACCTTAAGCTCCAGAAATTGTCAGCAGACGCTTGCATGTTCTGATTTTCACGAACAGTATCAGATCTCAAGTTTGAATAAAGAATTTCACTCAGATAAAGATTGATTCAGATCTCAACTTCTTCAGGAATCATGTAGGTATTTCTCTTATCTTTGTAAACAAACCAAGATCACTTCATTTGGAAGAGCATACCTTAACATACGACGTTTCGAACGCTTGATTGTCGGTAACAGGCGCTTGACTTGCTTTTGTACTTTTCTCTTTGTTCATGGTTTTCTAGTCTTTCTTCTATTATCGTTGCTAAAAATTTTGTCTTCTTTTGTTACAGTACTTGCTGCTTCAGAACTTTATTAAAAAGGGTACCTCATTTTCCGGTCAAGCTTGGACTTTGAATATCTTAATACTTCATTCAAAATCACTTTTTCAGCCATTGTAATGCTCTGCATTCTGAGTAGACGCTTGATTAGCATCACTGGACGCTTCTTAAATCAGTTAAGGTGCTTGGTTATCCACTAGGCACATTCATAAGGCTTTTTAACTTGTAGCATTCTGACATTTAGCGTATTATGCTTCTTTGACACTGTTACAGGCCGAATTAGGATTCGATGTCTTCATGAAACTTGTATATATGGATATTAGATTTAATCAGACACCAGTTTCATCAAATTCGGACTACTACAGCTCAATATATGGTCATTAGACCCTACAAAGGTATGACAGTTAGGAACAACATCACGTCACCCACTTACGGATGCAATTTGGCAAAGATAGAGAGCGATTTCGCTTTGGACCTCTGCATGAAAATTGTAGATATTTCTCTGAGCCTTCCAACGATACCAAGAGCGATGCATTTGAATTCCTTAAGCTCCAGAAATTGTCAGCAGAGGTTTGTATGTTCTGATTGTCATGAACAACATCACATCTCAAGCTTGAATAAAGAATTTCACTCAGATAAAGATTGATTCGGATCTCGACTTCTTCAGGAATCAGGTAGGTATTTCTCTTATCTTTCTAACCAAACCAAGATCACTTCATTTAGACAAGCGTACCTCAATATACGACGTCTCAAAGGCTTGATTGTCGGCAACATTCGCTTGACTTGCTTTTGTACTTTTCTCTTTGTTCTTGCTTTTCTAGTCTTTCTTCTGTTATGGTTGCTAAAAGTTTTGTCTTCTTCTGTTACAATACTTGCTGCTTCAGAACTTTATCGAAAAGGGTACCTCTTTTTCTTGTCAAGCTTGGACTTTGAATATCTTAATACTTCATTAAAAATTACTTCTTCAGCCATCATAATGTGCTACATTCGGATTAGACGCTTGATTAGCTTCACTGGACGCTTTTTAAATGAAATAAGGCGCTTGGTTATCCATTAGGCACATTCACAAGGCTTTTTAACTCGTAGCATTCTGACCAGTTAGCCTATTATGCTTCTTTGACCCTGTTACTGGCCGCATTAGAATTCAATGTCTTCATGAAACTTGTATATATGGATATTAGCGTTAATCGGAAACCGGTTTCATACAATTCGGACAACTACAGCTCAACATATGGCCATCAAACACTACAAAGGTATGACTGTCTGGAAAAAACATCACGTCACCAACTTACCGATGCAATTTGACTAAAATAGAGATCGATTTAGGTCTTGACCCCTACATGAAAATTTCAGATATTTCTCTAAGCCTTCCAACGAAACCATGATCGATGCATTTGAACAGCTAAACCTCAATAAATTATCAGCAAAGGCTTGCATGTTATGTTTATCACGAACAGTGTCACATCTCAAGCATGAATAAAGAATTTCACTCAGATAATGATTGATTCAGATCTCGACTTCTTCAGGAATCATGTAGGTATTTTTTTTATCTTTCTAACCAAACCAAGATCACTTCATTTGCACGAGCATACCTCAAAATACGACGTTTCACACGATTGATTGTCGGCAACTTGCGCTTGACTTCATTCTTCAGTGTTTTTGCTTTTGCAGCTTTTGTACTTTTGTCTTTCTTCACGCCTTTCTAGTCTTTCCTGTGTTAGGGTTACTAAAAATTCTGTCTTCTTCTATTACAGCACTTGATGCTTCGGAACTTTATTGAAAAGGGTACCTCATTTTCTGTTCAAGCTTGGGCTTTGAATATCTTAATACTTCATTCGAAATTACTTCTCCAGCCATCATAATGTTCTGCATTCCGAGTAGACGCTTGATTAGCTTCACTGGACGCTTCCGAAATGAGTTAAGGCGCTAGGTTATCTAATTGGTACATTCACAAAGCTGTTTAACTCGTAGCATTCTAACCCGTTAGCATATCATGCTTCTTTGACGCTGTTACTGGCCGCATTAGAATTCGATGTCTTCATGAAACTTGTATATATGGATATTGGCTTTAATCAAACACTGGTTTCATCTAATTCGGACAACAACAGCTCAATATATGGTCATCAGACCCTACAAAGGTATGAGAGTCAGGAACAACATCATTTCACCAACTTACGGATGCAATTTGACAATGATAGAGATCGATTTCGCTCTTGACCTCTGCATGAAAATTGCAAAAATTTCTCTGAGCCTTCGAACGAAACCAAGATCGATGCATTTGAACACTTAAGCTGCAGAAATTGTCAGCAGACGCTTGCAAGTTCTGATTTTCACGAACAGTATCAGATCTCAAGTTTGAATAAAGAATTTCACTCAGATAAAGATTGATTCAGGTCTCAACTTCTTCAGGAATCATGTAGGTATTTCTCTTATCTTTGTAAACAACCAAAGATCACTTCATTTGGAAGAGCATACCTTAAAATAAGACGTTTCAAACGCTTGATTGTCGGCAACAGGCCCTTGACTTGCTTTTGTACTTTTCTCTTTGTTCATGCTTTTCCAGTCTTTCTTTTATTAGGGTTGCTAAAAATTTTGTCTTCTTTTGTTATAGTACTTGCTGCTTCAGAACTTTATTGAAAAGAGTACCTCATTTTTCGGTCAAGCTTGGACTTTGAATAACATAATACTTCATTCAAAATTACCTCTTCAGCCATCATAATGTTCTGTATTCGGGGTAGACATTTGATTAGCATCACTGGACGCTTCTTAAATCATTTAAGGTACTTGGTTATCCACTAGGCACATTCACAAGGCTTTTTAACCCTTAGCATTCTGACCAGTTAGCGCATTATGCTTCTTTGACCCTGTTACTGGCCGCATTAGGATTCGATCTATTCATGAAACTTGTATATATGGATATTAGATTTAATCAGACACCGGTTTCATCCAATTCGGACTACTACAGCTCAATATATGGTCATTAGACCCTACAAAGGTATAACAGTCAGGAACAATATCACGTCACCCAATTACGGATGCAATTTGACAATGATAGAGATCGATTTCGCTCTTGACCTCTGCATGAAAATTGCAGATATTTCTCTGAGCCTTCCAACGATACCATGATTGATGGATTTGAAAACCTTAAGCTCCAGAAATTTTCAACAGATGCTTGCATATTTTGATTGTCCCGAACAGTATCACATCTCAAGCTTGAATAAAGAATTTCACTTAGATAACGATTGATTCAGATCTCGACTTCTTCAGGAATCATGTAGGTATTTCTCTTATCTTTCTTACCAAACCAAGATGACTTCATTTGGACGAGCGTACCTCAAAATACGACGTTTCAAACACTTCATTGTCGGCAACTGGCGCTTGACTTCAATCTTCAGTGTTTTTGCTTTTGCAGCTTTCGTACTTTTGTCTTTGTTCACGCTTTTCTAGTCTTTCTTGTGCTAGGGTTGCTAAAAATTTTGTCTTCTTCTATAGCAGCACTTGATGCTTCAGAACTTTATTGAAATGGGTACCTTATTTTCTGGTCAAGCTTGGACTTTGAATATATTAATACTTCATTTAAAATTACTTCTCCAGCCATCATAATGTTCTGCATTCCATGTACACGCTCGATTAGCTTCACTGGACGCTTCTTAAATGAGTTAAGGCGCTAGGTTATCCAATGGGCACATTCACAAGGCTATTTAAGTCGTAGCATTCTGACCAGTTAGCGTATTATGCTTCTTTGACCCTGTTACAGGCCGAATTAGGATTCGATATCTTCATGAAACTTGTATATATGGATATTATATTTAATCAGACACCAGTTTAATCCAATTCGGACAACTACAGCTCGAAATATGGTCATCATACCATACAAAGGTATGACAGTCAGGAACTACATCACGTCACCAACTTACGGATGCAATTTGACAAAGATAGAGATCGATTTCGCTCTGGACCTCTACTTGAAAATTGCAGATATTTCTCTGAACCTTCCACCGATACCAAGATCGATGCATTTGAATACCTTAAGCTCCAGAAATTGTCAGCAGAGGTTTGCATGTTCTGATTGTCATGACCAATATCACATCTCAAGCTTGAATAAAGAATTTCACTCAGATAAAGATTGATTCAGATCTCGACTTCTTCAGGAATCATATAGGTATTTCTCTTATCTTTCTAACAAAACCAAGATCACTTCATTTGGACAAGCGAACCTCAATATACGATGTTTCAAAGGCTTGATTGTCGACATCATGCGCTTGACTTGCTTTTGTACTGTTCTCTTTGTTCTTGTTTTTGAAGTTTTTCTTCTATTAGGGTTGCTAAAAATGTTGTATTCTTTTGTTACAGTACTTGCTGCTTCAAAACTTTATTGAAAAGGGTACCTCATTTCCGGTCAAGCTTGGACTTTGAATATCTTAATACTTCATTCAAAATCACTTCTTCAGCCATCATAATGTTCTGCATTCTGAGTAGACGCTTGATTAGCATCACTGGACGCTTCTTAAATCGGTTAAGGCGCTTGGTTATCCACTAGGCACATTCACAAGGCTTTTTAACTCGTAGCATTCTGACATTTAGCGTATTATGCTTCTTTGACCCTGTTACAGGCCGAATTAGGATTCGATGTCTTCATGAAACTTGTATATATGGATATTAGATTTAATCAGTCACCGGTTTCATCCAATTCGGACTACTACAGCTCAATATATGGTCATTAGACCCTGCAAAGGTATGACAGTCAGGAACAACATCACGTCACCAACTTACGGATGTAATTTGGCAAAGATAGAGAGCGATTTCGCTTTGGACCTCTGCATGAAAATTGCAGATATTTGTCTGAGCCTTCCAACGATACCAAGAGCGAAGCATTTGACTACCTTAAGCTCCAGAAATTGTCAGCAGAGGTTTGCATGTTCTGATTGTCATGACCAATATCACATCTCAAGCTTGAATAAAGAATTTCACTCAGATAAAGATTGATTCGGATCTCGACTTCTTCAGGAATCATGTAGGTATTTCTCTTATCTTTCTAACCAAACCAAGATCACTTCATTTGGACGAGCGTACCTCAATATACGACATTTCAAAGGTTTGATTGTTGGCAACATTCGCTTGACTTGCTTTTGTACTTTTCTCTTTGTTCTTGTTTTTCTAGTCTTTCTTCTGTTAGGGTTGCTAAAAGTTTTGTCTTCTTCTGTTATAGTACTTGCTGCTTCAGAACTTTTTCGAAAAGGGTACCTCTTTTTCTGGTCAAGCTTGGACTTTGAGTATCTTAATACTTCATTAAAAATTACTTCTTCAGCCATCATAATGTTCTGCATTCGGAGTAGACGCTTGATTAGCTTCACTGGACGCTTTTTAAATGAAATAAGGCGCTTGGTTATCCATTAGGCACATTCACAAGGCTTTTTAACTCGTAGCATTCGGACCAGTTAGCCTATTATGCTTCTTTGACCCTGTTACTGGCCGCATTAGAATTGAATGTCTTCATGAAACTTGTATATATGGATATTAGCTTTAATCAGAAACCGGTTTCATACAATTCGGACAACTACAGCTCAACACATGGCCATCAGACACTACGAAGGTATGACTGTCTGGAAAAACATCACGTCACCAACTTACCGATGCAATTTGACTAAAATAGAGATCGAGTTAGGTCTTGACCCCTACATGAAAATTTTAGATATTTCTCTAAGCCTTCCAACGATACCAAGATCGAAGCATTTGAACAGCTAAACCTCAAGAAATTATCAGCAAAGGCTTGCATGTTCAGATTGTCACCAACAGTATCACGTATCAAGCTGGAATAAAGAATTTCACTTAGATAAAGATTGGTTCAGATCTCGACTTCGTCAGGAATCATGTAGGTATTTCTTTTATCTTTCTAACCAAACTAAGATCACCTCATTTGGACGAGCGTACCTCAAAATTCGACGTTTCAAACGCTTGATTGTCGGCAACAGGCGCTTGACTTCAATCTTCAATATTTTTGCTTTTGCAGCTTTTGTACTTTTGTTTTTGTTCACGCTTTTCTAGTCTTTCTTGTGTTAGGGTTGCTAAAAATTTTGTCTTCTTCTATACAAGCACTTGATGCTTCAGAAATTTATTGAAAAGGGTACCTCATTTTCTGGTCAAGCTTGGACTTTGAAAATATTAATACTTCATTTAAAATTACTTCTCCAACCATCATAATGTTCTGCATTCCGAGTAGACGCTCGATTAGCTTCACTGGATGCCTCTTAAATGAGTTAAGGCTCTAGGTTACCCAATGGGCACATTAACAAGGATGTTTATGTCGTAGAATTCTGACGAGTTAGCGTATTATGCTTCTTTGACCCTGTTACAGGCCGAATTAGGATTCGATATCTTCATGGAACTTGTATATATGGATATTATATTTAATCAGACACCGGTTTCATCCAATTCGGACAACTACAGCTCAAAATATGCTCATCATACCCAACAAAGGTCTGACAGTCAGGAACAACATCACGTCACCAACTTACGGATGCAATTTGACAAAGATAGAGATCGATTTCGCTCTGGACCACCACATGAAAATTTCAGATATTTCTATGATCCTTCCAACGATACCAAGATCGATGCATTTGAATAACTTAAGCTCCAATAACAGTCAGCAGACGCTTTCATGTTCTAATTGAAACTAACAGTATCACATCTCAGCTTGAACAAAGAATTTCACTCAGATGACGAATATTCAGATCTCGACTTCTTCAGGAATCATGTAGGTATTTCTCTTATCTTTCTAACCAAACCAAGATCACTTCATTTTGACGAGCGTACCTCAAAATACGACATTTCATACGCTTGATTGTCGGCAACAGGCGCTTGACTTCAATCTTCAGTGTTTTTGCTTTTGCAGCTTTTGTACTTTTGACTATGTTCATGCTTTTCTAGTCTTTCTTCTGTTAGGGTTGCTAAAAATTTTATCTTCTTCTCTTACAATACTTGATGCTTCAGAACTTTATTGAAAAGTGTACCTCATTTTCTGGTCAAGCTTGGACTTTGAATATCTTAATACTTCATTCAAAATTACATCTTCAGCCATCATAATGTTCTGCATTCCGAGTAGACGCTTGATTAGCTTCACTGGACGCTTCTTAAATGAGTTATGGTGCTACGTTATCCAAAGGGCACATTGACAAGGCTGTTTAAGTCATAGCATTCTGACCAGTTTGCATATTATGCTTCTTTGACCATGTTGCATGCCGAATTAGGATTCGATATCTTCATGAAACAACTATATATGGATATTAGATTGAATAAGACACTGGTTTCATCCAATTCGGACTACTACAGCTCAATATATGGTCATCAGACCCTACAAAGGGATGACAGTCAGGAACAACATCACGTCACCAAATTAAAGATGCAATTTGACAAAGGTAGAGATCGATTCGCTATGGACCTCTGATTGAACTTTGCAGATATTTCTCCGTGCCTTCCAATGATACCAAGTTTGATGCATTTGAATACCTTAAGCTCCAATAATTGTCTGCAGACGCATGCATGTTCTGATTGTCACGAACAGTATCACATCTCAAGCATGAATAAATAATTTCACTCAGATAAAGATTGATTCAGATCACGACGTCTTCAGGAATCCCTTAGGTATTTCTCTTATCTTTCTAACCAAGCCAAGATCACTTCATTTGGACGAGCGAACCTCAAAATATGACGTTTCAAATGCTTGATTGTCGGCATCAGGCGCTTGGCTTGCTTTTGTACTTTTCTCTTTGTTCATGCTTTTCTAGTCTTTCTTCAAATAGGGTTGCTAAAATTTTTGTCTTCTTCTGTTACAGTACTTGCTGCTTCAGAACTTTATTGAAAAGGGGAACACATTTTCTGGTCAAGCTTGGACTTTGAATATCTTAATACTTCATCCAAAATTACTTCTTCAGCCATCATAATGTTCTGCATTCTAAGTAGACGCTTGATTAGCTTCACTGGACGCTTCTTAAATGAGTTAAGGCGCTTGATTATCCACTAGGCACATTCACAATGCTTTTTTACGTGTAGCATTCTGACCAGTTAGCATATTATGCTTCTTTGAACCTGTTAGTAGTTGCATTAGAATTCAATGTCTGCATGAAACTTGTATATATGGATATTAGCTTTAATCGGAAATCGGTTTCATACATATCGGACAATTACAGCTGAATATATCGCCATCAGACACTACAAAGGTATGACTATCAGGAACAACATCACGTCACCAACTTACCGATGCAATTTGACAAAAATAGAGGTCGATTTCGCTCTTGACCACTGCATGAAAATTGCAGATATTTCTCTAAGCCTTCTAACGATACCAAGATCCATGCATTTGAATAGCTAAAACTCAAGCAATTGTCAGCAAACGCATGCATGTTCTGATTGTCATGAACAGCATCACATATCAAGCTGGAATAAAGAATTTCACTCAGATAAAGATTGATTGAAATCTCAACTTCTTCAGGAATCATGTAGGTATTTCTTTTATCTTTCTAACCAAACCAAGATCACTTCATTTGGATGAGCGTACCACAAAATACGACCTTTCAAACGCTTGATTGTCGGCAACAGGCGCTTAACTACAATCTCCAATGTTTTTGCTTTTGTACTTTTGTCTTTGTTCACGCTTTTCTAGTCTTTATTGTGTTAGGGTTGGTAAAAATTTTGCCTTCTTCTATTACAACACTTGATGCTTCAGAACTTTATGGAAAAGGGTACCTCATTTTCTGGTCAAGCTTGGACTTTGAATATATTAATACTTCATTCAAAATTACTTCTTCAGCCATCATGATGTTCTGCATTTCGAGTAGACGCTCGATTAGCTTCACTAGACGCTTCTTAAATGAGTTAAGGCGCTAGGTTATCAAATGGGCACATTCACAAGGCTGTTTAAGTCGTAGCATTCTAAACAGTTAGCGTATTATGCTTCTTTCACCCTGTTACTGGCCGAATTAGGATTCGGTATCTTCTTGAAACTTGTATATATGGATATTATATTTAATCCGACACCGGTTTCATCCAATTCGGACAACTACAGCTCAATGTATGGTCATCAGACCCTGCAAAGGCATGAAAGTCAGGAACAACATCACGTCACCAACTTACGGATGCAATTTGATAAAAGATAGAGATCGATTTCGCTCTTGACCTCAGCATGAAAATTGCAGATATTTCTGACCCTTCCAACGATACCAAGATCGATGCATTTGAATACCTTAAGCTCCAAAAATTTGTCATCAGACGCTTGCATGTTTTTTATTGTCACGAATAGTATCACATTTCAAGCTTGAATAAAGAATTTCACTAAGATAATAATTGATTCAGATCTCGACTTCTTTATGAATCATGTAGGTATTTCTCTTATCTTTCTAACCAAACCGAGATCACTTCATTTGGACGAGCGTACCTCAAAATACGATGTTTCAAACTCTTGATTGTCTGCAACAGGCACTTGACTTCAATCTTCAGTGTTTTTGCTTTTGCATTTTTTGTACTTTTGCCTTTGTTCATGCTTTTCTAGTCTTTTTTATGTTAGGGTTGCTAAAAATTATATCTTCTTCTCTTACAGTACTTGATGCTTCAGAACTTTATTGAAAAGGGTACCTCATTTTTTGGTCAAGCTTGGACTTTGAATATCTTAATACTTCATTCAAAATTACATCTTCAGCCTTCATAATGCATTCCGAGTAGACGCTTGATTAGCTTCACTAGATGCTTCTTAAATGAGTAAAGGCGCTAGGTTATCCAATGGGTACATTCACAAGGCTATTTAAGTCGTAGAATTCTGACGAGTTAGCGTATTATGCTTCTTTGACCCTATTACAGGCCGAATTAGGATTCAATATCTTCATGAAACTTGTATATATGGATATTAGCTTCAATCAGACACCGATTTCATCCAATTCGAACTACTACAGCTCAATATATTGCCATCAGATGCTACAAAGGTATGATTGTCAGGAACAACATCACGTCACCAACTTACGGATGTTATTTGACAAAGATAGAGATCGATTTCGCTCTTGACCTCTGCAAGAAAATTGCAGATATTTCTCAGAACCTTCCAATGATACCATGATCGATGCACTTGAACCCCTAAACCTCCAGAAATTATCAGCAGCCGCTTGCATGTTTTGATTGTCATGAAAGTATCACATCTCAAGCTTGAATAAAGAATTTCACTCAGATAAAGATTGATTCAGATCCCGAATTCTTCAGAAATCATGTAGGTATTTCTCTTATCTTTCTAAACAAACCAAGATCACTTCATTTGGACGAGCATACCTTAAAATATGACATTTCGAACGCTAGATTGTCGGCAACAGGTGCTTGACTTGCTTTTGTATGTTTCACTTTGTTCATGCTTTTCTAGGCTTTCTTCTATTAGGGTTGGTAAAAATTTTGTCTTCTTTTGTTACAGTACTTGCTGCTTCAGAACTTTATTGAAAAGGGTACCTCATTTTCCGGTCAAGCTTAGACTTTGAATATCTTAATACTTCATTCAAAATCACTTCCTCAGCCATCATAATGTTCTGCATTTTGAGTAGACACTTGATTAGCATCACTGGATGCTTCTTAAATCAGTTAAGGCGCTCGGTTATCCACTAGGCACATTCACAAGGCTTTTTAACTCGTAGCATTTTGACATTTAGCGTATTATGCTTCTTTGACCTTGTTACAGGCCGAATTAGGATTTGATATCTTCATGAAACTTGTATATATGGATATTAGCTTCAATCAGACACCGGTTTCATCCATTTCGGACAACTACAGCTCAATATATTGCCATCAGATGCTACAAAGGTATGATTGTGAGGAACAACATCACGTCACCAAATTACGGATGCAATTTGACAATGATAGAGATCGATTTCGCTCTTGACCTCTGTATGAAAATTGCAGATATTTCTCTGAGCCTTCCAACGATACCATGATTGATGCATTTGAACACCTTAAGCTCCAGAAATTGCCAACAGATGCTTGCATGTTTTGATTGTCCTGAACAGTATCACATCTCAAGCTTGAATAAAGAATTTCACTTAGATAACGATTGATTCAGATCTCGACTTCTTCGGGCATCATGTAGGTATTTCTCTTATCTTTCTAACCAAACCAAGATGACTTCATTTGGACGAGCGTACCTCAAAATACGACGTTTCAAACGCTTCATTGGCAGCAACAGGCACTTGACTTCAATCTTCAATGTTTTTGCTTTTGCAGCTTTTGTACTTTTGTCTTTGTCCACGCTTTTCTGGTCTTTCTTGTGTTAGGGTTGCTAAAAAATTTGTCTTCTTCTATAACAGCACTTGATGCTTCAGAACTTTATTGAAAAGGGTACCTCATTTTCTGGTCAAGCTTGGACTTTGAATATATTAATACTTCATATAAATTACTTTTCCAGCCATCATAATGTTCTGCATTCCGAGTAGACGTTCGATTAGCTTCACTGGACGCTTCTTAAATGAGTTAAGGCGCTAGGTTATCCAATGGGCACATTCACAAGAATGTTTAAGTCGTAGCATTCTGACGAGATAGCGTATTATGCTTCTTTGACCCTGTTACAGGCCGAATTAGGATTCGATATCTTCATGAAACTTGTATATATGGATATTGTTTTTAATCATACACCGGTTTCATCCAATTCGGACAACTACAGCTCAAAATATGGTCATCAGACCCTACAAAGGTATGACAGTCTGGAACAACATCACGTCACCAACTTACGGATGCAATTTGACAAAGATAGAGATCGATTTCGCTCTGGACCTCTGCATGAAAATTGCAGATATTTCTCTGATCCTTCCAACGATACCAAGATTGATGCATTTGAATAACTTAAGCTCCAATAATTTTGAGCAGATGCTTGCATGTTCTGATTGTAACTAACAGTATCACGTCTCAGCTTGAACAAAGAATTTCACTCAGATGACGAATATTCATATCTCTACTTCTTCCGGAATCATGTAGGTATTTCTCTTATCTTTCTAACCAAGCCAAGATCACTTCATTTGGACGAGCGTACCTCAAAATACGACGTTTCAAACGCTTGATTGTCGGCAACAGGCGCTTGACTTGCTTTTGTATTGTTCTCGTTGTTCTTGCTTTTGTAGTTTTTCTTCTATTAGGGTTGCTAAAAATTTTTGTCTTCTTTTGTAACAGTACTTGCTGCTTCAGAACTTTATTGAAAAGGGTACCTTATTTTCCGGTCAAGCTTGGACTTTGAATATCTTAATACTTTATTCAAAATCACTTCTTCAGCCGTCATAATGTTCTGCATTCTGAGTTGACGCTTGATTAGCATCACTGGGCGCTTCTTAAATCAGTTAAGGCGCTTGGTTATCCACTAGGCACATTCACAAGGCTTTTTAACTCGTAGCATTCTGACATTTAGCGTATTATGCTTCTTTGACCCTGTTACAGGCCGATATTCGATGTCTTCATGAAACTTGTATATATGGATATTAGATTTAATCAAACACTGGTTTCATCCAATTCGGAAAACTACAGCTCAATATATGGTCATTATACCCAACAAAGGTATGACAGTCAGTAACAACATCACGTCACCAAATTACAAATGCAATTTGATAATGATAGAGATCGATTTCGCTCTTGGCCTCTACATGAAAATTGTATATATTTCTCTAAGCCTTCCAACGATACCAAGATCGATGCATTTGAACCGCTAAACCTTAATAAATTGCCAGCAAAGGCTTGCATGTTCTGTTTGTCATGAACAGTATCACATCTCAAGCATGAATAAAGAATTTCACTCAGATAAAGATTGATTCAGATCTCGACTTCGTCAGGAATCATGTAGTTATTTATTTTATCTTTCTAACCAAACTAAGATCACTTCATTTGGACGAGCGTACCTCAAAATACGACGTTTCAAACGCTTGATTGTCGGCAACAGGCGCATGACTTCAGTCTTCAATATTTTTTCTTTTGCAGCTATTGTACTTTTGTCTTTGTTCACGCTTTTCTAGTCTTTCTTGTGTTAGGGTTGCTAATAATTTTGTCTTTTTCTATAACAGCACTTGATGCTTCAGAACTTTATTGAAAAGGGTACCTCATTTTCCGGTCAAGCTTAGACTTTGAATATATTAATAATTCATTTAAAATTACTTCTACAGCCATCATAATGTTCTGCATTCCGAGTAAACGCTCGATTAGCTTCACTGGACGCTTCTTAAATGAGTTAAGGCGCGAGGTTATCCAATGGGCACATTCACAAGGATGTTTAAGTCGTAGCATTCTGACGAGATAGCGTATTATGCTTCTTTGACCCTATTCAGGCCGAATTAGGATTCGATATCTTCATGAAACTTGTATATATGGATATTATATTTAATCAGACACCGGTTTCATCCAATTCGGACAACTACAGCTCAAAATATGGTCATCAGACCCTACAAAGGTATGACATTCTGGAACAACATCACGTCACCAACTTACGGATGCAATTTGACAAAGATAGAGATCGATTTCGCTCTGGACCTCTACATGAAAATTGCAGATATTTCTCTGATCCTTCCAACGATACCAAGATCGATGCATTTGAATAACTTAAGCTCCAATAATTGTCAGCAGATCTTACATGTTCTGATTGTAGCTAACACTATCACATCTCAGCTTGAACAAAGAATTTCACTCAGATGACGAATATTCATATCTCGACTTCTTCAGGAATCATGTAGGTATTTCTCTTATCTTTCTAACCAAAACAAAATCACTTCATTTGGACGAGCGTACCTCAAAATACGACGTTTCATACGCTTGATTGTCGGCAACAGGCGCTTGACTTCAATCTTCAGTGTTTTTGCTTTTGCAGCTTTTGTACTTTTGCCTTTGTTCACGCTTTTCTTGTCTTTCTTCTGTTAGGGTTGCTAAAAATTTTATCTTCTTCTCTTACAATACTTGATTCTTCAAAACTTTATTGAAAAGTGTACCTCATTTTCTGGTCAAGCTTGGACTTTGAATATCTTAATACTTCATTCAAAATCACATCTTCAGCCATCATAATGTTCTGCATTCCGAGTAGACGCTTGATTATCTTCACTGGACGCTTCTTAAATGAGTTATGGTGCTACGTTATCCAATGGGCACATTCACAAGGCTGTAGCATTCTGACCAATTAGCGTATTATGCTTCTTTTACCCTGTTACATGCCGAATTAGCATTCGATATCTTCATGAAACTTGTATATATGGATATTATATTTAATAAGACATTGGTTTCATCCAATTCGGACTACTACAGCTCAATATATGGTCATCAGACCCTACAAAGGTCTGACAGTCAGGAACAACATCACGTCACCAAATTAAAGATGCAATTTGACAAAGGTAGAGATTGATTTCGCTCTGGACCTCTGCATGAAATTTGCAGATATTTCTCTGAGCCTTCCAATGACACCAAGTTCGATGCATTTGAATAACTTAAGCTTCAATAATTGTCTGCAGACGCTTGCATGTTCTGATTGTCACGAACAGTATCACATCTCAAGCATGAATAAAGAATTTCACTCAGATAAAGATTGATTCAGATCACGACGTCTTCAAGAATCCCTTAGGTATTTCTCTTATCTTTCTAGCCTAACCAAGATCACTTCATTTGGACGAGCGTACCTCAAAATACGACGTTTCAAACGCTTGATTATCGGCATCAGGTTGTTGGCTTGCTTTAGTACTTTTCTCTTTGTTCATGCTTTTCTAGTCTTTCTTCAATTAGGGTTGCTAAAAATTTTGTCTTCTTCTGTTACAGTACTTGCTGCTTCAGAACTTTATTGAAAAGGATACCTCATTTTCTGGTCAAGCTTGGGCTTTGAATATCTTAATACTTCATCCAAAATTACTTCTTCAGCCATCATAATGTTCTGCATTCTGAGTAGACGCTTGATTAGCATCACTGGACGCTTCTTAAATGAGTTAAGGCACTTGATTATCCACTAGGCACATTCGCAATGCTTTTTTACGCGTAGCATTCTAACCAATTAGCATATTATGCTTCTTTGAACCTGTTACTGGCTGTATTAGAATTCAATGTCTTCATCAAACTTGTATATATGGATATTAGCTTTAATCCAAAATCGGTTTCATACAATTCGGACAACTACAGCTCAATATATCGCCATCAGACACTACAAAGTATGACTATCAAGAACAACATCACGTCACCAACTTACCGATGCAATTTGACAAAAATAGAGGTCGATTTTGCTCTTGACCTCTGCATGAAAATTGCAGATATTTCTCTGAGCCTTCCAACGATACCAAGATCCACGCATTTGAACAGCTAAAACTCAAGCAATTGTCAGCAAACGCATGCATGTTCTGATTGTCACGAACAGTATCACATATCAAGCTGGAATAAAGAATTTCACTCAGATAAAGATTGATTCAGATCTCAACTTCTTCAGGAATCATGTAGGTATTTCTTTTATCTTTCTAACCAAACTAAGATCATCTCATTTGGACGAGCGTATCCAATGGGCACATTCACAAGGCTGTTTAAGTCGTAGCATTCTGAACAGTTAGCGTATTATGCTTCTTTGACCATGTTACTGGCCGAATTAGGATTCGATATCTTCATGAAAGTTTTATATATGGATATTATGTTTAATCAGACACCGGTTTCATCCAATTCGGACAACTACAGCACAATGTATGGTCATCAGACCCTACAAAGGTATGAAAGTCAGGAACAACATCACGTCACCAACTTACGGATGCAATTTGACAAAGATAGAGATCGATTTCGCTCTTGACGTCAGCATGAAAATTGCAGATATTTCTCGTAGCCTTCCAACGATACCAAGATCGATGCATTTGAATACCTTAAGCTCCAGAAATTGTCATCTGACGCTTGCATGTTTTTATTGTCACGAATAGTATCACATCTCAAGCTTGAATAAAGAATTTCACTAAGATAATAATTGATTCAGATCTCAAGTTCTTTAGAAATCATGTAGGTATTTCTCTTATCTTTCTAACTAAACCGAGATCACTTCATTTGGACGAGCGTACCTCAAAATACGATGTTTCAAACTCTTGATTGCCGGCAACAGGCGCTTGACTTCAATCTTCAGTGTTTTTGATTTTGCATTTTTTGTACTTTTGCCTTTGTTCACGCTTTTCTAGTCTTTCTTCTGTTAGGGTTGCTAAAAATTATATCTTCTTCTCTTACAGTACTTGACGCTTCAGAACTTTATTGAAAATGGTACCTCATTTTCTGGTCAAGCTTGGACTTTGAATATCTTAATACTTCATTCAAAATTACATCTTCAGCCATCATAATGTTCTGCATTCCAAGTAGACACTTGATTAGCTTCACTAGATGCTTCTTAAAGGAGTTAAGGCGCTAGGTTATCCAATGGGCACATTCACAAGGCTATTTAAGTCGTAGAATTCTGACGAGTTAGCGTATTATGCTTCTTTGACCCTGTTACAGGCCGAATTAGGATTCAATATCTTCATGAAACTTGTATATATGGATATTAGTTTCAATCAGACACCGGTTTCATCCAATTCGGACAACTACAACTCAATATATTGCCATCAGCTGCTACAAAGGTATGATTGTCAAGAACAACATCACGTCACCAACTTACAGATGTTATTTGACAAAGATAGAGATCGATTTCGCTCTTGACCTCTGCATTAAAATTGCAGATATTTCTCAGAGCCTTCCAACGATACCAAGATCGATGCATTTGAACCCCTAAACCTCCAGAAATTATCAGCAGCCGCTTGCATGTTTTGATTGTCACGAAAGTATCACATCTCAAGCTTGAAAAAAGAATTTCACTCAGATAAAGATTGATTCAAATCCCGAATTCTTCAGGAATCATGTAGTTATTTCTCTTATCTTTCTAAACAAACCAAGATCACTTCATTTATACGAGCATACCTTAAAATACGACGTTTCGAACGCTAGATTGTCGGCAACAGGCGCTTGACTCGCTTTTGTACTTTTCGCTTTGTTCATGCTTTTCTAGGCTTTCTTCTGTTAGGGTTGCTAAAAATTATATCTTCTTCTCTTACAGTACTTGACGCTTCAGAACTTTATTGAAAATGGTACCTCACTTTTCGGTCAAGCTTGGACTTTGAATATCTTAATACTTCATTCAAAATCACTTCTTCAGCCATCATAATGTTCTACATTCTGAGTAGACACTTGATTAGCATCACTGGATGCTTCTTAAATCAGTTAAGGCGCTTGGTTATCCACTAGGCACATTCACAAGGCTTTTTAACTCGTAGCATTCTGACATTTAGCGTATTATGGTTCTTTGACCCTGTTACAGGCCGAATTAGGATTCGATATCTTCATGAAACTTGTATATATGGATATTAGCATCAATCAGACACCGGTTTCATCCAATTCGGACAACTACAGCTCAATATATTGCAATCAGATGCTACAAAGGTATGATTGTCAGGAACAACATCACGTCACCAAATTACGGAAGCAATTTGACAATGATAGAGATCGCTTTCGCTCTTGACCTCTGCATGAAAATTGCAGATATTTCTCTGAGCCTTCCAACGATACCATGATTGATGCATTTGAACACCTTAAGCTCCAGAAATTGCAAACAGATGCTTGCATGTTTTGATTGTCTCGAACAGTATCACATCTCAAGATTGAATAAAGAATTTCACTTAGATAACGATTGATTCAGATCTCGACTTCTTCAGGAATCATGTAGGTATTTCTCTTATCTTTCTAACCAAACTAAGATGACTTCATTTGGACAAGCGTACCTCAAAATACGACGTTTCAAACGCTTCATTGTCGGTAACAGGCGCTTGACTTCAATCTCCAATGTTTTTGCTTTTGCAGCTTTTGTACTTTTGTCTTTGTTTACGCTTTTCTAGTCTTTCTTGTGTTAGGGTTGCTAAAAATTTTGTCTTCTTCTGTAACAGCACTTGATGCTTCAGAACTTTATTGAAAAGTGTTCCTCATTTTCTGGTCAAGCTTGGACTTTGAATATATTAATACTTCATTTAAAATTACTTCTCCAGCCATCATAATGTTCCGCATTCCGAGTAGACGCTCGATTAGCTTCACTGGACGCTTCTTAAATGACATAAGGCGCTAGGTTATCCAATGGGCACATTCACAAGACTGTTTAAGTCGTAGCATTCTGACCAGTTAGCGTATTATGCTTCTTTGACCCTGTTACAGAGACCGGTTTCGCCCAATGTGGACAACTACAGCTCAAAATATGGTCATCATACCCTACAAAGGTAAGACAGTCAGGAAGTACATCACGTCACCAACTTACGGATGCAATTTGACAAAGATAGAGATCGATTTCGCTCTGGACCTCTACATGAAAATTGTAGATATTTCTCTGATCCTTCCAACGATACCAAGATCGATGCATTTGAATACCTTAAGCTCCAGAAATTGTCAGTAGAGGTTTGCATGTTCTGATTGTCACGAACAATATCACATGTCAAGCTTGAATAAAGAATTTCACTCAGATAACGATTGATTCAAAACTCGAATTCTTCAGGAATCATGTAGGTATTTCTCTTATCTTTCTAACCAAACCAAGATCACTTCATTTGGACGAGCAAACCTCAATATATGATGTTTCAAAGGCTTGATTGTCGGCAACATGCGCTTGACTTGCTTTTGTATTGTTCTCATTGTTCTTGCTTTTGTAGTTTTTCTTCTATTAGGGTTGCTAAATATTTTGTCTTCTTTTGTTACAGTACTTGCTGCTTCAGAACTTTATTGAAAAGGGTACCTCATTTTCCGGTCAAGCTTGGACATTGAATATCTTAATACTTCATTCAAAATCACTTCTTTAGCCGTCATAATGTTCTGTATTCTGAGTTAACGCTTGATTAGCATCACTTGGCGCTTCTTAAATCAGTTAAGGCGCTTGGTTATCGACCAGGCACATTCACAAGGCTGTTTAAGTCATAGCATTCTGACCAGTTAGCGTATTATGCCTCTTTGACCCTATTACATGCCGAATTAGCATTCGATATCTTCATGAAACTTGTATATACGGATATTAGATTTAATAAGACACTGGTTTCATCCAATTCGGACTACTACAGCTCAATATATGGTCATCAGACACTACAAAGGTATGACAGTCAGGAACAACATCACGTCACCAAATTAAAGATGCAATTTGACAAAGGTAGAGATTGATTTCGCTCTGGACCTCTACATGAAATTTGCAGATATTACTTTGAGCCTTCCAATGATACAAAGTTCGATGCAATTGAATACCTTAAGCTCCAATAATTGTCTGCAGACGCTTGCATGTTCTGATTGTCACGAACAGTATCACATCTCAAGCATGAATAAAGAATTTCACTCAGATAAAGATTGATTCAGATCACGACATCTTTAGGAATCCCTTAGGTATTTCTCTTATCTTTCTAACCAAACCAAGATCACTTCATTTGGACGAGCGTACCTCAAAATACGATGTTTCAAACGCTTGATTGTCGGCATCAGGCGCTTGGCTTGCTTTTGTACTTTTCTCCTTGTTCATGCTTTTCTAGTCTTTCTTCAATTTGGGTTGCTAAAAATTTTGCCTTCTTCTGTTACAGTACTTGCTGCTTCAGAACTTTATTGAAAAGGGTACCTCATTTTCTGGTCAAGCTTGGACTTTGAATATCTTAATACTTCATCCAAAATTACTTCTTCAGCCACCATAATGTTCTGCATTCTGAGTAGATGCTTGATTAGCTTCACTGGACGCTTCTTAAAAGAGTTAAGGCGCTTGATTATCCACTAGGCACAATCGCAATGCTTTTTTACGTGTAGCATTCTGACTAGTTAGCATATTATGTTTCTTTGAACCTGTTACTCGCTGTATTAGAATTCAATGTTTTCATGAAACTTGTATATATGTATATTAGCTTTAATCGGAAATCGGTTTCATACAATTCGGACAACTACAGCTCAATATATCGCCATCAGACACTGCAAAGGTATGACTATCAGGAACAACATCACGTCACCAACTTACCGATGTAATTTGACAAAAATAGAGGACGATTTCGCACTTGACCTCTGCACGAAAATTGCAGATATATCTCTGAGCCTTCCAATGATACCAAGATCCATGCATTTGAACAGCTAAAACTCAAGCAATTGTCAGTAAACGCATGCATGTACTGATTGTCACGACCAGTATTCATATCAAGCTGGAATAAAGAATTTCACTCAGATAAATATTGATTCAGATCTCAACATTTTCAGGAATCATGTAGGTATTTCTTTTATCTTTCTAACCAAACCAAGATCACTTCATTTGAATGAGCGTACCTAAAAATACGACCTTTCAAACGCTTGATTGTCGGCAACAGGCGCTTAACTTCAATCTCCAATGTTTTTGCTTTTGCAGCTTTTGTTCTTTTGTCTTTGTTCACGCTTTTCTAGTTTTTATTGTTAGGGTTGCTAAAATTTTTGCCTTCTTCTATTACAACACTTGATGCTTCAGAACTTTATTGAAAAGGGTACCTCATTTTCTGGTCAAGCTTGGACTTTGAATATATTAATATTTCATTCAAAATTACTTCTCCAGCCATCATGATGTTCTGCATTTCGAGTAGATGCTCGATTAGCTTCACTAGACGCTCCTTAAATGAGTTAAGGTGCTAGGTTATCCAATGGGCACATTCACAAGGCTGTTTAAGTCGTAGCATTCTGAACAGTTAGCGTATTATGCTTCTTTGACCCTGTTACGGGCCGAATTAGGATTCGATATCTTCATGAAACTTGTGTATATGGATATTAGCTTCAATCAGACACCGGTTTCATCCAATTCGGACAACTACAGCTCAATATATTGCCATCAGATGCTACAAAGGTATGATTGTCAGGAACAACATCACGTCACCAAATTACGGATGCAATTTGACAATGATAGAGATCGATTTCGCTCTTGACCTTTGCATGAAAATTGCAGATATTTCTATGAGCCTTCCAACGATACCATGATTGATGCATTTGAACACCTTAAGCTGCAGAAATTGCCAACGGATGCTTGCATGTTTTGACTGTCCTGAACAGTATCACATCTCAAGCTTGAATAAAGAATTTCACTTAGATAACGATTGATTCAGATCTCGACTTCTTTAGGAATCATGTAGGTATTTCTCTTATCTTTCTAACCAAACCAAGATGACTTCATTTGGACGAGCGTACCTCACAATCCGACGTTTCAAACGCTTCATTGTCGGCAACAGGCGCTTGACTTCAATCTTCAATGTTTTTGCTTTTGCAGCTTTTGTACTTTTGTCTTTGCTCACGCTTTTCTAGTCTTTCTTGTGTTAGGGTTGCTAAAAATTTTGTCTTCTTCAATAACAGCACTTGATGCTTCTGAACTTTATTGAAAAGTGTACCTCATTTTCTGGTCAAGCTTGGACTTTGAATATATTAATACTTCATTTAAAATTACTTCTCCAGCCATCATAATGTTCTGCATTCCGAGTAGACGCTTGATTAGCTTCACTGGACGCTTCTTAAATGACTTAAGGCGCTAGGTTATCCAATGGGCACATTCAAAAGACTGTTTAAGTCGTAGCATTCTGACCAGTTAGCGTATTATGCTTTTTTGACCCTGTTACAGGCCAAATTAGGATTCGATATCTTCATGAAACTTGTATATATGGATATTATATTTAATCAGAGACCGGTTTCATCCAATTCGGACAACTACAGCTCAAAATATGGTCATCATACCCTACAAAGGTATGACAGTCAGGAACTACATCACGTCACCAACTTACGGATGCAATTTGACAAAGATAGAGATTGATTTCGCTTTGGACCTCTACATGAAAATTGTAGATATTTCTCTGATCCTTCCAACGATACCAAGATCGATGCATTTGAATACCTTAAGCTCCAGAAATTGTCTGCAGAGGTTTGCATGTTCTGATTGTCACGAACAATATCACATGTCAAGCTTGAATAAAGAATTTCACTCAGATAACGATTGATTCAGATCTCGACTTCTTCAAGAATCATGTAGGTATTTCTCTTATCTTTCTAACCAAACCAAGATCACTTCATTTGGACGAGCAAACCTCAATATACGATGTTTCAAAGGCTTGATTGTCGGCAACATGCGGTTGACTTACTTTTGTATTGTTCTCATTGTTCTTGCTTTTGTAGTTTTTCTTCTATTAGGGTTGCTAAAAATTTTGTCTTCTTTTGTTATAGTACTTGCTATTTCAGAACTTTATTGAAAAGGGTACCTCATTTTCCAGTCAAGCTTGGACATTGAATATCTTAATACTTCATTCAAAATCACTTCTTCAGCCGTCATAATGTTCTGCATTCTGAGTTGACGCTTGATTAGCATCACTGGGCGCTTCTTAAATCAGTTAAGGCGCTTGGTTATCCATCAGGTACATTCACAAGGTTGTTTAAGTCGTAGGATTCTGACCAGTTAGCGTATTATGCTTCTTTGACCCTGTTACAGGCCGAATTAGGATTCGATATCTTCATGAAACTTGTATATATGGATATTATATTTAATCAAACACTGGTTTCATCCAATTCGGACAACTACAGCTCAAAATATGGTCATCAGACCCTGCTAAGGTATGACAGTCAGGAACAACATCACGTCACCAAATTAAAGATGCAATTTGACAAAAGTAGAGATTGATTTCGCTCTGGACCTCTGCATGAAATTTGCAGATATTTCTCTGAGCCTTCCAATGATACAAAGTTCGATGCAATTGAATACCTTAAGCTCCAAGAATTGTCTGCAGACGCTTGCATGTTCTGATTGTCACGAACAGTATCACATCTCAAGCACGAATAAAGAATTTCACTCAGATAAAGATTGATTCAGATCACGACGTCTTTAGGAATCCCTTAGGTGTTTCTCTTATCTTTCTAACCAAACCAATATCACTTCATTTGGTCGAGCGTACCTCAAAATACGACATTTCAAACGCTTGATTGTCGGCATCAGGCGCTTGGCTAACTTTTGTACTTTTCTCTTTGTTCATGCTTTTATAGTCTTTCTTCAATTTGGGTTGCTAAAAATTTTGCCTTCTTCTGTTACAGTACTTGCTGCTTCAGAACTGTATTGAAAAGGGTACCTCATTTTCTGATCAAGCTTGCACTTTGAATATCTTAATACTTCAACCAAAATTACTTCTTCAGCCACCATAATGTTCTGCATTCTGAGTAGACGCTTGATTAGCTTCACTGGACGCTTCTTAAAAGAGTTAAGGCGCTTGATTATCCACTAGGCACAATCGTAATGCTTTTTTACGTGTAGCATTCTGAGCAATTAGCATATTATGTTTCTTTGAACCTGTTACTCGCTGTATTAGAATTCAATGTCTTCATGAAACTTGTATATATGGATATTAGCTTTAATCGGAAATCGGTTTCATACAATTCGGACAACTACATCTCAATATATCGCCATCAGACACTACAAAGGTATGACTATCAGGGACAACATCCGTCACCAACTTACCGATATAATTTGACAAAAATAGAGGTTGATTTCGCTCTTGACTTCTGCATGAAAATTGCAGATATTTCTCTGAGCCTTCGAACGATACCAAGATCCAAGCATTTGAACAGCTAAAACTCAAGCAATTGTCAGCAAACGGATGCATGTACTGATTGTCACGAACAGTATCACATATCAAGCTGGAATAAAGAATTTCACTCAGATAAATATTGATTCAGATCTCAACATCTTCAGGAATCATGTAGGTATTTCTTTTATCTTTCTAACCAAACCAAGATCACTTCATTTGGATGAGCGTACCTCAAAATACGACTTTTCAAACGCTTGATTGTCGGCAACAGGCGCTTAACTTCAATCTCCAATGTTTTTGCTTTTGCAGCTTTTGTACTTTTGTTTTTGTTCATGCTTTTCTAGTCTTTATTGTGTTAGGGGTGCTAAAATTTTTGCCTTCTTCTATTACAACACTTGATGCTGAACTTTATTGAAAAGGGTACCTCATTTTCTGGTCACGCTTGGACTTTGAATATATTAATATTTCATTCAAAATTACTTCTCCAGCCATCATGATGTTCTACATTTCGAGTAGATGCTCAATTAGCTTCACTAAACGCTTCTTAAATGAGTTAAGGCGCTAGGTTATCCAATGGGCACATTCACAAGGCTGTTTAAGTCGTAGCATTTTGAACAGTTAGCGTATTATGCTTCTTTGACCCTGTTACGGGCCGAATTAGGATTTGATATCTTCATGAAACTCGTATATATGGATATTATATTTAATCAGACACCGGTTTCATCCAATTCGGACAACTACAGCTCAATGGATGGTCATCAGACCCTACAAAGGTATGAAAGTCAGGAACAACATCACATCACCAACTTACGGATGCAATTTGACAAAGATAGAGATCGATTTCGCTCTTGACCTCAGCATGAAAATTGCAGATATTTCTCTGAGGCTTCCAACGATACCAAGATCGATGCATTTGAATACATTAAGCTCCATAAATTGTCATCAGACGCTTGCATGTTTTTATTGTCACGAATAGTATCACATCTCAAGCTTGAATAAAGAATTTCACTTAGATAATGATTGATTCAGATCTCGACTTCTTTAGAAATCATGTAGGTATTTCTCTTATCTTTCTAACCAAACCGAGATCACTTCATTTGGACGAGCGTACCTCAAAATACGATGTTTCAAACTCTTGATGGTCGGCAACAGGCACTTGACTTCAATCTTCAGTGTTTTTGATTTTGCATTTTTTGTACTTTTGCCTTTGTTCACGCTTTTCTAGTCTTTCTTCTGTTAGGGTTGCTAAAAATTATATCTTCTTCTCTTATAGTACTTGATGCTTCAGAACTTTATTGAAAAGGGTACCTCATTTTCGGGTCAAGCTTGGACTTTGAATATATTAATACTTCATTTAAAATTACTTCTCCAGCCATCATAATGTTCTGCATTCCGAGTAGACGCTCGATTAGCTTCACTGGACGCTTCTTAAATGAGTTAAGGCGCTAGGTTATCTAATGGTCACATTCACAAGGCTGTTTAGGTCATAGTATTCGGACCAGTTAGCGTATTATGCTTCTTTGACTCTGTTACAGGCCGAATTAGGATTCAATATCTTCATGAAACTTGTATATATGGATTTTAGCTTCAATCAGACACCGGTTTAATCCAATTCGGACAACTACAGCTCAATATATTGCCATCAGATGCTACAAAGGTATGATTGTCAGGAACAACATCACGTCACCAACTTACGGATGTTATTTGATAAAGATAGAGATCGATTTCGCTCTTGACCTCTGCATGAAAATTGCAGATATTTCTCTGAGCCTTCCAACGATACCAAGATCGATGCATTTGAGCCCCTAAACCTCCAGAAATTATCAGCAGCCGCTGGCATGTTTTGATTGTCATGAAAGTATCACATCTCTAGCTTGAATAAAGAATTTCACTCAGATAAAGACTGATTCAGATCCCGAATTCTTCAAGAATCATGTAGGTATTTCTCTCATCTTTCTAAACAATCCAAGATCACTTCATTTGGACGAGCATACCTTAAAATACGATGTTTCGAACGCTAGATTGTCGGCAACAGGTGCTTGACTTGCTTTTGTACTTTTCGCTTTGTTCATGCTTTTATAGTCTATCTTCTATTAGGGTTGCTAAGTTTTTTGTCTTCTTTTGTTACAATACTTGCTGCTTCAGAACTTTCTTGAAAAGGGTACCTCATTTTCCGGTCAAGCTTGGACTTTGAATATCTTAATACTTCATTCAAAATCACTTCTTCAGCCATCATAATGTTCTGCATTCTGAGTAGACACTTGATTAGCGTCACTGGATGCTTCTTAAATCAGTTAAGGCGCTTGGTTATCCACTAGGCTCATTCACAAGGCTTTTTAACTCATAGCATTTTGACATTTAGCGTATTATGCTTCTTTGACCTTGTTACAGGCTGAATTAGGATTCGATATCTTCATGAAACATGTATATATGGATATTAGATTTAATTAGACACCGGTTTCATGCAATTCGGACAAATACAACTCAATATATGGTCATCAGACCCTACAAAGGTATTACAGTCAGGAACAACATCATGTCACCAAATTACGGATGTAATTTGAAAATGATAGAGATCGATTTCGCTCTTGACATCAGCATGAAAATTGCAGATATTTCTCTGAGCCTTCCAACGATACCATGATCGATGCATTTGAACACCTTAAGCTTCAGAAATTGTCAGCAGACGCTTGCATGTTCTGATTTTCACAAACAGTATCTCATCTCAAGTTTGAATAAAGAATTTCACTCAAATAAAGATTGATTTAGATCTCAACTTCTTCAGGAATCATGTAGGTATTTCTCTTATCTTTCTAACCAAAACAAGATCACTTCATTTGGACGAGCGAACTTCAATATACGACATTTCATAGGCTTGATTGTCGGCAACATGCGCTTGACTTGCTTTTGTACTTTTCTCTTTGTTCACGCTTTTTTAGTCTTTGTTGTGTTAGGGTTGCAAAAAATTTTGTCATCTTCTATAACAGCACTTGATGCTTCAGAACTTTATTGAAAAGGGTACCTCATTTTCGGGTCAAGCTTGGACTTTGAATATATTAATACTTCATTTAAAATTACTTCCCCAGCCATCATAATGTTCTGCATTCCGAGTAGACGCTCGATTAGCTTCATTGGACGCTTCTTAAATGAGTTAAGGCGCTAGGTTATCTAATGGTCACATTCACAAGGCTGTTTAGGTCATAGTATTCGGACCAGTTAGCGTATTATGCTTCTTTGACCCTGTTACAGGCCGAATTAGGATTCGATATCTTCATGAAACTTGTATATATGGATATTAGCTTCAATCAGACGCCGGTTTAATCCAATTCGGACAACTACAGCTCAATATATTGCCATCAGATGCTACAAAGGTATGATTGTCAGGAACAACATCACGTCACCAACTTACGGATGTTATTTGATAAAGATAGAGATCGATTTCGCTCTTGACCTCTGCATGAAAATTGCAGATATTTCTCTGAGCCTTCCAACGATACCAAGATCGATGCATTTGAGCCCCTAAACCTCCAGAAATTATCAGCAGCCGCTGGCATGTTTTGATTGTCATGAAAGTATCACATCTCTAGCTTGAATAAAGAATTTCACTCAGATAAAGACTGATTCAGATCTCGACTTCTTCAAGAATCATGTAGGTATTTCTCTTATCTTTCTAACCAATCCAAGATCACTTCATTTGGACGAGCGAACCTCACTATACGACGTTTCAAATGCTTGATTGTCGGCAACATGCGCTTGACTTGCCTTTGTACTTTTCTCTTTGTTCTTGCTTTTGTAGTTTTTCTTCTATTAGGGTCGCTAAAAATTTTGTCTTCTTCTGTTACAGTACTTGCTGCTTCAGACCTTTATTGAAAAGGGTACCTCATTTTATGGTCAAGCTTGGACTTTGAATATCTTAATACTTCATTCAAAATTACCTCTTCAGCCATCATAATGTTCTGTATTCGGAGTAGACGCTTGATTAGCATCACTGGATGCTTCTTAAATCAGTTAATGTATTTGGTTATCCACTAGGCACATTCACAAGGCTTTTTAACCTATAGCATTCTCAGCAGTTAGCGTATTATGCTTCTTTGACCCTGTTACTGGCCGCATTAGGATTCGATATTTTCATGAAAATTGTAAATATGGATATTAGATTTAATCAGACACCGGTTTCATCCAATTTGGACTACTACAGCTCAATATGTGGTCATTAGACCCTACAAAGGTATGACAGTTAGGAACAACATCACGTCACCAAATTACAAATGCAATTTGACAATGATAGAGATCGATTTCTCTCTTGACCTTTTCAGGAAAATTGCAGATATTTCTCTGAGCCTTCCAACGATGCCATGATTGATGCATTTGAACACCTTAAGCTCCATAAATTGTCAGCAAACGCTTGCATGTTCTGATTTTCACGAACAGTATCACATCTCGAGTTTGAATAAAGAATTTCACTCAAATAAAGATTGATTCAGGTCTCGACTTCTTCAGGAATCATGTAGGTATTTCCCTTATCTTTCTAACCAATCCAAGATCACTTCATTTGGACGAGCATACCTCAAAATACGACGTTTCAAAGGCTTGATTGTCGGTAACATGCGCTTGACTTGCTTTTGTACTTTTCTCTTTGTTCTTGCTTTTCTAGTCTTTCTTTTATTAGGGTTGGTAAAAATATTCCCTTCTTCTGTTACAGTACTTGCTGCTTCAGAACTTTATTGAAAAGGGAACCTCATTTTCTGGTCAAACTTGGACTTTGAATATCTTAATACTTCATTCAAAATTACTTCTTCAGCCCTCATAATGTTCTGCATTCTGAGTAGGCGCTTGATTAGCTTCACTAGACGCTTCTTAAATGAGTTAAGGCGCTTGGTTATCCACTAGGCACATTCACAATGCTTTTTTACACGTTGCATTCTGACTAGTTAGCGTATTACGCTTCTCTGACCCTGTTACTGGCCACATTAGAATTCAATGTTTTCATGAAACTTGTATATATGGATATTAGCTTTAATCGTAAACCGGTTTCGTACAATTCGGACAACTACGGCTCAATATATGGCCATCAGACACTACAAAAGTATGGCTGTCAGAATCAACATCACGTCACCAACTTACCATTGCAATTTGACAAAAATAGAGATCGATTTTGCTCTTGACCTCTACATGAAAATTGCAGATATTTCTCTCAGCCTTCGAACTATACCACCATCCATGCATTTGAATAGCTAAAGCTCTAGCAATTGTCAGCAAACGCTTGCTTGTTCAGATTGTCACCAACCGTATCACATATCTAGCTGGAATAAATAATTTCACTCAGATAAAGATTGATTCAGATCTCGACTTCTTCAAGGATCATGTAGGTATTTCTTTTATCTTTCTAACCAAACTAAGATCATCTCATTTGGACGAGTGTACCTCAAAATACGACGCTTCAAACGCTTGATTGTCAGCAACAGGCGCTTGACTTCAATCTTCAATATTTTTTCTTTTGCAACTTTTGTACTTTTGTCTTTGTTCACGCTTTTCTAGTCTTTCTTATGTTAGGGTTGCTAAAAATTTTGTCTTCTTGTATAACAGCACTTGATGCTTTAGAACTTTATTGAAAAGGGTACCTCATTTTCTGGTCAAGCTTGGACTTTGAATATATTAATACTTCATTTAAAATTTCTTCTCCAGCCATCATAATGTTCGGCATTCCGAGTAGGCGCTCGATTAGCTTCACTGGAATTTTCTTAAATGAGTTAAGGCGCTAGGTTATCCAGTGGGCACGTTCACAAGGCTATTTAAGTCGTAGCATTCTGACCAGTTTGTGTATTATGCTTCCTTGACCCTATTACAGGCCGAATTAGGATTCGATATCTTCATGAAACTTGTATATATGGATATTATATTTAATCAGACACAGGTTTCATCGAATTCGGACAACTACAGATCAAAATATGGTCATCAAACCCTACAAAGGTATGACAGTCAGGAACAACATCACGTCACCAACTTACGGATGCAATATGACAAAGATAGAGATCGATTTCGCTCTGGACCTCTACATGAAAATTGCAGATATATCTCTGATCCTTCCAACGATACCAAGATCGATGCATTTGAAGAACTTAAGCTCCAATAATTGTCAACAGACGCTTGCATGTTCTGATTGTCACTAAAAGTATCACATCTCAGCTTGAACAAAGTATTTCACTCAGATGACTAATATTCAGATCTCGACTTCTTCAGGAGTCATGTAGGTATTTCTCTTATCTTTCTAACCATACTAAGATCACTTCATTTGGACGAGCGCACCTCAAAATACGACGTTTCATACGCTTGATTGTCGGCAACAGGCACTTGACTTCAATCTTCAGTGTTTTTGCTTTTGTAGCTTTTGTACTTTTGCCTTTGTTCACGCTTTTCTAGTCTTTCTTCTGTTAGGGTTGCTAAAAATTTTATCTTCTTGTCTTACAATACTTGATGCTTCAGAACTTTATTGAAAAGTGTACCTCATTTTCTGGCCAAGCTTGGACTTTGAATATCTTAATACTTCATTCAAAATTACACCTTCAGCCATCATAATGTTCTGCATTCCGAGTCGACGCTTGATTAGCTTCACTGGACGCTTCTTAAATGACTTATGGCGCTACATTATCCAATGGGCACATTCACAAGGTTGTTTAAGTCGTAGCATTCTGACCAGTTAACGTATTATACTTCTTTAACCTTGTTACAGGCCGAATTAGGATTCGATATCTTCATGAAACTAGCATATATGGATATTAGATTTAATCAGACACCGGTTTCATCCAATTCGGACTACTACTGCTCAATATATGGCCATCAGACCCTACAAAGGTATGACAGTCTGGAACAACAACACGTCACCAACTTACGGATGCAATTTGACAATGATAGAGATCGATTTCGCTCTTGACCTTTGCCTGCAAATTGCTGATATTTCTTTGATCCTTCCAACGATACCAAGATCGATGCATTTGAACACCATAAGCTCCAGAAATTATCATCAGACGCTTGCATGTTCTGACTGTCACGAACAGTATCACATCTCAAGCTTGAATAAAGAATTTCACTTAGATAAAGATTGATTCAGATCTCGACTTCTTCAAGAATCATGTAGGTACTTCTCTTATCTTTCTAACCAAACCATGATCACTTCTACTACATTTGTCTTTGTTCACCCTTTTATGATCTTTCTTCTGTTAGGGTTGCTGAAGCCTTTGTCATCTTCTGTTACAGTACTTGATGCTTCAGAACTTTATTGAGAAGGGTACCTCATTTTCTAGTCAAGCTTGGACTTTGAATATCTTAATACTTCATTCATAATTACTTCTTCAGCCATCATAAGGTTCTAAATTCTGAGTTGACGCTTGATTAGCTTCACTAGACGCTTCTTAAATGAGTTAAGGCGCTTGGTTATCCACTAGGCACATTCACAATGCTTTTTTACACATAACATTCTGACCTGTTAGTGTATTTTGCTTCTTTGACCCTGTTACTGGCCGTATTAGAATTCAATGTATTCATGAAACTTGTATATTTGGATATTAGATTTAATCAGAAATCGGTTTCATACAATTCCGATAATTACAGCTCAATATATGGCCATCAGACGCGACAAAGGTATGACAGTCAGGAACAACATCACGTATTCAACTTATGGATGTTATTTGACAAAGATCGAGATCGATTTCGCTCTTGACCTCTGCTTGAAAATTGCAGATATTTCTCCGAGCCTTCCAATGATACCAAGATCGATGCCTTTGATTACCTTAAGCTCTAATAATTGTTAGCAGACAGCTGCATAATCTGATAGTCACGAACAATATCACATCTCAAGCTTGAATAAAGAATTTCACTCAGATGATGATTGATTCAGATCTCGACTTCTTCAGGAATCATGTAGGTATTCCTTTTATCTTTCTAACCAAACCAAGATTGTGACACCCATAATCATAATCATAGAACCATAAACATGTATATTTATACAATATTCACATAGGCATATACATGGCATATACATAAGATACACATAATTACACTCATAGCATATACATAGGCATTTACAATGCATATAGACAAACATATAGGGGTCATGGGTTAACCCCTTCATCTTAACCTATCCCAAAACCCACATACTCATGATCTATTTCTTCCCCCCATACCTGGTATGACGATCACCACGAACAAAGGAAGGAAAGGTCCGGAAAAGTTTGCGTCTACACGAATGCTCAATCTTACGACGCTTTACTTCACGATCACAGCCCCAAAAGGTTCAAGAGCAGCAACTAGGAAGAGGGCTTGTGATGGCAGTGATGCTCTTCAAGCGAAAGAGATGAAGAACGATGAACTATGGTGCAATCTCCTTCAAGGATCCTTGGAAAGGGTTTAGAAATCCTTGTTTGGAGAGGAAGAGGCAGTTTCTGGGAGTTTTTCGACTTAGAAGGTAGGTTTAGGTCGAGTCTTAGGGTATAAATATGAGTTAGGGTCATTATGGGCTGATTAGAAGCCCAAAAACACGATTCTGGTGCGCCCAGATTCGCGAGGCGAGGGGCCTTTCGCGAGGCGAAACCGAGAGCTGTAAAATCTGGCTGTCCGGTTCGCGAGGCGAATGTATCCTCGCGACGCAAAACTTTAGAAGCCGAATTTGGCCTGAACACCCGAAATAAGACTTGTAGATAATTCTCTAAGCTTTCCAACGCATCCAAGATCGCCTCAATCGGACATCTAGAACTCAAGATATGGCCAAAACCGTGAAACAGGTTTCTTGGACTTGAATGCATTGACCATTCCTTAAGACTAAACTACCCCAACTATGAACTTCGACATCAAGAACAATCGTAAATAACATATATTGGTCAAGAATAATACATAGTAATATGTATTAATATAAGGTGAAATTCGGGGTGTTACAATTCCACCCCCCTTATAAAAATTTCGTCCTCGAAATTTCTACTACCTCAATCAAACAAATATGGACATGGACCTTTTATCTAACTGTCCTCATGATTATGTCAATTCCGACTAGGCTTCTTAAGTTCTAGAGCACTCTAGAAATTAAAATATAACTTGATTCCTCAAAACTTTGCAAATGCACCAATGGCCTTCTACTTTCCTAATCTAATATTCATAATTGGCACATCCCAAGTTTTAATCACATCCCTAAAATCCTCAATCAATTGGTCTCACTAACCATTATGGTGAACACAAGCAATGAACTTCTAGTTAGGTATCAGTCACTACGTCGGTTTTCTTATTTGATTCAAAAAATTATGATTTTACACGACACCCACTTGCCTATTCTACGACACATCTCACTCCATTGGATCGTACTAGTACTTCAAACTCCATCGGTGTCACAAGAAATTCCCTATTGGGTTTCTTAACGACAATGTCCCTAAAGCTCTCAAGGATTCAAACTTAAGGGTACATGTTGCTAACCTCCTAGGTTGTATCACTAAACTCCAATCATAACATATTGTCAAGATCTACTAAGAGGGGTAGAACTACACAAGGTTGAGGTTAACTCTCCCTTTTAACTAAGAACCTTTCTCAAGAACTCATGATCCCGATTGCCACCCTTTAAACTTCCTGCCTATTACGACTCTCCCTAAAACGAGGCGTCCCACAACTTACTTATTCAGATCGAAACATTCACTAGATAACTTAACATACAAAAGTTCTTCCTAAAGAGTTTGCAAAACTATCCTCAAGGGTTCCAGACAAAATTTTTTTTTTTTTTTTATCTGTAATGTCTCAAGACATCATCTATTCTAGAGAAAGGTGTTTATTCTTTATTTTCATTATATAAGGCTAATGATAACTTACAAGCGCTCTAATGCTACTTACCAACTCTCTTCTAGTAAAAGCAAGGATGGCTTAAGAAACTACCGAAGCACTAGACCGAATAAATTGCCTTTCAAGTAATTCCTATCACTTTTTCTATGAATTATTGGCTTAGGGAGAACATTCTGCAAGACACTATAAGGATCAACTTGATTCCTAATAAACTAAGAATACTTTCACGGAATACTTATGGAACTAACCCACCAATAACACATCCTCTATTTTAATCTTTCTTCCTCTACTTTAGGCATGATTTCTTTTCCTTGGTAAGGAACTTAACATTGGTTGCTGGTTAGGAATCTCCACGTTACATATTCACCCTTATGACCTTTCTAGAGAACCTTCCTAAAACACTTCCATCGACTCAACATGATACACAAATCATCAATCTTAATTCCTTTTTCTTACTAAAGGTTATCACAACTATCTACTCATCCATTCAAGGTTTGCCTAATAATTATGATTCTTAGATCATCCATACTCTTATCTCTAATCCAACAATGGTTCAACCTACCATGTAAACTAGATCCCAACTTAACCATCACCATGCATTCCAAATCACTATCAACTAGAAAAACTCTACGCATAAACCATTAAGCCACTAGTCTATTCATTCTTAACTTCGTCCTTTTTTAATAATCCAACTCATCTAAGCCTTATTCTACTCTATCTCGTATTAGGACAAAACTCATCCAGATCTATATATATAATAGCTCAACAATCTCACTTAAGCTTGTAAGTCTCCTTCTTTTCTAAAAGATTCTTACAGGGCATTAACTAAGAAATCTAACATTCCTAATGTAGTAACTGAGGCTCTAGTAGACTCCACAAAATAACTAAGGGACAACTTACACCTTCTCCTAATCTGGTCCATTAAGCTATTGATAATCTTTGAAGTCCCAAATCTAATGCTTTTAGGGGTAACTTCCCAAGCCAAGCTCAAGTCTCTCAACTCCTTCAATCAAATCTCTTTCTCTAAACATTAAAGACGATATATCCAAGGTCTTCTACTTAAGGCATCAGCCACTACATTGGCTTTTCCAAGGTGGCAGCTCAAATCAAAATTATAATCCTTAAGAAACTCCATCCACCTACGTTGCCTCATCTTTAACTCTTTTTGGTCAAATAAGTATTTCAAATTCTTACGATCACTAAAGACCTCAAATCTATCTTAGAAAAGATGCAAGCTCCCACTAGCTGGTCTATAAAGTCATCAATCCTAGGGAGTGAGTATCTATTCCTAAGGGCACCTTGTCCAGTTGTCAATAATTGACACACAACTTCATGCTACCATCTTTCTTCTTGTAACACATCACCAAGAATGACATTCTAGGAGGGTAATGTTAATCGGCATCTAAAGTCATACATACTCTTAGGCAACAATGAAACAGGTTAAGGTTCACTATCAATGGTTCGGACAGCTCCTTGCCACGACCCCATTGTCCTATCACTCAGCGATCTTAACCAATTCAAAATTGGTTAAATCCTACTAGAGAAATTTTTTTTTTTTTTTTTTAACAAAAGGCATAATAAAACAGTCACACAAGTTCAAAACACTTCTGCAGAGTACACAGAAGAGACACAACAGACACATACCCCGGCCTGTAGGACAGACCGGCTCTGATACCACTAAATGTGACACCCATAATCATAATCATAGAACCATAAACATGTATATTTATACAATATTCACATAGGCATATACATGGCATATACATAAGATACACATAATTACACTCATAGCATATACATAGGCATTTACAATGCATATAGACAAACATATAGGGGTCATGGGTTAACCCCTTCATCTTAACCTATCCCAAAACCCACATACTCATGATCTATTTCTTCCCCCCATACCTGGTATGACGATCACCACGAACAAAGGAAGGAAAGGTCCGGAAAAGTTTGCGTCTACACGAATGCTCAATCTTACGACGCTTTACTTCACGATCACAGCCCCAAAAGGTTCAAGAGCAGCAACTAGGAAGAGGGCTTGTGACGGCAGTGATGCTCTTCCAGCAAAAGAGATGAAGAACGATGAACTATGGTGCAATCTCCTTCAAGGATCCTTGGAAAGGGTTTAGAAATCCTTGTTTGGAGAGGAAGAGGCAGTTTCTGGGAGTTTTTCGACTTAGAAGGTAGGTTTAGGTCGAGTCTTAGGGTATAAATATGAGTTAGGGTCATTATGGGCTGATTAGAAGCCCAAAAACACGATTCTGGTGCGCGCAGATTCGCGAGGCGAGGGGCCTTTCGCGAGGCGAACCCGAGAGCTGTAAAATCTGGCTGTCCGGTTCGCGAGGCGAATGTATCCTCGCGACGCGAAACTTTAGAAGCCGAATTTGGCCTGAACACCTGAAATAAGACTTGTAGATAATTCTCTAAGATTTCCAACGCATCCAAGATCGCCTCAATCGGACATCTAGAACTCAAGATATGGCCAAAACCATTAAACAGGTTTCTTAGACTTGAATGCATTGACCATTCCTTAAGACTAAACTACCCCAACTATGAACTTCGACATCAAGAACAATCGTAAATAACATATATTGGTCAAGAATAATACATAGTAATATGTATTAATATAAGGTGAAATTCGGGGTGTTACAAAGATCACTTCATTTGGACGATCGTACCTCAAAATACGTCGTTTCAAACGCTTGATTGTCGGCAACAGGCACTTGACTTCAATCTTCAATGTTTTTGCTTTTGCAGCTTTTGTACTTTTGTCTTTGTTTACGCTTTTCTAGTCTTTCTTGTGTTAGGGTTGCTAAAAATTTTGTCTTCTTCTATTACAGCACTTGATGCTTCAGAACTTTATTGAAAAGGGTACCTCATTTTCTGGTCAAGCTTGGACTTTGAATAAATTAATACTTCATCCAAAATTACTTCTCCAGCCATGATAATGTTCTGCATTCCGAGTAGACACTCGATTTCCTTCGCGGGACGCTTCTTAAATGACTTAAGGCGCTAGGTTATCCGATGGGCACATTCCCAAGGCTGTTTAAGTCGTAGCATTCTGGCCAGTTAGCGTATCATGCTTCTTTGACCCTGTTATTGGCCGCATTAGCGTTCGATGTCTTCATGAAACTTGTATATATGGATATTAGCTTTAATAAAACATCAGTTTCATCAGATTCGGACAACTACAGCTCCATATATGGTCATCTGACCCTACAAAGGTATGACAGTCAGTAACAACATCACGGACGAACTTGCGGATGCAATTTGGCTAAGATAGAGATCGATTTCGCTCTGGACCTCTACATGAAAATTGCAGATATTTCTCTGATCCTTCCAATGATACCAAGATTGATGCATTTAAATACCTTAAGCTCCAGAAATTGTCAGCAGACGCTTGCATGTTTTGATTGTCACGAACAGTATCACATCTCAAGCTTGAAAAAACGAATTTCACTCAGATAACGATTGACTCAGATCTCGACTTCTTCAGGAATCATGTAGGTATTTCCCTTATCTTTCTAACGAAACCAAGATCACTTGATTTGGACGAGCGTACCTTAAAATACGACATTTCAAACCCTTGATTGTCGGCAACTGGCCCTTGACTTTTGCAGCTATTTGTACTTTTGCCTTTCTCCACGCTTTTCTTGTCTTTCTTCTGTTAGGGTTGCTAAAAAATTTATCTTCTTCTGTTACAGTACATGATGCCTCAGTAGTTTATTGAAAAGTGTACCTCATTTTCGGGTCAAGATTGGACTTTGAATATCTTAATACTTCATTCAAAATTACATCTTCAGCCATCATAATGTTCTACATTCCAAGTAGGCGCTTGATTAGCATCACTGGATGGTTCTTAAATGAGTTAAGGTTCTAGGTTATCCACTGGGCACATTCACAAGGCTGTTTAACTCCTAGCTTTCTAACCAGTTAACGTATCATGCTTCTTTGACCCTGTTACTGGCCGCATTAGAATTCGATGTCTGCATGAAACTTGTATATATGGATATTGGCTTTAACCAGACACTGGTTTCATCCAATTCGGACAGCTACAGCTCAATATATGGTCATCAGACCCTACAAAGTATGACAGTCAGTAACAACATCACGGACCAACTTGCGGTTGCAATTTGACTAAGATAGAGATCGATTTCGCTCTGGACCTCTGCTTGAAAATTGTAGATATTTCTCTGAGCCTTCCAACAATACCAAGATCGATGCATTTGAATACCTTAAGCTCCAGAAATTGTCAGCAGACGCTTGCATGTTCTGACTGCCACGAACAGTATCACATCTCAAGCTTGAATAAAGAATTTCACTCAGGTAAAGATTGATTCAGATCTCGACTTCTTCAGCAATCATGTAGGTATTTCTCTTATCTTTCTAACCAAACCATGATCACTTCTATTACTTTTGCCGTTGTTCACACTTTTATGGTCTTTCTTCTATTAGGGTTGTTGAAGCTTTTGTCATCTTCTGTTACAGTACTTGATGCTTCAGAACTTTATTGAAAAGGGTACCTCATTTTCTGGTCAAGTTTGGACTTTGAAAATCTTAATACTTCATTCAAAATTACTTCTTCAGCCATCATAATGTCCTGCATTCTGAGTAGATGCTTGATTAGCTTCACTGGACGCTTCATAAATGAGTTAAGGGGCTTGGTTATCCACTAGTCACAATCACAAGGCTTTATAACTTGTAGCATTCTGACCAGTTAGCGTATTATGCTTCTTGGTCCTGGTCACTGGGTGCGTTAGGATTCGATGTCATCATGAAACTCGTAAATATGGATATTAGCTTTAATCAGACATCAGTTTCATCCAATTCAGACAACTACTGCTCAATATATGGCCATCAGACCCTACAAAGGTATCACAGTCAGGAACAACATCCCGTCACCAACATACGGTTGCAATTTGACAATGATAGAGATCGATTTCGCTCTTGACATCTGCTTTAAAATTGCAGATATTTCTCTGATCCTTCCAACGATACCAAGATCAATGCATTTGAACACCTTAAGCTCCCGAAATTGTCATCAGACGCTTGTATGTTCTGAGTGTCACGAATAGTATCACATCTTAAGCCTGAATAAAAAATTTCACTCAGATAAAGATTGATTCAGATCTCAACTTCTTCAGGAATCATATAGGTATTTCTCTTATCTTCCTAACCAAACCATGATCACTTCTGTTACTTTTGTCTTTGTTCACGCTTTTATGGTCTTTCTTCTGTTAGGGTTGCTGAAGCTTTTGTCATCTTCTGTAACAGTACTTGATGCTTCAGAACTTTATTGAAAAGGGTACCTCATTTTTTGGTCAAGCTTGGACTTTGAATATCTTAATACTTCATTCAAAATTACATCTTCAGCCATCATAATGTTCTGCATTCCAAGTAGACGCTTGATTAGCTTCACTGGATGCTTCTTAAATGAGTTAAGGCGCGAGGTTATCCAACGGGCACATTCATAAGGCTGTTTAATTCGTAGCATTCTTACCAGTTAGCGTATTATGCTTCTTTGACCTTGTTACCTGCCGAATTAGGATTCTATATCTTCATGAAACTTGTTTATATGGATATTTGATTTAATCAGACACCGGTTTCATCCAATTCGGACAACTGCAGCTCAATCTATTGCCATCAGACGCTACAAAGGTATGATTGTCAGGAACAACATCACGTCACCAACTTACGGATGTTATTTGACAAAGATAGAGATCGATTTCGCTCTTGACCTCTGCATGAAAATTTCAGATATTTGTTTGACCCTTCCAACGATACCAAGATCGATGCATTTGAACACCTAAACCGTCAGAAATTATCAGCAGACGCTTGCATGTTCTGATTGTCATGGAAGTATCACATCTCAAGCTTGAATAAAGAATTTCACTCAGATAAAGATTGATTCAGATCCCGATTTCTTCAGGAATCCCTTAGGTATTTCTCTTATCTTTCTAACCAAACCAAGATAACTTTATTTGGACGAGGGTACCTCAAAATACGACGTTTCAAACGCTTGATTATCTACAACAGGCGCTTGACTTGCTTTTGTACTTTTCTCTTTGTTCTTGCTTTTCTAGTCTTTCTTCTATTAGTGTTTCTAAAAATTTTGTCTTCTTCTGTTACAGTACTTTCTGCTTCAGAACTTTAATGAAAAGGTTACCTCATTTTTTGGTCAAACTTGGACTTTGAATATCTTAATACTTCATTCAAAATAACTTCTTCAGCCATCATAATGTTCTGCATTCGGAGTAGACGCTTGATTAGCTTCACTGGACGCTTCTTAAATGAGTTAAGGCGCTTGGTTATCCACTAGGCACATTCACAAAGCATTTTTACACGTAGCATTCTGACCAGTTAGCGTATTATGCTTCTTTGACCCTGTTACTGGCCGCATTAGAATTCAATGTCTTCATGAAACTTGTATATATGGATATTAGCTTTAATCGAAAACCGGTTTCATACAATTCGGACAACAACAGCTCAATATATGGCTATCAGACACTACAAAGGTATGACTGTCAGGAACAACATCACGTCACCAACTTACCGATGCAATTTGACAGAAATAGAGATTGATTTCGCTTTTGACTTCTGCATGAAAATTGCAGATATTTCTCTGAGCCTTCCAACGATACCAAGATCCATTCATTTGAAAAGCTAAAGCTCAAGCAATTGTCAGCAAATGCTTGCATGTTATGATTGTCACGAACACTATCACATCTCAAGCTTGAATAAAGAATTTCACTCAGATGATGATTGATTCAGATCTCGACTTCATCAGGAATCATGTAGGTATTTCTCTTATCTGTCTAACTAAACCAAGATCACTTGATTTGGACGAGCGTACCTCAAAATACAACGTTTCAAACGATTGATTGTCGGCAACAGGCGCTTGACATCAATCTTCAATGTTTTTGCTTTTGCAGCTTCTGTACTTTTGTCTTTCTTCACGCTTTTCTAGTCTTTCTTGTGTTAGGGTTGCTAAAAATTTGTCTTCTTCTATTATAGCACTTGATGCGTCAGAACTTTATTGAAAAGGTTACCTCATTTTCTGGTCAAGCTTGGACTTTGAATATATTAGTACTTCATTCAAAATTACTTCTCCAGCCATCATAATGATCTGCATTCCGAGTAGACTCTCGATTAGCTTCACTGGATGCTTCTTAAATGAGTTAAGGCGCTAGGTTATCCAATGGGCACATTCCCAAGGCTGTTTAAGTCGTAGCATTCTAACCAGTTAGCGTATCATGCTTCTTTGACCCTGTTACTTGCCGCATTAGTATTCGATGCCTTCATGAAACTTGTATATAAGGATATTAGCTTTAATCAAACACCGGTTTCATCCAATTCGGACAACTACAGCTTAATATATGGTCACCAGACCCTACAAAGGTATGACAGTCAGTAACAACATCATGGACCAACTTGCGAATGCAATTTGGCTATGATAGAGATCCATTTCGCTCTGGACCACTGCATGAAAATTGCAGATATTTCTCTGAGCCTTCCAACGATACCAAGATCGATGCATTTGAATACCTTAAGCTCCAGAAATTGTCAGCAGACGCTCGCATGTTTTGATTGTCACAAACAGTATCACATCTCTAGCTTGAAAAAAGAATTTCACTCAGATAACGATTGATTCAGATCTGGACTTCTTCAGGAATCATGTAGGTATTTCTCTTATCTTTCTAACCAAACCAAGGTCACTCGATTTGGACGAGCGTACCTCAAAATACGACGTTTCAAACGCTTGATTGTCGGCAACAGGCGCTTGACTTCAATCTTTAGTGTTTTTGCTTTTGCAGCTTTTGTACTTTTGCCTCTGTTCACGCTTTTCTAGTCTTTCTTCTGTTAGGGTTGAAAAAAATTTTATTTCATGCTTCAGAACTTTATTGAATAGTGTACCTCATTTTCTGGTCAAGCTTGGACTTTGAATATCTTAAGACTTCATTCAAAATTACAACTTCAGCCATCATAATGTTCTGCATTCGGAGTAGACGCTTGATTAGCTTCAATGGATGGTTCTTAAATGAGTTATGGTGCGAGGTTATCCACTGGGCACATTCACAAGGTTGTTTAATTCGTAGCATTCTAACCAGTTAGTGTATCATGCTTCTTTGACCCTGTTACTGGCCGTATTCGAATTCGATGTCTTCATGAAACTTGTATATATGGATATTAGCTTTAATCAGACACCGGTTTAATCCGATTCGGACAACTACAACTGAATATATGGTCATCAGACCCTACAAAGTTATGACAGTCTGTAACAATATCACGAACCAACTTGTGGATGCAATTTGACTAAGATAGAGATCTATTTCGCTCTGGAACTCTACTTCAAAAATGCAGATATTTCTCTAAGCCTTCCAACGATACCAAAATCGATGCATCTGAATACCTTAAGCTCCAACAATTGTCAGCAGACGCTTGCATGTTCTGATTGTCACGAACAGTATTACATCTCAAGCTTGAATAAAGAATTTCACTCAGATAAAGATTGATTCAGATCTCGACCTCTTCAGGAATCAAGTAGGTATTTATCTTATCTTTCTAACCAATTGAAGATCACTTCATTTGGACGAGCGTACCACAAAATACAACGTTTCAAACTCTTGATTGTCGGCAATAGGCGCTTGACTTCAATCTTTAGTGTTTTGCTTTTGTAGCTTTTGTACTTTTGCCTTTCTTCACGCCATTCTAGTCTTTCTTCTCTTAGGGTTGCTAAAAAATTTATCTTCTTCTGTTATAGTACATGATACTTCAGAATTTTATTGAAAAGTGTACCTTATTTTCGGGTCAAGCTTGGACTTTGAATATCTTAATACTTCATTCAAAATTATATCTTCAGCCATCATAATGTTCTGTATTCCGAGTAGATGCTTGATTAGCTTCACTGGACGCTTCTTAAATGAGTTAAGGCGCTAGGTTATCCAATAGGCACATTCACAAGGTTGTTTAAGTCGTAGAATTATGACCAGTTAGCGTATTATGCTTCTCTGACCCTGTTACAGGCCGAATTAAGATTCGATATCTCCATGAAACTTGTATATATGGATATTAGATTTAATCAGACATCGGTTTCATCAAATTCGGACTACTACAGCTCAATATTTGGTCAGCAGACGCTACAAAGGTATGACAGTCAGGAACAACATCACGTCACCAACTTACGGATGCAATTTGACGTAGATAGCGATTGATTTCGCTCTTGACCTCTGCCTGAAAATGGTAGATATTTCTCTGAGCCTTCCAACAATACCATGATCGATGCATTTGAACACCTAAACCTCCAGAAATTGTCAGCAGACGCTTGCATTTTCTAATTGTCATGAAAGGTATCACACTCAAGCTTGAATAAAGAATTTCACTCAGATAAAGATTGTTTCAGATCTCGACTTCTTCCGGAATCACTTAGCTATTTCTCTTATCTTTCTAACCAAACCAAGATGACTTCATTTGGATGAGCGTACATCAAAATACGACGTTTCAAACGGTTGATTATCGACAACAGGCGCTTGACTTGCTTTTGTACTTTTCTCTTTGTTCGTGCTTTTCTAGTCTTTCTTCTATTAGTGTTACTAAAATTTTGTCTTCTTCTGTTACAGTACTTCCTGCTTCAGAACTTTATTGAAAAGGGTATCTCATTTTCTGGTCAAGCTTGGACTTTGAATATCTTAATACTTCATTCAAAATTACTTCTCCAGCCATCATAATGTTCTGCATTCCGAGTAGATGCTTGATTGTCGGCAAAATGCGCTTGACTTCAATCTTTTGTGTTTTTGCTTTTGCAGCTTTTGTACATTTGCCTTTGTTTACGCTTTTTTAGTCTTTCTTCTGTTAGGGTTGCTAAAACTTTTATCTTCTTCTGTTACAGTACTTGATGCTTCAGAACTTTATTGAAAAGTGTACCTCATTTTCTGGTTAAGCTTGGACTTTGAATATCATAATACTTCATTCAAAGTTACATCTTCAGCCATCATAATGTTCTGCATCCCAGGTAGACCCATGATTAGCTTCACTGGACGCTTCTTAAATGAGTTAAGGCGCTAGGTTATCCAATGGGTACATTCACAAGGCTTTTTATGTCATAGCATTCTGACCAGTTAGCGTATTATGCTTCTTTGACACTATTACATGCCGAATTAGGATTCGATATCTTCATGAAACTTGTATATATGGATATTATATTTAATCAGACACTGGTTTCATCCAATTCAGACAACTACAACTCAATATATGGTCATCAGACGCTACAAAGGTATGAGAGTCAGGAACAACATCACGTCACCAACTTACGGATGCAATTTGACGAAGATAGAGATTGATTTCGCTGTTGACCTCTGCCTGAAAATTGCTGATATTTCTCTGAGCCTTCCAACGATACCAAGATCGATGCATTGGAACACCTAAACCTCCAGAAATTGTCAGCACATGCTTGTATGTTCTGATTGTCATAAAAAGTATCACATCTTAAGCTTGAATAAAGAATTTCACTCAGATAAAGATTGTTTCAGATCTCGACTTCTTCAGGAATCACTTAGGTATTTCTCTTATCTTTCTAACCAAACCAAGATCACTTCATTTGGACGAGCGTACCACAAAATACGACGTTTCAAACGCTTGATTGTCGACAACAGGCACTTGACTTGCTTTTGTACTTTTCTCTTTGTTCATGCTTTTCTAGTCTTTCTTCTATTAGTGTTGCTAAAAATTTTGTCTTCTTCTGTTACAGTACTTGCTGCTTCATAATTTTATTTAAAAGGGTACCTCATTTTCTGGTCAAGCTTGGACTTTGAATAAATTAATACTTCATTCAAAATTACTTCTCCTGCCATCATAATGTTCTCCACTCCGAGTAGACGCTTGATTAGCTTCACTGGACGCTTCTTAAATGAGTTAAGGCACTTGGTTATCCACTGGTTACATTCACAAGCTGTTTAACTCGTAGCATTCTAACCAGCTAGCGTATTATGCTTCTTTGACCCTGTAACTGGCCGCATTAGAATTCGATGTCTTCATGAAACTTGAATATATGGATATTAGCTTTAATCAGACACCGGTTTCATCCAATTTGGACAACTACAGCAGAATATATGGTCATCAGACCCTACAAAGGTATGACAGTCAGGAACAACATCATGTCACCAAATTACGGATGCAATTTGACAAAGATAGAGATCGATTTCGCTCTGGACCTCTGCTTGAAAATTGCCGATATTTCTCTGAGCTTTCCAATGATACCAAGTTCGATGCATTTGAATAACTTAAGCTCCAATAATTTTCAGCCGATGCTTGCATGTTCTGATTGTCATGAACAGTATCACATCTCAAGCTTGAATGAAGAATTTCACTCAGATGACGATTGATTCAGATCTCGACTTCTTCAGGAATCATGTCGGTTTTTCTCTTATTTGTCTATCCAAACCAAGATCACTTAATTTGGACGAGCGTACCTCAAAATACGATGTTTCAAACGCTTGATTGTCGGCAACAGGCGCTTGACTTCAATCTTCAGTGTTTTTGCTTTTGCAGCTTTTGTACTTTTGCCTTTGCTCATGTTTTCTTAGTCTTTCCTCTGTTAGGGTTGCTAAAAATTTTATCTTCTTCTGTTACAGTACTTGATGATTCAGAACTTTATTGAAAAGTGTACCTCATTTTCTGGTCAAGCTTGGACTTTGAATATCGTAATACTTCATTCAAAATTACATCTTCAGCCACCATAATGTTCTGCATTCCGGGTAGACCCTTGATTAGCTTCACTATACGCTTCTTAAATGTGTTAAGGCGCTAGGTTATCCAATGGAGACATTGACAAGGCTGTTTAAGTCGTAGCATTCTGACCAGTTAGCGTATTATGCTTCTTTGACCTTGTTACAGGCCGAATAAGGATTCGATATCTTCATGAAACTTGTATATATAGATATTAGATTTAATCAGACACCGATTTCATCCAATTCGGAGTACTACAGCTCAATATATGGTCATCAGACCCTACAAAGGTATGATAGTCATGAACAACATCACGTCACCAAATTACGGATGCAATTTGACAAAGATAGAGATCGATTTCGCTCCGGACCTCTGCATGAAAATTGCAGATATTTCTCTGAGCCTTCCAATGATACCAAGTTCGATGCATTTGAAAACCTTAAGCGCCAATAATTGTCTGCAGACGCTTTCATGTTCTGATTGTCACGAGCAGTATCACATCTCAAGCTTGAATAAAGAATTTCACTCAGATGACGATTGATTCAGATCTCGACATCGTCAGGAATCATGTAGGTATTACTCTTATCTGTCTAACCAAACCAAGATCACTTGATTTGGACGAGCGTACCTCAAAATACGATGTTTCAAACGGTTGATTGTCGGCAACAGGCGCTTGACTTCAATCTTCAGTGTTTTTGCTTTTGCAGCTTTTGTACTTTTGCCTTTGTTCACGTTTTCTTAGTCTTTCTTCTGTTAGGGTTGCTAAAAATTTTATCTTCTTCTGTTACAGTACTTGATGCTTCAGAACTTTATTGAAAAGTGTACCTCATTTTCTGGTCAAGCTTGGACTTTGAATATCATAATACTTCATTCAAAATTACATCTTCAGCCATCATAATGTTCTGCATTCCGGGTAGACCCTTGATTTGCTTCACTGGACGCTTCTTAAATGAGTTAAGGCGGTAGGTTATCCAATGGCCACATTCACAAGGCTGTTTAAGTCGTAGCATTATGACCAGTTAGCGTATTATGCCTCTTTGACCCTATTATAGGCCGAATTAGGATTCGATATCTTCATGAAACTTGTATATATGGATATTAGACTTAATCAGACATCGGTTTTATCCAATTCGGACTACTACAACTCAATATATGGTCATCAGACCCTACAAAAGTATGACAGTCAGGAACAACATCACGTCACCAACTTACGGATGCAATTTGACAATGATAGAGATCGATTTCGCTCTTAACCTCTGCATGAAAATTGCAGATATTTCTCGGAGCCTTCCAACGATACCAAGATCGATGCATTTGAACACCTTAAGCTCCAAAAATTGTCAGCAGACGCAAGTTCTGATTTTGATGAATAGTATCACATCTCAGGTTTGAATAAAGAATATCACTCAGATAAAGATTGATTCAGATCTCGACTTTCTTCAGGAATCACTTAGGTGTTTCCCTTATCTTTCTAACCAAACCAAGATCACTTAATTTCGATGAGCGTACCTCAAAATACGACGTTTCAAACGCTTGATTGTCGGTAACAGGCGCTTGACTTCAATCTTCAGTGTTTTTGCTTTTGCAGCTTTTGTACTGGTGCCCTTGTTCATGCTTTTTTAGTCTTTCTTCTGTTAGGGTTGCTAAAACTTTTATCTTCTTCTGTTACAGTACTTGATGCTTCGAACAGTGTACCTCATTTTCTGGTCAAGCTTGGACTTTGAATATCATAATACTTCATTCAAAATTACATCTTCAGCCATCATAATGTTCTGCATTCCGGGTAGACCCTTGATTAGCTTCACAGGACGCATCTTAAATGAGTTAAGGATCTAGGTTATCCAATGGGCACATTCAAAAGGCTATTTAAGTTGTAGCATTCTGACCAGTTAGCGTATTATGCCTCTTTGACCCTATTACATGCCGAATTAGGATTCGATATCTTCATGAAACTTGTATATATGGATATTATATTTAATCAGACACCGGTTTCATCCAATTTACACTACAACAGCTCAATATATGGTCGTCGGACCCTATAAAGGTATGACAGTCAGGAACAACATCATCTCACCAACTTACGGATGCAATTTGACAATGATAGGGATCGATTTCGTTCTTGACCTCTGCATGAAAATTGTAAATATTTCTCCGAGCCTTCCAACGATACCAAGATCGATGCACTTGAACCCTTTAAGCTCCAGAAATTGTCAGCAGACGCTTGCATGTTCTGATTTTCACGAATAGTATCACATCTCAAGTTTGAATAAAGAATTTCACTCAGATAAAGATTGATTCAGATCTCGACTTCTTCAGGAATCATGTAGGTATTTCTCTTATCTTTCTAAGCAAACTAAAATCACTTCATTTGGACGTGAGTATCTCAAAATACGATATTTCAAACGCTTGATTGTCGGCAAGAGGCGCTTGATTTCAATCTTCGGTGTTTTTGCTTTTGCAGCTTTTGTACTTTTGCCTTTCTTCACGCTTTTCTAGTCTTTCTTCTGTTATAGTTGCTCAAAAATTTATCTTCCTCTGTTATAGTACTTGATGCTTTAGAACTTTATTGAAAAGTGCACGTCATTTTCTGGTCAAGCTTGGACGTTGAATGTCTTAATACTTCATTCAAAATTACATCTTCAGCCATCATAATGTTCTGCATTCCGAGTAGACGCTTGATTAGCTTCCCTGGAAAGTTCTTAAATGAGTTAAGGAGCAAGGTTATCCACTAGGCCCATTCACAAGGCTGTTTAAGTCGTAGCATTCTGACCAGTTAGCTTATTATGCTTCACGAAAATTGTATATATGGATATTAGCTTTAATCAGACACTAGTTTCCTCCAATTCGGACAACTATAGCTCAATATATGGTCATCATATCCTACAAAGGTATGACAGTCAAGAACAACATCACGTCACTAACATACTGATGCAATTTGACGAAGATAGAGATTGATTTCGCTAATGACCTCTGCTTGAAAATTTCAGATATTTCGCTGATCCTTCCAAGGATACCAAGATCGATGCATTTGAACACCTTAAGCTCCAGAAATTGTTATCAGACGCTTGCATGTTCTGACTGTCACGAATAGTATCACATCTCAAGCGTGAATAAAGAATTTCACTCAGATAAAGATTGATTCAGATCTCGACTTCTTCAGGAATCATGTAGGTATTTCTCTTATCTTTCTTACCAAATCTTGATCACTTCCGTTACTTTTGTCTTTGTTCACGCTTTTGTGGTCTTTCTTCTGTTAGGGTTGCTGAAGCTTTTGTCATCTTCTGTTACAGTACTTGATGCTTCAGAACTTTATTGAAAAGGGTACCTCATTTTCTGGTCAAGCATGGACTTTGAATATCTTAATACTTCATTCAAAATTACTTCTTCAGCCATCATAATGTTCTGTATTCTGAGTAGACGCTCGATTAGCTTCACTGGACGCTTCTTATATGAGTTAAAGGGCTTGGTTATCCACTAGTCACAATCATAAGGCTTTATAACTCGTAGCATTGTGACCAGTTAGCATATTATGCTTCTTTGTCCTGGTCACTGGCCACGTTAGCATTCGATGTCATCAAGAAACTTGTAAATATGGATATTAGCTTTAATCAGACATCGGTTTCATCCAATTCGGACAACTACAGCTCAATATATTGCCATCAGACGCTACAAAGGTATGACTGTCAGGAACAACAGCACGTCAGCAAATTACGGATGTTATTTGAAAAAGATAAAGATCGATTTCGCTCTTGACCTCTGCATGAAAATTGCAGATATTTCTATGAGCCTTCCAACGATACCAAGCTCAATGCATTTGAACTCCTAAACCTCCAGAAATTGTCAGCAGACGCTTGCATGTTTTGATTGTCATGAAAAGTATCACATCTCAAGCTTGAATAAAGAATTTCACTCAGATAAAGATTGATTCAGATCTCTACTTCTTCAGGAATCACTTAGGTGTTTCCCTTATCTTTCTAACCAAACCAAGATCACTTCATTTGGACGAGCGTACCTTAAAATACGACGTTTCAAACGCTTGATTGTCGACAACAGGCGCTTGACTTGCTTTTGTACCTTTCTCTTTGTTCAAGCTTTTCTAATTTTTCTTTTATTAGGGTTGCTAAAAAATTTTGTCTTCTTCTGTTACAGTACTTGCTGCTTCAGAACTTTATTGAAAAGGGTACCTCATTTTCTGGTCAAGCTTGGAATTTGAATATCGTAATATTTCATTCAAAATTACATCTTCAGCCACCATAATGTTCTACATTCCAGGTAGACCCTTGATTAGCTTCACTGGACGCTTCTTAAATGAGTTAAGGCGCTAGGTTAACCAATGGGCACATTCACAAGGCTGTTTAAATCGTAGCATTCTGACCAGTTAGCATATTATGCATCTTTGACCCTGTTACAGGCCGAATAAGGATTTGATATCTTCATGAAACTTGTATATATGGATATTAGATTTAATCAGACTCCGGTTTCATCCAATTCGGACTATTACAGCTCAATATATGGTCATCAGACGCTACATTGGTATGACAGTCACGAACAACATCACGTCACCAACTTACGGATTCAATTTGAAGAAGATAGAGATTGATTTCGCTCTTGAACTCTGCCTGAAAATTGCAGATATTTCTCTGAGCCTTCCCACGATACCTAGATCGATGCATTTGAACACCTAAATCTCCAGAAATTGTCAGCAGACGCTTGCATGTTCTGATTGTCATGAAAAGTATCACATCTCAAGCTTGAATAAAGAATTTCACCCAGATAAAGATTGTTTCAGATCTCGACTTCTTCAGGAATCACTTAGGTATTTCTCTTATCTTTCTAACAAAACCAAGATCACTTCATTTGGACCAGCGTACCTCAAAATATGAGGTTTCAAACGCTTGATTGTCGACAACAGGCGCTTGACTTGCTTTTATACGTATATCTTTGTTCATGCTTTTCTAGTCTTTCTTCTGTTAGGGTTGCTAAAATTTTTATCTTCTTCTGTTATAGTAATTGATGCTTCAGAACTTTATTGAAAAGTGTACCTCATTTTCTGGTCAAGCTTGGACTTTGAATATCACAATACTTCATTCAAAATTACATCTTCAGCCACCATAATGTTCTGCATTCCGGGTAGACCCTTGATTAGCTTCACTGGACGCTTCTTAAATGAGTTAAGGCGCTAGGTTATCCAATGGAGACATTCACAAGGCTGTTTAAGTCATAGCATTCTGACCAGTTAGCGTATTATGCTTATTTGACCTTGTTACAGGCCGAATAAGGATTCGATATCTTCATGAAACTTGTCTATATAGATATTAGAATTAATCATACACCGGTTTCATCCAATTCGGACTACTACAGCTCAATATATGGTCATCAGAACCGACAAAGGTATGATAGTCAGGAACAATATCACGTCACCAAATTACGGATGCAATTTGACAAAGATAGAGATCGATTTCGCTCTATACCTCTGCATGAAAATTGCAGATATTTCTATGAGCCTTCCAATAATACCAAGTTCGATGCATTTGAATACCTTAAGCTCCAATAATTATCTGCAGACGCTTGCAGTATCACATCTCAAGCTTGAATAAAGAATTTCACTCAGATGACGATTGATTCAAATCTCGACATCTTCAGGAATCATGTAGGTATTTCTCTTATCTGTCTAACCAAACCTAGATCACTTGATTTGGATGAGCGTACCTCAAAATACGACGTTTCAAACGCTTGATTGTCGGCAACAGGTGCTTGACTTCAATCTTTAGTGTTTTTGCTTTTGCAGCTTTTGTACTTTTGCCTTTGTTCACGTTTTCTTAGTCTTTCTTCTGTTAGGGTTGCTAAAAATTTTATCTTCTTCTGTTACAGTAGTTGATGCTTCGAACAGTGTACATCATTTTCTGGTCAAGCTTGGACTTTGAATATCATAATACTTCATTCAAAATTACATCTTCAGCCATCATAATGTTCTGCATTCCGGGTAGACCCTTGATTAGCTTCACGGGACGCATCTTAAATGAGTTAAGGATCTAGGTTATCCGATGGGCACATTCAAAAGGCTGTTTAAGCTGAAGCATTCTGACCAGTTAGCGTATTATGCCTCTTTGACCCTATTACATGCCGAATTTGTTGACAAGTGACTTCAAACACAAGAGGGGGTGAATTGTGTGTGGTATGTGTTTTTGAAAAACTTTTTGTAATTACGGCGCTTGAAGATAAATGACTGAAATTAGAAGCGCTATAAAGTAAATTGCTTGAATAATAAATTCTAGAAAGTAAATAGCAATAAAATAAATCGCTTAAATTAAATTGCAATAAAGTAAATGCGATAAATTAAATTGCAATAAAATAGATTGCGATAAATTAAATTGCAATAAAATAAATGCGATAAATTAAATTGCTGTAAGGTAGAAGACAATAATGAAAGGATAGAGAGAGAGCCGCAGATTTATCCTGGTTCGGCCACTAAATACCCTGTGGCCTACGTCCAGTCCCCAAGGTCAAACACCAAGGGTTTTCACTCAATAACTAGCTTTTAAATCAGGTGCAGCTAGAAACCTTTACAAACCAAGAGCACTCTCCACACAAAATAATGGGATATCACCTCCCTTTGTGCAAGAGCCTCAAGTTCAAGAGATATTGTTTCTCTTTAAAGAAAAAGGGATTCACACCCAAGAGCAAGAAGAAGTAGAAGAAGAATGTAGCACTCAAGTAGTGCAGATAAAGATTACAAATTGAAGCTCAAAGTACAATTCAAACTATATGATATGTAAAGCTCTCTATTCAAAAAGTAATGAAAAGTGAATATGTGAGAGTAAGTAATAAAATAAACAGAGTTTCAGAGCGCAATAGGATTCGTGTGTTTTAGAGTTGCCTTGGCATTCCTATTTATAGAAAAACTTTTAAGCCCATTGGAATTAGGTTAAGCCCATTTAAAAAAACAAGGCAGTCGCTTCATAATCGATTATGGTATGTCCATAATCGATTATACCTTGAGAAAAAACGTGCTGATTTACTTTCGCAGCATAATCGATTAGGATAATCGATTATGACTTCTCTGTTTTGAGTGTAATCGATTATGACATATTCATAATCAATTATGAATTCCCTGATTTGAGTGTAATCGATTATGACATATGCATAATCGATTATGTACATTTCTTTTTTTGAAAACTTAACAGCTATAATGAAATTTCTATTATTTTTAGTAAAAGCCTTTTAAGTTAACGTAATGTGTGTGTGTGATTGATTTTAAATATGAGAGCTTTAGAACCATTTACAAAAAGATCCTAATAAACACCGAGTACAAGAAATAAACATTCCCATAACCCAGTCTTGAAGCACTTGATCTCCTTGATCTTCTTTTCCGCTTTTTGTATGCTTGACTTTCCGGTTCCTTTTGTCAATCATCAAAAACTAGATTAATCTTGTCAAGGCATATATTCACATTCTCCCCCTTTTTGATGATGACAAACATCTCAAGGAGGGATTAGCTCTAGAGAGGAGAAATCAGAGTTAATGCACAGATAAAATACTCTACGCCTTATTTTTATGCAAAATTTAAAAATAGCAACTCCCCCTAAAGCATGCAAACTCTCCCTGAACTATGCAATCATATAACTCTCCCCCTTTTGGCATTATCAAAAAAACGGGAAAAGTGCAAACAAGAGCAAGGCATATATTCAGGAAAGTTAGAAACAGTCCAAAATGACCAAAATGAACGTTACTGACCTTTTAATCGGTTTCTTAATCGATTATGTAAGTGAGCATAATCGATTATGTCTTACCGTGTTGGCTCCTGATTCGCTCATCCATGACCCATAATCGATTATTGAGTGCCTTATAATCGATTATTCCTTTAGTGGCAACTTTTGGTATTCGCGAAATCGATTATGTAATCGATTATAGTCTGGGTCTTTGAATAATTGATTATCTGATCGGTTATTTGAGATTGTTGAGATGAATATATAATCGATTATGTAATCGATTCTCCTTCCTTGGTCTTTCATTTATAATCGATTAGCCTAATCGATTATGGTTCGTCTGACTTTTGTTCTTTTTCTCCCTCTTTCAATTGTAATCGATTACTATAATCGATTCCTGGTCCTCTGACTTGTGAATAATCGATTATGCCTATGCTATAATCGATTATGGCTAAAGAAATTTGAATTTTAGCACATAGAGCATGTATCCTGTTTACACACTTCAACACACAAGTTAGGGATAACAAGGGAAAAAATAGTATGATGCACATAAGATATTTCATTCAATGCATGATTCATTAAGAATACCTAATTCCGTTCTTATGAAGAAGAAATTTTCTTTAGGCAATGGTTTAGTAAAAATGTCTACGAGTTGCTTAGATGTTTACACAAACTTAATCATGCAATCACCTTTTTGAACATGATCTCTTATGAAGTGATGCCTAATTTCAATGTGCTTGGTTCGAGAGTGAGAAACCGGATTTTTAGTGAGGTTTATGGCACTTGTGTTGTCACATTTAATTGGAACAGTTCTAAGATTTATTCCATAGTCATTTAACTGTTGCTTCATCCAAATTATTTGTGCACAACAACTACCTGCCGCTACGTATTCCGCTTCGGCAGTGGACAAAGCCACACTGGCTTGCTTCATACTATGCCAAGAAACTAATGCGTTTCCTAACAAGTGACAAGTCCCACTGGTGCTTTTTCGATCCATTTTGCATCCCGCAAAATCTGAATCCGAATACCCAATTAAGGTGCAATTAGCACCTTTAGGGTACCATAGACCCATATTTTGTGTGCAAATGAGATATCTCATAAAGCGTTTTACCGCTGTGAGATGTGATTCCTTAGGGTTAGATTGAAAATGTCCACACATGCAAACACTAAACATTATATCGGGGTGACTTGCTGTAAGATAAAGAAGTGAACCTATCATACCTCTATACTTACTTACTTCAACCGACTTACTTTCCTCATCTTTATCAAGGTAGCAGGAGGTGCTCATTGGTGTGGATATTTATTTGGCATTGCTCATTCCAAATTTCTTGAGTAGCTCCTTGCAATATTTTGCTTGATTTATGAATATTCCTTCTTTTGATTGCTTGATTTGAAGCCCAAGGAAGTAGTTGAGCTCGCCCATCATTGACATTTCAAACTCATTTTGCATTATGTTAGAAAAGTCCTTACACAAAGATTCATTAGTTGCACCAAATATAATATCGTCCACATAAATTTGAACAAGTAAAATGTCATGCTTTTTATTTTTGATAAAAAGAGTGGTGTCCACTTTTCCTCTTTCAAAATCATTTTCAAGTAAAAACTTGCTTAGACGATCATACTAAGCTCTAGGAGCTTGTTTCAAACCATATAGAGCCTTTTTTAGTTTGAAGACATGATTAGGAAATTCGAAATTTGAAAAACCAGGGGGTTGGTCCACATAGACTTCTTCTTGAATATAACCATTAAGAAAAGCACTTTTTACATCCATTTGAAAAAGTTTGAAATCCATAATGCATGCAAATGCAAGAAGCATGCAGATGGCTTCTAATCTAGCCACTGGAGCATAGGTTTCATCGAAATCTATGCCCTCTTGTTGATTATATCCTTTAGCGACAAGCCTAGCTTTATTCCTAACAATTATACCGTTTTCATCAAGCTTGTTACGAAAGACCCATTTAGTCCCAATGACTAACTGATCCTTAGGTTTGGGAACAAGTTCCCAAACATTGTTTCTTTCAAATTGGTTCAACTCTTCTTGCATGGCAAGAGTCCAATGTTCATCAATGATAGCATCATCAATATCTTTAGGTTCAATTTGAGATACGAAAGCCATGTAATGACATGCATGTTTAAGAGAGTTTCGAGTTGTTACCCCTTTTGAAATATCACCTATTATGTTGTCAAGAGGATGGTGTCTTGATGTTCTCCATTCTCTTGGAAGATTTGAGTGAGGTGCATCATCGATACTAAGAGGTGGTTGATCTTCATCCTTTTTCTCTTGACTTATTTGTTCCTCAAGGTGGTTATTTCCCAAAAGTTCTGCAAGATCATCAACACTTTCTTCTACCATAGATTTTGGGTTAGTCTCGTCAAAAGAAACATGCACAGATTCTTCTATGGTCATAGTTCTTTTATTATAAATTCTAAAAGATTTACTAGAAACTGAGTATCCAAGAAGGATACCTTCATCAGCTTTAGCATCGAATTTGCCAAGGTTATCTTTACCATTATTGAAAACAAAGCATTTACATCCGAATACGTGAAGGTGAGAGATGTTGGGCTTCCTTCCCTTGTAAATTTCATAGGGCGTTCGTTTTAGAATAGGTCTTATAAGGACTCAATTCATGACATAGCATGCGGTACTTACCGCGTCTGCCCAGAAATACTTGGGAAGGTTGGTCTCATTGAGCATCGTCCTCACTAGCTCTTCGAGAGACCGATTTTTCCTTTCCACCACTCCATTTTGTTGTGGAGTTCTTGGTGCGGAAAAATTATGCTCAATTCCATTTTCAGTACAAAAGGCCTCAAATGCCTCATTTTGGAACTCACCACCATGATCATTTCGGATAGATACAATGTTTAAACCTTTTTCATTTTGAATAACCTTAGCAAGTTTCCGAAAGGCAGCAAAAGCGTCATTTTTATGAGAAATAAACAATGTCCATGTATAGCGAGAGTAGTCATCCACAATAACAAGCGCATAGTAATTACCACCAAAGCTCATAGTTCTAGATGGACCAAACAAGTCCATATGTAAAAGCTGTAAAGGCTGATTTGTTGAAACAACGTTTTTAGATTTGAAAGAGGCCTTTACTTGTTTTCCTTTTTGACAAGCGTCACACAACTTATCCTTTTCAAAACGAATCTTTGGTAGACCAATTACTAAGTCCTTGCGAACCAACTTATTTAGATGATCCATGTGAATGTGAGCTATTCTCCTATGCCATAACCATGTTTCATCCTCTTTGCTAATAAGACAGCATGCATCATTTGAAGGTAATTCATCCAAGTTAACCATGTAGATATTTCCAATTCTTTGTCCAATTAATTTAGTTTGTTTGTTATGAGAATCCATGACCATACATTTAGACGAATTGAAGACTACCTCAAAACCTTTATCACAAAGTTGGCTTATACTTAGTAAATTATGTTTTAGGCCATCGACATACAAAACATTTTCTATGATGGGATTAGGACTTCTACCAATAGTACCAATACCAAGAATTCTACCTTTATTGTTGTCACCATAGAAAACATAGCCACCCTTTTCGGAAGATATAGAGGAGAACTTGGTTTTGTCTCCCGTCATGTGCTTTGAACAACCACTGTCAAGATACCAATTAGAGTTCTTGGCCTTCAAGCACACCTACAACACAGAATCAAGTTTTAACCTTTGGTACCCAAATCATTTTGGGTCCTTGAGAATTAGCTTTGGGTAATACGCCTTTTGGAACCCATGTCTTTATGCCATTCACTTCTTTATTTTTCCTAACATTGCAAATAGAAGCAGTGTGTCCTTTCCTACCACAGTGAAAACATTTGACAAAGGGGCTACTTGATGTGTTGTTTGGACAAAAGAATTTTTTGAAAGATTTTTCATGAATTTTCGGGCGAAAGCCCAAACCAGCTTTGTCATAAGTACCTTTTTGATTTCCTAAAAGAACATTTAGATTATCTCTTCCCATAGTAAATTTTGCAAGCGTGTTGTATAAATCCTCGATTTTATTTTTCAAAACGCTACATTCATCACACTTAAAAACTTCATTCTTTTTGTTTTCACAAGAAGTGAATGAGGAGGTTTCGATTGGAACGACTTGTTTTTCTTTAAGAGCTTCCATTTCGTTGTTCAAAATACTTATTTTTGTTTCAAAAAAAGAAATGTTTTTCTTAGATGAAGAAATGCTTTTGCGCAGTCTAACATTTTCATCATTTAACTCCTCACAGGCAATAAGTAAATCATCATAAGTTAAATCAGTTTCAAGCTCAAAATTATTTACCTCATCTTTCTCATGGTTGGCCATGAGACATAAATTTGCTTCTTCATTATCCGATTCGTCGGAGGAGTCCTTGCCGTTCTCATCCCACGCAATATAAGCTCTTCTTGCTTTTCTATCCTTCTGTGGCCTTTTATCTGATTTTTCATGTTTCTTTTGGCCTTGAGGACAGTCGGGTTTCATATGACCCTTTTTGCCACAGTTGTAGCATGTTGGATTGAAGGAAGTTCCTTCCCCCTCATTTTTCTTTTGAGGATTGAAGAATTGTTTTGCCTTGCCTTTCTGTCTCATGAATTTTTTGAACCTTCGAACCATTAGGCTCATATTTTCCTCGTTTTCATCGAGGCTATCACATTCATCAAGGTCATCTTCTTCTTCTGTTTTATTGATACTTGCTTTGAGAGCAATACTTTTCTTTTTCTTATCGGTTTCCTCATTCTCAATGAGTCGATTTAGTTCGAGCTCATGTTCTTGCAATTTTCCAAACAGAGTCGCCAAAGACATAGAAGATAGATCTCTAGATTCAAATATAGCTGTAACTTTAGGTTGCCAACTTCTATTTAGACATCTAAGAACCTTATTAATTAAATCTTCATTATTGAAGGACTTCCCAAGAGCTCTAAGATGATTAATTATATGGGTAAATCGTTTTTGCATATCATGTATGCTTTCACCCTGTTTCATCCTAAATAGCTCATACTCATGGGTTAATGTGTTCATTCGATCCCTTTTGACCTCGGTAGTACCTTCATGGGTCAATTGAAGGGTGTCCCACATTTCCTTGGCGGTCTTACAATTTGAGACCCTATAGACCTCATCGTAGCTTAGAGCTGCAGTGATGATGTTCCTAGCTTTCAAATTATATTGGACCTTTCTCTTTTCATCGTCGGTCCAAAGATTTCTAGGTTTATTCACCACTGCATCATTAACTGAATGAGTGGGAACAAATGGACCATTTTCCACAGCGTCCCAAACATCGAGGTCTACTGCCTCAAGAAAGATTTGCATCCTTTCCTTCCAATAACCATACCCTTCACCATTGAACAATGGGGGTCTATTTGTGGAATTGCCCTCATTTTTAAAACCGTTTGAAGTCATGTTACCTCTTGAGGCGATTTAGCCCTTTAGACAAGAGTTAAGCTCTGATGCCACTTGTTGACAAGTGACTTCAAACACAAGAGGGGGGTGAATTGTGTGTGATATGTGTTTTTGAAAAACTTTTTGCAATTACGGTGCTTGAAGATAAATGACTGAAATTAGAAGCGCTATAAAGTAAATTGCTTGAATAATAAATTCTAGAAAGTAAATAGCAATAAAATAAATCGCTTAAATTAAATTGCAATAAAGTAAATGCGATAAATTAAATTGCAATAAAATAAATTGCGATAAATTAAATTGCAATAAAATAAATGCGATAAATTAAATTGCTGTAAGGTAGAAGACAATAATGAAAGGATAGAGAGAGCCGCAGATTTATCCTGGTTCGGCCACTAAATACCCTATGGCCTACGTCCAGTCCCCAAGGTCAAACACCAAGGGTTTTCACTCAATAACTAGCTTTTAAATCAGGTGCAGCTAGAAACCTTTACAAACCAAGAGCACTCTCCACACAAAATAATGGGATATCACCTCCCTTTGTGCAAGAGCCTCAAGTTCAAGAGATATTGTTTCTCTTTAAAGAAAAAGGGATTCACACCCAAGAGCAAGAAGAAGTAGAAGAAGAATGTAGCACTCAAGTAGTGCAGATAAAGATTACAAATTGAAGCTCAAAGTACAATTCAAACTATATGATATGTAAAGCTCTCTATTCAAAAAATAATGAAAAGTGAATATGTGAGAGTAAGTAATAAAATAAACAGAGTTTCAGAGCGCAATAGGATTCATGTGTTTTAGAGTTGCCTTGGCATTCCTATTTATAGAAAAACTTTTAAGCCCATAGGAATTAGGTTAAGCCCATTTAAAAAACAAGGCAGTCGCTTCATAATCGATTATGGTATGTCCATAATCGATTATCCCTTGAGAAAAAACGCACTGATTTACTTCCGCAGCATAATCGATTAGGATAATCGATTATGACTTCTCTGTTTTGAGTGTAATCGATTATGACATATTCATAATCGATTATGAATTCCCTGATTTGAGTGTAATCGATTATGACATATGCATAATCGATTATGTACATTTCTTTTTTTGAAAACTTAACGGCTATAATGAAATTTCTATTATTTTTAGTAAAAGCCTTTTAAGTTAACGTAATGTGTGTGTGTGATTGATTTTAAATATGAGAGCTTTAGAACCATTTACAAAAAGATCCTAATAAACAACGATTACAAGAAATAAACATTCCCATAACCCAGTCTTGAAGCACTTGATCTCCTTGATCTTCTTTTCCGCTTTTTGTATACTTGACTTTCCGGTTCCTTTTGTCATCAAAAACTAGATTAATCCTGTCAAGGCATATATTCACAGAATTAGGATTCGATATCTTCATGAAACTTGTATATATGGATATTAGATTTAATCAGACACCGGTTTCATCCAATTCGGACTACAACAGCTCAATATATGGTCATCGGACCCTATAAAGGAATGACAGTCCGGAACAACATCACGTCACCAAATTACGGATGTTATTTGAAAAAGATAAAGATCGATTTCGCTCTTGACCTCTGCATGAAAATTGCAGATATTTCTCTGAGCCTTCCAACGATACCAAGATCAATGCATTTGAACTCCCAAACCTCCAGAAATTGTCAGCAGACGCTTGCATGTTCTGATTGTCATGAAAAGTATCACATCTCAAGCTTGAATAAAGAATTTCACTCAGATAAAGATTGATTCAGATCTCTACTTCTTCAGGAATCACTTAGGTGTTTCCCTTATCTTTCTAACCAAACCAAGATCACTTCATTTGGACGAGCATACCTCAAAATACGACGTTTCAAAAGCTTGATTGTCGACAACAGGCGCTTGACTTGCTTTTGAACTTTTCTCTTTGTTCAAGCTTTTCTAGTTTTTCTTCTATTAGGGTTGCTAAAAATTTTGTCTTCTTCTGTTACAGTACTTGCTGCTTCAGAACTTTATTGAAAAGGGTACCTCTTTTTCTGGTCAAGCTTGGAATTTGAATATCGTAATACTTCATTCAAAATTACATCTTCATTGGACGCTTCTTAAATGAGTTAAGGCGCTAGGTTAACCAATGGGCACATTCACAAGGCTGTTTAAATCGTAGCATTCCGACCAGTTAGCATATTATGCTTCTTTGACCCTGTTACAGGCCGTATAAGGATTTGATATCTTCATGAAACTTGTATATATGGATATTAGATTTAATCAGACTCCGGCTTCATCCAATTCATACTATTACAGCTCAATATATAGTCATCAGACGCTACATTGGTATGACAGTCACGAACAACATCACGTCACCAACTTACGGATTCAATTTGAAGAAGATAGAGATTGATTTCGCTCTTGAACTCTGCCTGAAAATTGCAGATATTTCTCTGAGCCTTCCAACGATACCAAGATCGATGCATTTGAACACCTAAATCTCCAGAAATTGTCAGCAGACGCTTGCATGTTCTGATTGTCATGAAAAGTATCACATCTCAAGCTTGAATAAAGAATTTCACCTAGATAAAGATTGTTTCAGATCTCGACTTCTTCAGGAATCACTTAGGTATTTCCCTTATCTTTCTAACAAAACCAAGATCACTTCTTTTGGACCAGCGTACCTCAAAATACGAGGTTTCAAACGCTTGATTGTCGACAACTGGCGCTTGACTTGCTTTTATACTTTTCTCTTTGTTCATGCTTTTCTAGTCTTTCTTCTGTTAGGGTTGCTAAAATTTTTATCTTCTTCTGTTATAGTAATTGATGCTTCAGAACTTTATTGAAAAGTGTACCTCATTTTCTGGTCAAGCTTGGACTTTGAATATCGTAATACTTCATTCAAAATTACATCTTCAGCCACCATAATGTTCTGCATTCCGGGTAGACCCGTGATTAGCTTCACTGGACGCTTCTTAAATGAGTTACGGCGCTAGGTTATCCAATGGAGACATTCACAAGGCTGTTTAAGTCGTAGCATTCTGACCAATTAGCGTATTATGCTTCTTTGACCTTGTTACAGGCCGAATAAGGATTCGATATCTTCATGAAACTTGTATATATAGATATTAGATTTAATCAGACACTGGTTTCATCCAATACGGACTACTACAGCTCAATATATGGTCATCAGAACCTACAAAGGTATGATAGTCAGGAACAACATCACGTCACCAAATTACGGATGCAATTTGACAAAGATAGAGATCGATTTCGCTCTATACCTCTGCATGAAAATTGCAGATATTTCTATGAGCCATCCAATGATACCAAGTTCGATCCATTTGAATACCTTAAGCTCCAATAATTGTCTGCAGACACTTGCATGTTCTGATTGTCATGAAAAGTATCGCATCTCATGCTTGAATAAAGAATTTCACCCAGATGACGATTGATTCAGATCTCGACATCTTCCGGAATCATGTAGGTATTTCTCTTATCTGTCTAACCAAACCAAGATCACTTGATTTGGACGAGCGTACCTAAAAATACGATGTTTCAAACGGTTGATTGTCGGCAACAGGCGCTTGACTTCAATCTTCAGTGTTTTTGCTTTTTAGCTTTTGTACTTTTGCCTTTGTTCACGTTTTCTTAGTCTTTCTTCTGCTAGGGTTGCTAAAAATTTTATCTTCTTCTGTTACAGTACTTGATGCTTCAGAACTTTATTGAAAAGTGTACCTCATTTTCTGGTCAAGCTTGGACTTTGAAGATCATAATACTTCATTCAAAATTACATCTTCAGCCATCATAATGTTCTGTATTCCGGGTAGACCCTTGATTAGCTTCACGGGATGCATCTTAAATGAGTTAAGGATCTAGGTTATCCAATGGGCACATTCAAAAGGCTATTTAAGTTGTAGCATTCTGACCAGTTAGCGTATTATGCCTCTTTGACCCTATTACATGCCGAATTAGGATTCGATATCTTCATGAAACTTTTATATATCGATATTAGATTTAATCAGACACCGGTTTAATCCAATTCGGACTACAACAGCTCAATATATGGTCATCGGACCCTATAAAGGTATGACAGTCCGGAACAACATCACGTCACCCACTTACGGATGCAATTTAACAATGATTGGGATCGATTTCGCTCCTGACCTCTGCATGAAAATTGTAAATATTTCTCCGAGCCTTCCAACGATACCAAGATCGATGCATTTGAACACCTTAAGCTCCAGAAATTGTCCGCAGACGCTTGCATGTTCTGATTTTCACGAATAGTATCACATCTCAAGATTGAATAAAGAATTTCACTCAGATAAAGATTGATTCAGATCTCGACTTCTTCAGGAACCATGTAGGTATTTCTCTTATCTTTCTAACCAAACTAAGATCACTTCATTTGGACGTGAGTACCTCAAAATACGACATTTCAAACGCTTGATTGTCAGCAAGAGGCGCTTGATTTCAATCTTCAGTGTTTTTGCTTTTGCAGCTTTTGTACTTTTGCCTTTCTTCATGCTTTTCTAGTCTTTCTTCTGTTAGGGTTGCTAAAAAATTTATCTTCCTCTGTTATAGTACTTGATGCTTTAGAACTTTATTGAAAAGGGCACGTCATTTTCTGGTCAAGCTTAGACGTTGAATATCTTAATACTTCATTCAAAATTCGCTCTTGACCTCTGCATGAAAATTGCAGATATTTCTCTAAGCCTTCCAACGATACCAAGATCAATGCATTTGAACTCCTAAACCTCCAGAAATTTTCAGCAGACGCTTGCATGTTCTGATTGTCATGAAAAGTATCACATCTCAAGCTTGAATAAAGAATTTCACTCAGATAAGGATTGATTCAGATCTCGACTTCCGCAGGAATCACTTAGGTGTTTCCCTTATCTTTCTAACCAAACCAAGATCACTTCATTTGGTTGAGCGTACCTCAAAATACGACGTTTCAAACGCTTGATTGTCGACAACAGGCGCTTGACTTGCTTTTGTACTTTTCTCTTTGTTCAAGCTTTTCTAGTTTTTCTTCTATTAAGGTTGCTAAAAATTTTGTCTTCTTCTGTTACAGTACTTGCTGCTTCAGAACTTTATTGAAAAGGGTACCTCATTTTCTGGTCAAGCTTGGAATTTGAATATCGTAATACTTCATTCAAAATTACATCTTCAGCCACCATAATGTTCTGCATTCTAGGTAGACCCTTGATTAGCTTCACTGGACGCTTCTTAAATGAGTTAAGGCGCTATGTTAACCAATGGGCACATTCACAAGGCTGTTTAAATCGTAGCATTCTGACCAGTTAGCTTATTATGCTTCTTTTACCCTGTTACAGGTCGAATAAGGATTTGATATCCTCATGAAACCTGTATATATGGATATTAGATTTAATCAGACTCCGGTTTCATCCAATTCGGACTATTACAGCTCAATATATGGTCATCAGACGCTACATTGGTATGACAGTCACGAACAACATCACGTCACCAACTGACGGATTCAATTTGAAGAAGATAGAGATTGATTTCGCTCTTGAACTCTGCCTGAAAATTGCAGATATTTCTCTGAGCCTTCCAACGATACCAAGATCGATGCATTTGAACACCAAAATCTCCAGAAATTGTCAGCAGACGCTTGCATGTTCTAATTGTCGTGAAAAGTATCACATCTCAAGCTTGAATAAAGAATTTCACCCAGATAAAGATTGTTTCAGATCTCGACTTCTTCAGGAATCACTTAGGTATTTCTCTGATCTTTCTAACAAAACTAAGATCACTTCATTTGGACCAGCGTACCTCAAAATACGAGGTTTCAAACGCTTGATTGTCGACAACAGGCGCTTGACTTGCTTTTATACTTTTCCCTTTGTTCATGCTTTTCTATTCTTTCTTCTGTTAGGGTTGCTAAAATTTTTATCTTCTTCTGTTTTAGTAATTGATGCTTCAGAACTTTATTGAAAAGTGTACCTCATTTTCTGGTCAAGCTTGGACTTTGAATATCGTAATACTTCATTCAAAATTACATCTTCAGCCACCATAATGTTCTGCATTCCGGGTAGACCCTTGATTAGCTTCACTGGACGCTTCATAAATGAGTTAAGGAGCTAGGTTATCCAATGGAGACATTCACAAGGCTGTTTAAGTCGTAGCATTCTGACCAGTTAGCGTATTATGCTTCTTTGACCTTGTTAAAGGCCGAATAAGGATTCGATATCTTCATGAAACTTGTATATATAGATATTAGATTTAATCAGACACCGGTTTCATCCAATTCGGACTACTACAGCTCAATATATGGTCATCAGACCCTACAAAGGTATGACAGTCAGGAACAACATCACGTCACCAACTTACGGATGCAATTTGACAATGATAGAGATCGATTTCGCTCTTCACCTCTGCATGAAAATTGCAGATATTTCTCGAAGCCTTCCAACGATACCAAGATCGATGCATTTGAACACCTTAAGCTCCAAAAATTGTCAGCAGACGCAAGTTCTGATTTTGATGAATAGTATCACATCTCAGGTTTGAATAAAGAATTTCACTCAGATAAAGATTGATTCAGATCTCGACTTCTTCAGGAATCACTTAGGTGTTTCCCGTTTCTTTCTAATCAAACCAAGATCACTTCATTTGGATGAGCGTACCTCAAAATACGACGTTTCAAACGCTTGATTGTCGGTAATAGGCGCTTGACTTCAATCTTCAGTGTTTTTGCTTTTGCAGCTTTTGTACTTTTGCCTTTGTTCACGCTTTTTTAGTCTTTCTTCTGTTAGGGTTGCTAAAACTTTTATCTTCTTCTGTTACAGTACTTGATGCTCCGAACAGTGTACCTCTTTTTCTGGTCAAGCTTGGACTTTGAATATCATAATACTTCATTCAAAATTACATCTTCAGCCATCATAATGTTCTGCATTCCGAGTAGACCCTTGATTTGCTTCACTGGACGCTTCTTAAATGAGTTAAGGCGGTAGGTTATCCAATGAGCACATTCACAAGGCTGTTTAAGTCGTAGCATTATGACCAGTTAGCGTATTATGCCTCTTTGACCCTATTATAGGCTGAATTAGGATTCGATATCATCATGAAACTTGTACATATGGATATTAGACTTAATCAGACATCGGTTTTATCCAATTCGGACTACTACAGCTCAATATATGGTCATCAGACCCTACAAAGGTATGACAGTCAGGAACAACATCACGTCACCAACTTACGGATGCAATTTGACAATGATAGAGATCGATTTCGCTCTTAACCTCTGCCTGAAAATTGCAGATATTTCTCGGAGCCTTCCAACGATACCATGATCGATGCATTTGAACACCTTAAGCTCCAAAAATTGTCATCAGACGCAAGTTCTGATTTTGATGAATAGTATCACATCTCAGGTTTGAATAAAGAATTTCACTCAGATAAAGATTGATTCAGATCTCGACTTCTTCAGGAATCACTTAGGTGTTTCCCGTTTCTTTCTAATCAAACCAAGATCACTTCATTTGGATGAGCGTACCTCAAAATACGACGTTTCAAATGCTTGATTGTCGGTAATAGGCGCTTGACTTCAATCTTCAGTGTTTTTGCTTTTGCAGCTTTTGTACTTTTGCCTTTGTTCACGCTTTTTTAGTCTTTCTTCTGTTAGGGTTGCTAAAACTTTTATCTTCTTCTGTTACAGAACTTGATGCTTCGAACAGTGTACCTCATTTTCTGGTCAACTTGGACTTTGAATATCATAATACTTCATTCAAAATTACATCTTCAGCCATCATAATGTTCTGCATTCCGGGTAGACCCTGGATTTGCTTCACTGGATGCTTCTTAAATGAGTTAAGGCGGTAGGTTATCCAATGAGCACATTCACAAGGCTGTTTAAGTCGTAGCATTATGACCAGTTAGCGTATTATGCCTCTTTGACCTTATTACATGCCCAATTGGGATTCAATATCTTCATGAAACTTGTATATATGAATATTAGATTTAATCAGACACCGGTTTCATCCAATTCGGACTACAACAGCTCAATATATGGTCATCGGACCCTATAAAGGCATGCCAGTCCGGAACAACATCACGTCACCCACTTACGAATGCAATTTGACAATGATAGGGATCGATTTCGCTCTTGACCTCTCCATGAAAATTGTAAATATTTCTCCGACCCTTCCAACGATACCAAGATCGATGCATTTGAACACCTTAAGCTCCAGAAATTGTCAGCAGACGCTTGCATGTTCTGATTTTCACGAATAGTATCACATCTCAAGTTTGAATAAAGAATTTCACTCAGATAAAGATTGATTCAGATCTCGACTTCTTCAGGAATCATGTAGGTATTTCTCTTATCTTTCTAACCAAATTAAGATCACTTCATTTGGACGTGAGTACCACAAAATACGACATTTCAAACGCTTGATTGTCAGCAAGAGGCGCTTGATTTCAATCTCCAGTGTTTTTGCTTTTGCAGCTTTTGTACTTTTGCCTTTCTTCACGCTTTTCTAGTCTTTCTTCTGTTAGGGTTGCTAAAAAATTTATCTTCCTCTGTTATAGTACTTGATGCTTTAGAACTTTATTGAAAAGTGCATGTCATTTTCTGGTCAAGCTTGGACGTTGAATATCTTGATACTTCATTCAAAATTACATCTTCAGCCATCATAATGTTCTGCATTCCGAGTAGGCACTTGATTAGCTTTCCTGGAAAGTTCGTAAATGAGTTAAGGAGCAAGGTTTTCCGCTAGGCCCATTCACAAGGTTGTTTAAGTCGTAACATTCTGACCAGTTAGCTTATTATGCTTCATGAAAATTGTATATATGGATATCAGCTTTAATTAGACACCAGTTTCATCCAATTCGGACAACTACAGCTCAATATATGGTCATCATATCCTGCAAAGGTATGACAGTCAAGAACAACATCACGTAACCAACATACGGATTCAATTTGACGAAGATAGAGATTGATTTCGCTTATGACCTCTGCCTGAAAATTTCAGATATTTCTCTGATCCTTCCAACGATACCAAGATCGATGCATTTGAACACCTTAAGCTCCAGAAATTGTTATCAGACGCTTGAATGTTCTGACTGTCACGAATAGTATCACATCTCAAGCGTGAATAAAGAATTTCACTCAGATAAAGATTGATTTAGATCTCGAACGCTTGATTGTCGGCAAGAGGTGCTTGATTTCAATCTTCAGTGTTTTTGCTTTTGCAGCTTTTGTACTTTTGCCTTTCTTCACGCTTTTCTAGTCTTTCTTCTGTTAGGGTTGCTAAAAATTTTATCTTCTTCTGTTACAGTACTTGATGCTTCGAACAGTGTACCTCATTTTCTGGTCAAGCTTGGACTTTGAATATCATAATACTTCATTCAAAATTACATCTTCAGCCATCATAATGTTCTGCATTCCGGGTAGACCCTTGATTTGCTTCACTGGACGCTTCCTAAATGAGTTAAGGCGGTACGTTATCCAGTGGGCACATTCACAAGGTTGTTTAAGTCGTAGCATTATGATCAGTTAGCGTATTATGCCTCTTTGACCCTATTATAGGCTGAATTGGGATTCGATAACTTCATGAAACTTGTATATATGGATACTATACTTAATCAGACATCGGTTTTATCCAATTCGGACTACTACAGCTCAATATATGGTCATCAGACCCTACAAAGGTATGACAGTCAGGAACAACATCACGTCACCAACTTACGGATGCAATTTGACAATGATAGGGATCGATTTCGCTCTTGACCTCTGCATGAAAATTGTAAATATTTCTCCGAGCCTTCCAACGATACCAAGATCGATGCATTTGAACACCTTAAGCTCCAAAAATTATCAGCAGACGCTTGCATGTTCTGATTTTCACGAATAGTATCACATCTCAAGTTTGAATAAAGAATTTCACTCAGATAAAGATTGATTCAGATCTCGACTTCTTCAGGAATCATGTAGGTATTTCTCTTATATTTCTAACCAAACTAAGATCACTTCATTTGGACGTGAGTACCCCAAAATACGAAATTTCAAACGCTTGATTGTCGACAAGAGGCGCTTGATTTCAATCTTCAGTTTTTTTGCTTTTGCAGCTTTTGTACTTTTGCCTTTCTTCACTCTTTTCTAGTCTTTCTTCTGTTAGGGTTGCTAAAAAATTTATCATCCTTTGTTATAATTTTTGATGCTTTAGAACTTTATTGAAAAGTGCACGTCATTTTCTGGTCAAGCTTGGACGTTGAATATCTTATTACTTCATTCAAAATTACATCTTCAGCCATCATAATGTTCTGCATTCCGAGTAGACACTTGATTAGCTTCCCTGGAAAGTTCGTAAATGAGTTAAGGAGCAAGGTTTTCCACTGGGCCCATTCACAAGGTTGTTTAAGTCGTAACATTCTGACCAGTTAGCTTATTATGCTTCATGAAAATTGTATATATGGATATCAGCTTTAATTAGACACCAGTTTCATCCAATTCGGACAACTACAGCTCAATATATGGTCATCATATCCTGCAAAGGTATGACAGTCAAGAACAACATCACGTAACCAACATACGGATGCAATTTGACGAAGATAGAGATTGATTTCGCTCATGACCTCTGCCTGAAAATTTCAGATATTTCTCTGATCCTTCCAACGATACCAAGATCGATGCATTTGAACACCTTAAGCTCCAGAAATTGTTATCAGACGCTTGAATGTTCTGACTGTCACGAATAGTATCACATCTCAAGCGTGAATAAAGAATTTCACTCAGATAAAGATTGATTCAGATCTCGACTTCTTCAGGAATCATGTAGGTATTTCTCTTATCTTTCTTACCAAATCTTGATCACTTCCGTTACTTTTTTCTTTGTTCACGCTTTTGTGGTCTTTCTTCTGTTAGGGTTACTGAAGCTTTTGTCATCTTCTGTTACAGTACTTGATGCTCCAGAACTTTATTGAAAAAGGTACCTCATTTTCTGGTCAAGCATGGACTTTGAATATCTTAATACTTCATTCAAAATTACTTCTTCAGCCATCATAATGTTCTGCATTCTGAGTAGATGCTCGATTAGCTTCACTGGACGCTTCTTATATGAGTTAAGGGGCTTGGTTATCCACTATTCACAATCATAAGGCTTTATAACTCGTAGCATTGTGACCAGTTAGCATATTATGCTTCTTTGTCCTGGTCACTGGTCGCGTTAGGATTCGATGTCATCAGGAAACTTGTAAATATGGATATTAGCTTTAATCAGACATCGGTTTCATCCAATTCGGACAACTACAGCTCAATATATTGCCATCAGACGCTACAAAGGTATGACTGTCAGGAACAACATCACGTCACCAAATTACGGATGTTATTTGAAAAAGATAAAGATCGATTTCGCTCTTGACCTCTTCATGCAAATTGCAGATATTTCTCTGATCCTTCCAACGATACCAAGATCGATGCATTTGGACACCTTAAGCTCCAGACATTGTTATCAGACGCTTGCATGTTCTGACTGTCACGAATAGTATCACATCTCAAGCGTGAATAAAGAATTTCACTCAGATAAAGATTGATTCAGATCTCGACTTCTTCAGGAATCATGTAGGTATTTCTCTTATCTTTCTTACCAAATCTTGATCACTTCCGTTACTTTTTTCTTTGTTCACGCTTTTGTTGTCTTTCTTCTGTTAGGGTTGCTGAAGCTTTTGTCATCTTCTGTTACAGTACTTGATGCTTCAGAACTTTATTGAAAAGGGTACCTCATTTTCTGGTCAAGCATGGACTTTGAATATCTTAATACTTCATTCAAAATTACTTCTTCAGCCATCATAATGTTCTGCATTCTGAGTAGATGCTCGATTTGCTTCACTGGACGCTTCTTATATGAGTTAAGGGGCTTGGTTATCCACTAGTCACAATCATAAGGCTTTATAACTCGTAGTATTGTGACCAGTTAGCATATTATGCTTCTTTGTCCAGGTCACTGGCCGCGTTAGGATTCGATGTCATCAGGAAACTTGTAAATATGGATATTAGCTTTAATCAGACATCGGTTTCATCCAATTCGGACAACTACAGCTCAATATATTGCCATCAGACGCTACAAAGGTATGACTTTCAGGAACAACATCACGTCACCAAATTATGGATGTTATTTGAAAAAGATAAAGATCGATTGCGCTCTTGACCTCTTCATGAAAATTGCAGATATTTCTCTGAGCCTTCCAACGATCCCAAGATCAATGCATTTGACCTCCTAAACCACCAGAAATTGTCAGCAGACGCTTGCATGTTCTGATTGTCATGAAAAGTATCACATCTCAAGCTTGAATAAAGAATTTCACTCAGATAAAGATTGATTCAGATCTCGACTTCTTCAGGAATCACTTAGATCACTTCATTTGGACGAGCGTACCTCAAAATACGACGATTCAAACGCTTGATTGTCGACAACAGGCGCTTGACTTGCTTTTGTACTTTTCTCTTTGTTCGTGCTTTTCTAGTTTTTCTTCTATTAGGGTTGCTAAAAATTTTGTCTTCTTCTGTTACAGTACTTGCTGCTTCAGAACTTTATTGAAAAGGGTACCTCATTTTCTGGTCAAGCTTGGACTTTGAATATCCTAATACTTCATTCAAAATTACTTCTCTAGCCATCATAATGTTTTGCATTCCGAGTAGACGCTTGATTAGCTTCGCTGGATGCTTCTTAAATGAGTTAAGGCGCTCGGTTATCCACTGGATACATTCACAAGGTTGTTTAACTCGTAGATTTCTAACCAGCTAGCGTATTATGCTTCTTTGACCCTGTTACTGGCCGCATTAGAATTCGATGTCTTCATGAAACTTGAATATATGGATATTAGATTTAATCAGACTCCGGTTTCATCCAATTCGGACTACTACAGCTCAATATATGGTCCTCAGATGCTACATTGGTATGACAGTCACGAACAACATCACGTCACCAACTTACGGATTCAATTTGAAGAAGATAGAGATTGATTTCGCTCTTGACCTCTGCCTGAAAATTGTAGACATTTCTCTGAGCCTTCCAACGATACCAAGATCGATGCATTTGAACACCTAAACCTCCAGAAATTGTCAGCAGACGCTTGCATGTTCTGATTATCATGAAAAGTATCACATCTCAAGCTTGAATAAAGAAGTTCACCCAGATAAAGATTGTTCAGATCTCGACTTCTTCAGGAATCACTTAGGTATTTCTCTTATCTTTCTAACAAAACCAAGATAACTTCATTTGGACTAGCGTACCTCAAAATACAACGTTTCAAACGATTGATTGTTGACAACTGGCGCTTGACTTGCTTTTCTACTTTTCTCTTTGTTCATGCTTTTCCAGTCTTTCTTCTGTTAGGGTTGCCAAAATTTTTATCTTCTTCTGTTATAGTAATTGATGCTTCAGAACTTTATTAAAAAGTGTACCTCATTTTCTGGTCGAGCTTGGACTTTGAATATCGTAATACTTCATTCAAAATTACATCTTCAGCCACCATAATGTTCTGCATTCCGGGTAGACCCTTGATTAGCTTCACTGGACGCTTCTTAAATGAGTTAAGGCGCTAGATTATCCAATGGAGACATTCACAAGGCTGTTTAAGTCGTAGCATTCTGACCAGTTAGCGTATTATACTTCTTTGACCTTGTTACAGGCCGAATAAGGATTCGATATCTTCATGAAACTTGTATATATAGATATTAGATTTAATCAGACACCGATTTCATCCAATTCGGACTACTACAGCTCAATATATGGTCATCAGACCCTACAAAGGTATGATAGTCAGGAACAACATCACGTCACCAAATTACGGATGCAATTTGACAAAGATAGAGATCGATTTCGCTCTGGACCTCTGCGTGAAAATTGCAGATATTTCTCTGAGACTTCAGATGATACCAAGTTCGATGCATTTGAATACCTTAAGCTCCAATAATTGTCTGCAGACGCTTGCATGTTCTGATTGTCACGAGCAGTATCACATCTCAAGCTCGAATAAAGAATTTCACTCAGATGACGATTGATTCAGATCTCGACATCTTCAGGAATCATGTAGGTATTTCTCTTATCTGTCTAACCAAACTAAGATCACTTGATTTGGACGAGCATACCTCAAAATACGATGTTTCAAACGCTTGATTGTCGACAACAGGCGCTTGACTTCAATCTTCAGTGTTTTTGCCGTTGCAGCTTTTGTACTTTTGCCTTTGTTCACGTTTTCTTAGTCTTTCTTCTGTTAGGGTTGCTAAAAATTTTATCTTCTTCTGTTACAGTACTTGATGCTTCAGAACTTTATTGAAAAGTGTACCTCATTTTCTGGTCATGCTTGGACTTTGAATATCATAATACTTCATTCAAAATTACATCTTCAGCCATCATAATGTTCTGCATTCCGGGTAGACCCTTGATTTGATTCACTGGACGCTTCTTAAATGAGTTAAGGCGGTAGGTTATCCAATGGGCGCATTCACAAGGCTGTTTAAGTCATAGCATTATGACCAGTTAGCGTATTTTGCCTCTTTAACCCTATTATAGGCTGAATTAGGATTCGATATCTTCATGAAACTTGTACATATGGATATTAGACTTAATCAGACATCGGTTTTATCCAATTCGGACTACTACAGCTCAATATATGGTCATCAGACCCTACAACGGTATGACAGTCAGGAACAACATCACATCACCAACTTACGGATGCAATTTGACAATGATAGAGATCGATTTCGCTCTTAACCTCTGCATGAAAATTGCAGATATTTCTCGAAGCCTTCCAACGATACCAAGATCGATGCATTTGAACACCTTAAGCTCCAAAAATTGTCAGCAGACGCAAGTTCTGATTTTCATGAATAGTATCACATCTCAGGTTTGAATAAAGAATTTCACTCAGATAAAGATTAATTCAAATCTCGACTTCTTCAGGAATCACTTAGGTGTTTCCCTTATCTTTTTAACCAAACCAAGATCACGTCACTTGGATGAGCGTACCTCAAAATATGACGTTTCAAACGCTTGATTGTCGCTAACAGACGCTTCATTTCAATCTTCAGTGTTTTCGCTTTTGCAGCTTTTGTACTTTTGCCTTTGTTCACGCTTTATTAGTCTTTCTTCTGTTAGGGTTGCTAAAATTTTTATCTTCTTCTGTTACACTACTTGATGCTTCGAACAGTGTACCTCATTTTCTGGTCAAGCTTGGACTTTGAATATCATAATACTTCATTCAAAATTACATCTTCAGCCATCATAATGTTCTGCATTCCGGGTAGACCCTTGATTAGCTTCACGGGATGCGTCTTAAATGAGTTAAGGATCTAGGTTATCCAATGGGCACATTCAAAAGGCTGTTTAAGTTGTAGCATTCTGACCAGTTAGCGTATTATGCCTCTTTGACCCTATTACATGCCGAATTAGGATTCGATATCTTCATGAAACTTGTATATATGGATATTAGATTTAATCAGACACCAGTTTCATCTAATTCGGACTACAACAGCTCAATATATGGTCATCGGACCCTATAAAGGTATGACAGTCAGGAACAACATCACGTCACCAACTTACGGATGCAATTTGACAATGATAGGGATCGATTTCGCTCTTGACCTCTGCATGAAAATTGTAAATATTTCTCCGAGCCTTCCAACGATACCAAGATCGATGCATTTGAACACCTTAAGCTCCAGAAATTATCAGCAGACGCTTGCATGTTCTGATTTTCACGAATAGTATCACATCTCAAGTTTGAATAAAGAATTTCACTCAGATAAAGATTGCTTCAGATCTCGACTTCTTCAAGAATCATGTAGGTATTTCTCTTATCTTTCTAACCAAACTAAGATCACTTCATTTGGACGTGAGTACCTCAAAATACGACATTTCAAACGCTTGATTGTCGGCAAGAGGCGCTTGATTTCAATCTTCAGTGTTTTTGCTTTTGCAGCTTTTGTACTTTTGCCTTTCTTCACGCTTTTCTAGTCTTTCTTCTGTTAGGGTTGCTAAAAAATTTATCTTCCTCTGTTATAGTACTTGATGCTTTAGAACTTTATTGAAAAGTGCACGTCATTTTCGGGTCAAGCTTGGACGTTGAATATCTTAATACTTCATTCAAAATTACATCGTCAGCCATCATAATGTTCTGCATTCCGAGTAGACGCTTGATTAGCTTCCCTGGAAAGTTCTTAAATGAGTTAAGGAGCAAGGTTTTCCACTGGGCCCATTCACAAGGTTGTTTAAGTCGTAGCATTCTGACCAGTTAGCTTATTATGCTTCACGAAAATTGTATATATGGATATTAGCTTTAATCAGACACCAGTTTCATCCAATTCGGACAACTACAGCTCAATATATGGTCATCGTATCATACAAAGGTATGACAGTCAAGAACAATATCACGTCACCAACATACGGATGCAATTTGATGAAGATAGAGATTGATTTCGCTTATGACCTCTGCCTGAAAATTTCAGATATTTCTCTGATCCTTCCAACGATACCAAGATCGATGCATTTGAACACCTTAAGCTCCAGAAATTGTTATCAGACGCTTGCATGTTCTGACTGTCACGAATAGTATCACATCTCAAGCGTGAATAAAGAATTTCACTCAGATAAAGATTGATTCAGATCTCGACTTCTTCAAGAGTCATGCAGGTATTTCTCTTATCTTTCTTACCAAATCTTGATCACTTCTGTTACTTTTGTCTTTGTTCACGCTTTTGTGGTCTTTCTTCTGTTAGGGTTGCTGAATCTTTTGTCATCTTCTGTTACAGTACTTGATGCTTTAGAACTTTATTGAAAAGGGTACCTCATTTCTGGTCAAGCATGGACTTTGAATATCTTAATACTTCATTCAAAATTACTTCTTCAGCCATCATAATGTTCTGCATTCTGAGTAAATGCTCGATTAGCTTCACTGGACGCTTCTTATATGAGTTAAGGGGCTTGGTTATCCACTAGTCACAATCATAAGGCTTTATAACTCGTAGCATTGTGACCAGTTAGCATATTATGCTTCTTTGTCCTGGTCACTGGCCGCGTTAGGATTCGATGTCATCAGGAAACTTGTAAATATGGATATTAGCTTTAATCAGACATCGGTTTCATCCAATTCGGACAACTACAGCTCAATATATTGCCATCAGACGCTACAAAGGTATGACTTTCAGGAACAACATCACGTCACCAAATTATGGATGTTATTTGAAAAAGATAAAGATCGATTTCGCTCTTGACCTCTTCATGAAAATTGCAGATATTTCTCTGATCCTTCCAACGATACCAAGATCAATGCATTTGAACTCCTAAACCTCCAGAAATTGTCAGCAGACGCTTGCATGTTCTGATTGTCATGAAAAGTATCACATCTAAAGCTTGAATAAAGAATTTCACTCAGATAAAGATTGATTCAGATCTCGACTTCTTCAGGAATCACTTAGCAGTTTCCCTTATCTTTCTAACCAAACCAAGATCACTTCATTTGGACGAGCGTACCTCAAAATATGACATTTCAAACGCTTGATTGTCGACAACAGGCGCTTGACTTGCTTTTGTACTTTTCTCTTTGTTCATGCTTTTCTAGTTTTTCTTCTATTAGAGTTGCTAAAAATTTTGTCTTCTTCTATTACAGTACTTGCTGCTTCAGAACATTATTGAAACGGGTACCTCATTTTCTGGTCAAGCTTGGACTTTGAATATCCTAATACTTCATTCAAAATTACTTCTCTAGCCATCATAATGTTCTGCATTCCGAGTAGACGCTTGATTAGCTTCGCTAGATGCTTCTTAAATGAGTTAAGGCGCCCGGTTATCCACTGGATACATTCACAAGGCTCTTTAACTCGTAGAGTTCTAACCAGCTAGCGTATTATGCTTCTTTGACCCTGTTACTGGCCGCATTAGAATTCGATGTCATCATGAAACTTGAATATATGGATATTAGATTTAATCAGACTCCGGTTTCATCCAATTCAGACTACTACAGCTCAATATATTGTCATCAGACGCTACATTGGTATGACAATCACGAACAACATCACGTCACCAACTTACGGATTCAATTTGAAGAAGATAGAGATTGATTTCGCTTTTGACCTCTTCCTGAAAATTGCAGATATTTCTTTGAGCCTTCCAACGATACCAAGATCGATGCATTTGAACACCTAAACCTCCAGAAATTGTCAGCAGACGCTTGCATGTTCTGATTGTCATGAAAAGTATCACATCTCAAGCTTGAATAAAGAATTTAACCCAGATAAAGATTGTTTCAGATCTCGACTTCTTCAGGAATCACTTAGGTATTTCTCTTATCTTTCTAACAAAACCAAGATCACTTCATTTGGACCAGCGTACCTCAATATACAACTTTTCAAACGATTGATTGTTGACAACAGGCGCTTGACTTGCTTTTCTACTTTTCTCTTTGTTCATGCTTTTCTAGTCTTTCTTCTGTTAGGGTTGCTAAAATTTTTATCTTCTTCTGTTATAGTAATTGATGCTTCAGAACTTTATTAAAAAGTGTACCTCATTTTCTGGTCGAGCTTGGACTTTGAATATCGTAATACTTTATTCAAAATTACATCTACAGCCACCATAATGTTCTGCATTCCGGGTAGGTCCTTGATTAGCTTCATTGGACGCTTCTTAAATGAGTTAAGGCGCTAGATTATCCAATGGAGACATTCACAAGGCTGTTTAAGTCGTAGCATTCTGACTAGTTAGCGTATTATGCTTCTTTGACCTTGTTACAGGCCGAATAAGGATTCGATATCTTCATGAAACTTGTATATATAGATATTAGATTTAATCAGACACCGGTTTCATCCAATTCGGACTACTACAGCTCAATATATGGTCATCAGACCCTACAAAGGTATGATAGTCAGGAACAACATCACGTCACCAAATTACGGATGCAATTTGACAAAGATAGAGATCGATTTCGCTTTGGACCTCTGCATGAAAATTGCAGATATTTCTCTGAGCCTTCCAACGATACCAAGTTCGATGCATTTGAATACCTTAAGCTCCAATAATTGTCTGCAGACGCTTGCACGTTCTGATTGTCACGAGCAGTATCACATCTCAAGCTTGAATAAAGAATTTCTCTCAGATGACGATTGATTCAGATCTCGACATCTTTAGGAATCATATAGGTATTTCTCTTATCTGTCTAACCAATCCAAGATCACTTGATTTGGACGAGCGTACCTCAAAATACGATGTTTCAAACGCTTGATTGTCGGCAACAGTTGTTTGACTTCAATCTTCAGTGTTTTTGCTTTTGCAGCTTTTGTACTTTTGCCTTTGTTCACGTTTTCTTAGTCTTTCTTCTGTTAGGGTTGCTAAAAATTTTATCTTCTTCTGTTACAGTACTTGACACTTCAGAACTTTATTGAAAAGTGTACCTCATTTTTTGGTCAAGCTTGGACTTTGAATATCATAATACTTCATTCAAAATTACATCTTCAGCCATCATAATGTTCTGCATTCCGGGTAGACCCTTGATTTGCTTCACTGGACGCTTCATAATGAGTTAAGGCGGTAGGTTATCCAATGGGCACATTCACAAGGTTGTTTAAGTCATAGCATTATGACTAGTTAGCGTATTATGCCTCTTTGACCCTATTATAGGCTGAATTAGGATTCGATAACTTCATGAAACTTGTATATATGGATATTAGACTTAATCAGACATCGGTTTTATCCAATTCGGACTATTACAGCTCAATATATGGTCATCAGACCCTACAAAGGTATGACAGTCAGGAACAACATCACGTCACCAACTTACGGATGCAATTTGACAATGATAGAGATCGATTTCGCTCTTAACCTCTAAAAGAAAATTGCAGATATTTCTCGGAGCCTTCCAACGATACCAAGATCGATGCATTTGAACACCTTAAGCTCCAAAAATTGTCACCAGACGCAAGTTCTGATTTTCATGAATAGTATCACATCTCAGGTTTGAATAAAGAATTTCACTCAGAAAAAGATTGATTCAGATCTCGACTTCTTCAGGAATCACTTAGGTTTTTCCCTTATCTTTCTAACCAAACCAAGATCACTTCATTTGGATGAGCGTACCTCAAAATACGACGTTTCAAACGCTTGATTGTCGGTAACAGACGCTTCACTTCAATCTTCAGTGTTTTTGATTTTGCAGCTTTTGTACTTTTGCCTTTGTTCACGCTTTATTAGTCTTTCTTCTGTTAGGGTTGCTAAAACTTTTATATTCTTCTGTTACAGTACTTGATGCTTCGAACAGTGTACCTCATTTTCTGGTCAAGCTTGGACTTTGAATATCATAATACTTCATTCAAAATTACATCTTCAGCCATCATAATGTTCTGCATTCCGGGTAGACCCTTGATTAGCTTCACGGGACGCATCTTAAATGAGTTAAGGATCTAGGTTATCCAATGGGCACATTCAAAAGGCTGTTTAAGTTGTAGCATTCTGACCAGTTAGCGTATTATGCCTCTTTGACCCTATTACATGCCGAATTAGGATTCGATATCTTCATAAAACTTGTATATATGGATATTAGATTTAATCAGACACCGGTTTCATCCAATTCGGACTACAACAGCTCAATATATGGTCATTGGACCCTATAAAGGTATGACAGTCAGGAACAACATCACGTCACCAACTTACGGATGCAATTTGACAATGATAGGGATCGATTTCACTCTTGACCTCTGCATGAAAATTGTAAATATTTCTCCGAGCCTTCCAACGATACCAAGATCGATGCATTTGAACACCTTAAGCTCCAGAAATTGTCAGCAGATGCTTGCATGTTCTGATTTTCACGAATAGTATCACATCTCAAGTTTGAATAAAGAATTTCACTCAGATAAAGATTGATTCAGATCTCGACTTCTTCAGGAATCATGTAGGTATTTCTCTTATCTTTCTAACCAAACTAAGATCACTTCATTTGGACGTGAGTACCTCAAAATACGACATTTCGAACGCTTGATTGTCGGCAAGAGGCGCTTGATTTCAATCTTCAGTGTTTTTGCTTTTGCAGCTTTTGTACTTTTGCCTTTCTTCACGCTTTTCTAGTCTTTCTTCTCTTAGGGTTGCTAAAAATTTTATCTTCTTCTGTTACAGTACTTGATGCTTCAGAACTTTATTGAAAAGTGTACCTCATTTTCTGGTCAAGCTTGGACTTTGAATATCATAATACTTCATTCAAAATTACATCTTCAGCCATCATAATGTTCTGCATTCCGGGTAGACCCTTGATTTGCTTCACTGGACGCTTCCTAAATGAGTTAAGGCGGTAGGTTATCCAATGGGCACATTCACAAGGTTGTTTAAGTCGTAGCATTATGATCAGTTAGCGTATTATGCCTCTTTGACCCTATTATAGGCTGAAATGGGATTCGATAACTTCATGAAACTTGTATATATGGATACTATACTTAATCAGACATCGGTTTTATCCAATTCAGACTACTACAGCTCAATATGTGGTCATCAGACCCTACAAAGGTATGACAGTCAGGAACAACATCACGTCACCAACTTACGGATGCAATTTGACAATGATAGGGATCGATTTCGCTCTTGACCTCTGCATGAAAATTGTAAATATTTCTCCGAGCCATCCAACGATACCAAGATCGATGCATTTGAACACCTTGAGCTCCAAAAATTATCAGCAGACGCTTGCATGTTCTGATTTTCACGAATAGTATCACATCTCAAGTTTGAATAAAGAATTTCACTCAGATAAAGATTGATTCAGATCTCGACTTCTTCAGGAATCATGTAGGTATTTCTCTTATCTTTCTAACCAAACCAAGATCACTTCATTTGGACGTGAGTACCTCAAAATACGACATTTCGAACGCTTGATTGTCGGCAAGAGGCGCTTGACTTCAATCTTCAGTGTTTTTGCTTTTGCAGCTTTTGTACTTTTTCCTTTGTTCACGCTTTTCTAGTCTTTCTTCTGTTAGGATTGCTAAAAATTTTATCTTCTTCTGTTACAGTACTTGATGCTTCGAACAGTGTACCTCATTTTCTGGTCAAGCTTGGACTTTGAATATCATAATACTTCATTCAAAATTACATCTTCAGCCATCATAATGTTCTGCATTCCCGGTAGACCATTGATTAGCTTCACGGGACGCATCTTAAATGAGTTAAGGATCTAGGTTATCCAATGGGCACATTCAAAAGGCTGTTTAAGTTGTATCATTCTGACCAGTTAGCGTATTATGCCTCTTTGACCCTATTACATGCCGAATTAGGATTCGATATCTTCATGAAACTTATATATATGGAAATTAGATTTAATCAGACACCGATTTCATCCAATTCGGACTACAACAGCTCAATATATGGTCATAGGACCCTATAAAGGTATGACAGTCAGGAACAACATCACGTCACCAACTTACGGATGCAATTTGACAATGATAGGGATCGATTTCGCTCTTGACCTCTGCATGAAAATTGTTAATATTTCTCCGAGCCTTCCAACGATACCAAGATCGATGCATTTGAACACCTTAAGCTCCAAAAATTATCAGCAGACGCTTGCATGTTCTGATTTTCACGAATAGTATCACATCTCAAGTTTGAATAAAGAATTTCACTCAGATAAAGATTGATTCAGATCTCGACTTCTTCAGGAATCATGCAGGTATTTCTCTTATCTTTCTAACCAAACTAAGATCACTTCATTTGGAGGTGAGTACCTCAAAATACGACATTTCAAACGCTTGGCTGTCGGCAAGAGGCGCTTGATTTCAATCTTCAGTGTTTTTGCATTTGCAGCTTTTGTACTTTTGCCTTTCTTCACGCTTTATTAGTCTTTCTTCTATTAGGGTTGCTAAAACTTTTATCTTCGTCTGTTACAGTACTTGATGCTTCGAACAGTGTACCTCATTTTCTGGTCAAGCTTGGACTTTGAATATCATAATACTTCATTCAAAATTACATCTTCAGCCATCATAATGTTCTGCATTCTGGGTAGACCCTTGATTAGCTTCACGGAACGCATCTTAAATGAGTTAAGAATCTAGGTTATCCAATGGGCACATTCAAAAGGCTGTTTAAGTTGTAGCATTCTGACCAGTTAGCGTATTATGCCTCTTTGACCCTATTACATGCCGAATTAGGATTCGATATCTTCATGAAACTTATATATATGGATATTAGATTTAATCAGACACCGGTTTCGTCCAATTCGGACTACAACAGCTCAATATATGGTCATCGGACCCTATAATGGTATGACAGTCAGGAACAACATCACGTCACCAACTTACGGATGCAATTTGACAATGATAGGGATCGATTTTGCTCTTGACCTCTGCATGAAAATTGTAAATATTTCTCCGAGCCTTCCAACGATACCAAGATCGATGCATTTGAACACTTTAAGCTCCAGAAATTGTCAGCAGACGCTTGCATGTTCTGATTTTCACGAATAGTATCACATCTCAAGTTTGAATAAAGAATTTCACTCAGATAAAGATTTACTCAGATCTCGACTTCTTCAGGAATCATGTAGGTATTTCTCTTATCTTTCTAACCAAACTAAGATCACTTCATTTGGACGTGAGTACCTCAAAATACGACATTTCGAACGCTTGATTGTCGGCAAGAGGCGCTTGATTTCAATCTTCAGTGTTTTTGCTTTTGCAGCTTTTGTACTTTTGCCTTTCTTCACGCTTTTCTAGTCTTTCTTCTGTTAGGGTTGCTAAAAATTTTATCTTCTTCTGTTACAGTACTTGATGCTTCAGAACTTTATTGAAAAGTGTACCTCATTTTCTAGTCAAGCTTGGACTTTGAATATTATAATACTTCATTCAAAATTACATCTTCAGCCATCATAATGTTCTGCATTCCGGGTAGACCCTTGATTTGCTTCACTGGACGCTTCCTAAATGAGTTAAGGCGGTAGGTTATCCAATGGGCACATTCACAAGGTTGTTTAAGTCGTAGCATTATGACCAGTTAGCGTATTATGCCTCTTTGACCCTATTATAGGCTGAATTGGGATTCGATAACTTCATGAAACTTGTATATATGGATATTATACTTAATCAGACATCGGTTTTATCCAATTCGGACTACTACAGCTCAATATATGGTCATCAGACCCTACAAAGGTATGACAGTCAGGAACAACATCACGTCACCAACTTACGGATGCAATTTCACAATGATAGAGATCGATTTCGCTCTTAACTTCTGCATGAACATTGCAGAAATTTCTCGGAGCCTTCCAACGATACCAAGAGCGATGCATTTGAACACCTTAAGCTACAAAAATTGTCACCAGACGCAAGTTCTGATTTTCATGAATAGTATCACATCTCAGGTTTGAATAAAGAATTTCACTCAGATAAAGATTGATTCAGATCTCGACTTCTTCAGGAATCACATAGGTTCTTCCCTTATCTTTCTAACCGAACCAAGATCACTTCATTTGGATGAGCGTACCTCAAAATACGACGTTTCAAACGCTTGATTGTCGGTAACAGGCGCTTGACTTCAATCTTCAGTGTTTTTGCTTTTGCAGCTTTTGTACTTTTTCCTTTGTTCACGCTTTTTTAGTCTTTCTTCTGTTAGGATTCCTAAAACTTTTATCTTCTTCTGTTACAGTACTTGATGCTTCGAACAGTGTACCTCATTTTCTGGTCAAGCTTGGACTTTGAATATCATAATACTTCATTCAAAATTACATCTTCAGCCATCATAATGTTCTGCATTCCCGGTAGACCCTTGATTAGCTTCACGGGACGTATCTTAAATGAGTTAAGGATCTAGGTTATCCAATGGGCACATTCAAAAGGCTGTTTAAGTTGTATCATTCCAACCAGTTAGCGTATTATGCCTCTTTGACCCTATTACATGCCGAATTAGGATTCGATATCTTCATGAAACTTGTATATATGGATATTAGATTTAATCAGACACCGGTTTCATCCAATTCGGACTACAACAGCTCAATATATGGTCATCAGACCCTATAAAGGTATGATAGCCAGGAACAACATCACGTCACCAATTTACGGATGCAATTTGACAATGATAGGGATCGATTTTGCTCTTGACCTCTGCATGAAAATTGTAAATATTTCTCCGAGCCATCCAACGATACCAAGATCGATGCATTTGAACACCTTAAGCTCCAAAAATTATCAGCAGACGCTTGCATGTTCTGATTTTCACGAATAGTATCACATCTCAAGTTTGAATAAAGAATTTCACTCAGATAAAGATTGATTCAGATCTCGACTTCTTCCGGAATCATGTAGGTATTTCTCTTATCTTTCTAACCAAACCAAGATCACTTCATTTGGACGTGAGTACCTCAAAATACGACATTTCGAACGCTTGATTGTCGGCAAGAGGCGCTTGACTTCAATCTTCAGTGTTTTTGCTTTTGCAGCTTTTGTACTTTTTCCTTTGTTCACGCTTTTCTAGTCTTTCTTCTGTTAGGATTGCTAAAAATTTTATCTTCTTCTGTTACAGTACTTGATGCTTCGAACAGTGTACCTCATTTTCTGGTCAAGCTTGGACTTTGAATATCATAATACTTCATTCAAAATTACATCTTCAGCCATCATAATGTTCTGCATTCCCGGTAGACCATTGATTAGCTTCACGGGACGCATCTTAAATGAGTTAAGGATCTAGGTTATCCAATGGGCATATTCAAAAGGCTGTTTAAGTTGTATCATTCCGACCAGTTAGCGTATTATGCCTCTTTGACCCTATTACATGCCGAATTAGGATTCGATATCTTCATGAAACTTATATATATGGAAATTAGATTTAATCAGACACCGGTTTCATCCAATTCGGACTACAACAGCTCAATATATGGTCATAGGACCCTATAAAGGTATGACAGTCAGGAACAACATCACGTCACCAACTTACGGATGCAATTTGACAATGATAGGGATCGATTTTGCTCTTGACCTCTGCATGAAAATTGTAAATATTTCTCCGAGCCTTCCAACGATACCAAGATCGATGCATTTGAACACCTTAAGCTCCAGAAATTGTCAGCAGACGCTTGCATGTTCTGATTTTCACGAATAGTATCACATCTCAAGTTTGAATAAAGAATTTCACTCCGATAAAGATTGATTCAGATCTCGACTTCTTCAGGAATCATGTAGGTATTTCTCTTATCTTTCTAACCAAACTAAGATCACTTCATTTGGACGTGAGTACCTCAAAATACGACATTTCGAACGCTTGATTGTCGGCAAGAGGCGCTTGATTTCAATCTTCAGTGTTTTTGCTTTTGCAGCTTTTGTACTTTTGCCTTTCTTCACGCTTTTCTAGTCTTTCTTCTGTTAGGGTTGCTAAAAATTTTATCTTCTTCTGTTACAGTACTTGATGCTTCAGAACTTTATTGAAAAGTGTACCTCATTTTCTGGTCAAGCTTGGACTTTGAATATTATAATACTTCATTCAAAATTACATCTTCAGCCATCATAATGTTCTGCATTCCGGGTAGACCCTTGATTTGCTTCACTGGACGCTTCCTAAATGAGTTAAGGCGGTAGGTTATCCAATGGGCACATTCACAAGGTTGTTTAAGTCGTAGCATTATGACCAGTTAGCGTATTATGCCTCTTTGACCCTATTATAGGCTGAATTGGGATTCGATAACTTCATGAAACTTGTATATATGGATATTATACTTAATCAGACATCGGTTTTATCCAATTCGGACTACTACAGCTCAATATATGGTCATCAGACCCTACAAAGGTATGACAGTCAGGAACAACATCGCGTCACCAACTTACGGATGCAATTTGACAATGATAGAGATCGATTTCGCTCTTAACTTCAGCATGAACATTGCAGAAATTTCTCGGAGCCTTCCAACGATACCAAGAGCGATGCATTTGAACACCTTAAGCTACAAAAATTGTCACCAGACGCAAGTTCTGATTTTCTTGAATAGTATCACATCTCAGGTTTGAATAAAGAATTTCACTCAGATAAAGATTGATTCAGATCTCGACTTCTTCAGGAATCACATAGGTTCTTCCCTTATCTTTCTAACCAAACCAAGATCACTTCATTTGGATGAGCGTACCTCAAAATACGACGTTTCAAACGCTTGATTGTCGGTAACAGGCGCTTGACTTCAATCTTCAGTGTTTTTGCTTTTGCAGCTTTTGTACTTTTTCCTTTGTTCACGCTTTTTTAGTCTTTCTTCTGTTAGGATTGCTAAAACTTTTATCTTCTTCTGTTACAGTACTTGATGCTTCGAACAGTGTACCTCATTTTCTGGTCAAGCTTGGACTTTGAATATCATAATACTTCATTCAAAATTACATCTTCAGCCATCATAATGTTCTGCATTCCCGGTAGACCCTTGATTAGCTTCACGGGACGCATCTTAAATGAGTTAAGGATCTAGGTTATCCAATGGGCACATTCAAAAGGCTGTTTTAGTTGTATCATTCTGACCAGTTAGCGTATTATGCCTCTTTGACCCTATTACATGCCGAATTATTATTCGATATCTTCATGATACTTGTATATATGGATAATAGATTTAATCAGACACCGGTTTCATCCAATTCGGACTACAACAGCTCAATATATGGTCATCAGACCCTATAAAGGTATGATAGCCAGGAACAACATCACGTCACCAACTTACGGATGCAATTTGACAATGATAGGGATCGATTTCGCTCTTGACCTCTGCATAAAAATTGTAAATATTTCTCCGAGCCTTCCAACGATACCAAGATCGATGCATTTGAACACCTTAAGCTCCAAAAATTATCAGCAGACGCTTGCATGTTCTGATTTTCACGAATAGTATCACATCTCAAATTTGAATAAAGAATTTCACTCAGATAAAGATTGATTCAGATCTCGACTTCTTCAGGAATCATGTAGGTATTTCTCTTATATTTCTAACCAAACTAAGATCACTTCATTTGGACGTGAGTACCTCAAAATACGAAATTTCAAACGCTTGATTGTCGGCAAGAGGCGCTTGATTTCAATCTTCAGTTTTTTTGCTTTTGCAGCTTTTGTACTTTTGCCTTTCTTCACGCTTTTCTAGTCTTTCTTCTGTTAGGGTTGCTAAAAAATTTATCATCCTTTGTTATAATTTTTGATGCTTTAGAACTTTATTGAAAAGTGCACGTCATTTTCTGGTCAAGCTTGGACGTTGAATATCTTATTACTTCATTCAAAATTACATCTTCAGCCATCATAATGTTCTGCATTCCGAGTAGACGCTTGATTAGCTTCCTTGGAAAGTTCTTAAATGAGTTAAGGAGCAAGGTTTTCCCCTGGGCCCATTCCCAAGGCTGTTTAAGTCGTAGCATTTTGACCAGTTAGCTTATTATGCTTCACGAAAATTGTATATATGGATATTAGCTTTAATCAGACACCAGTTTCATCCAATTCGGACAACTACAGCTCAATATATGGGCATCATATCCTACAAAGGTATGACAGTCAAGAACAACGTCACGTCACCAACATACGGATGCAATTTGACGAAGATAGAGATTGATTTCGCTCATTTCCTCTGCCTGAAAATTTCAGATATTTCTCTGATCCTTCCAACGATACCAAGATCGATGCATTTGAACACCTTAAGCTCCAGAAATTGTTATCAGACGCTTGCATGTTCTGACTGTCACGAATAGTATCACATCTCAAGCGTGAATAAAGAATTTCACTCAGATAAAGATTGATTCAGATCTCGACTTCTTCAGGAATCATGTAGGTATTTCTCTTATCTTTCTTACCAAATCTTGATCACTTCCGTTACTTTTGTCATTGTTCACGCTTTTGTGGTCTTTCTTCTGTTAGGGTTGCTGAATCTTTTGTCATCTTCTGTTACAGTACTTGATGCTTCAGAACTTTATTGAAAAGGGTACCTCATTTTCTGGTCAAGCGTGGACTTTGAATATCTTAATACTTCATTCAAAATTACTTCTTCAGCCATCATAATGTTCGGCATTCTGAGTAGATGCTCGATTAGCTTCAATGGACGCTACTTATATGAGTTAAGGGGCTTGGTTATCCACTAGTCACAATCATAAGGCTTTATAACTCATAGCATTGTGACCAGTTAGCATATTATGCTTCTTTGTCCTAGTCACTGGCCGCGTTAGGATTCGATGTCATTAGGAAACTTGTAAATATGGATATTAGCTTTAAACAGACATCGGTTTCATCCAATTCGGACAACTACAGCTCAATATATTGCCATCAGACGCTACAAAGGTATGACTGTCAGGAACAACATCACGTCACCAAATTACGGATGTTATTTGAAAAAGATAAAGATCGATTTCGCTCTTGACCTCTTCATGAAAATTGTAGATATTTCTCTGAGCCTTCCAACGATACCAAGATCAATGCATTTGAACTCCTAAACCTCCAGAAATTGTCAGCAGACGCTTGCATGTTCTGATTGTCATGAATAGTATCACATCTCAAGCTTGAATAAAGAATTTCACTCAGATAAAGATTGATTCAGATCTCGACTTCTTCAGGAATCACTTAAGTGTTTCCCTTATCTTTCTAACCAAACCAAGATCACTTCATTTGGACGAGCGTACCTCAAATACGACGTTTCAAACGCTTGATTGTCGACAACAGGCGCTTGACTTGCCTTTGTACTTTTCTCTTTGTTCATGCTTTTCTAGTTTTTCTTCTATTAGGGTTGCTAAAAATTTTGTCTTCTTTTGTTACAGTACTTGCTGCTTCAGAACTTTATTGAAAAGGGTACCTCATTTTCTGGTCAAGCTTGGACTTTGAATATCCTAATACTTCATTCAAAATTACTTCTCTAGCCATCATAATGTTCTGCATTCCGAGTAGACGCTTGATTAGCTTCGCTGGATGCTTCTTAAATGAGTTAAGGCGCTCGGTTATCCACTGGATACATTCAAAAGGTTGTTTAACTCGTAGAGTTCTAACCAGCTAGCGTATTACGCTTCTTTGACCCTGTTACTGGCCGCATTAGAATTCGATGTCTTCATGAAACTTGAATATACGGATATTAGATTTAATCAGACTTCGGTTTCATCCAATTCGGACTACTACAGCTCAATATATGGTCATCAGACGCTACATTGGTATGACAGTCACGAACAACATCACGTCACCAACTTATGGATTCAATTTGAAGAAGATAGAGATTGATTTCGCTCTTGATCTCTGCCTGAAAATTGCAGATATTTCTCTGAGCCTTCCAACGATACCAAGATCGATGCATTTGAACACCTAAACCTCCAGAAATTGTCAGCAGACGCTTGCATGTTCTGATTGTCATGAAAAGTATCACATCTCAAGCTTGAATAAAGAATTTCACCCAGATAAAGATCGTTTCAGATCTCGACTTCTTCAGGAATCACTTAGGTATTTCTCTTATCTTTCTAACAAAACCAAGATCACTTCATTTGGACCAGCGTACCTCAAAATACAACGTTTCAAACAATTGATTGTTGACAACAGGCGCTTGACTTGCTTTTCTACTTTTCTCTTTGTTCATGCTTTTCTAATCTTTCTTCTGTTAGGGTTGCTAAAATTTTTATCTTCTTCTGTTATAGTAATTGATGCTTCAGAACTTTATTGAAAAGTGTACCTCATTTTCTGGTCAAGCTTCGACTTTGAATATCGTAATACTTCATTCAAAATTACATCTTCAGCCACCATAATGTTCTGCATTCCGGGTAGACCCTTGATTAGCTTCATTGGACGCTTCTTAAATGAGTTAAGGCGCTAGGTTATCCAATGGAGACATTCACAAGGCTGTTTAAGTCGTAGCATTCTGACCAGTTAGCGTATTATGCTTCTTTGACCTTGTTACAGGCCGAATAAGGATTCGATATCTTCATAAAACTTGTATATATAGATATTAGATTTAATCAGACACCGGTTTCATCCAATTCGGACTACTACAGCTCAATATATGGTCATCAGACCCTACAAAGGTATGATAGTCAGGAACAACATCACGTCACCAAATTACGGATGCAATTTGACAAAGATAGAGATCGATTTCGCTCTGGACCTCTGCATGAAAATTGCAGATATTTCTCTGAGCCTTCCAATGATACCAAGTTCGATGCATTTGAAAACCTTAAGCTCCAATAATTGTCTGCAGACGCTTGCATGTTCTGATTGTCACGAGCAGTATCACATCTCAAGCTTGAATAAAGAATTTCACTCAGATGACGATTGATTCAGATCTCGACATCTTTAGGAATCATGTAGGTATTTCTCTTATCTGTCTAACCAAACCAAGATCACTTGATTTGGACGAGCATACCTCAAAATACGATGTTTCAAACGCTTGATTGTCGGCAACAGGCGCTTGACTTCTGTGACACACGCTACCCCGCATACGATAAAATAAAATAAAGCATGCAAGTTAAATAAAATTTTAACATAAAAGGTAGCAAGTACCACATGATCCAAAAACCTTTTAAACATAAATACAACTGCAGGAAAAAATTAACATAAACATAACCCGAAACCCGATGTCACATAATCAGAGTTGGTATACATATACCGATAATACATTGGAATAAAACTAAGCAACTGAACGTAAATCCTATCTACTACTACTAAGATAGATCTCCACGGGATCACTCCTCGTCAGCATGTTCACCCTCCTCTGCACATGCAACATCATATGCGCAAGAACAACAAAAGATGGGGGTGAGAAATACGATCATAAATATATGTAAACGGAATGGAATAGTAATTAAGATGGCATACATCATACATCAATCAACACATGTATAATCAATATATATATATATATATATATATATATATATATACATCAAATATGCATATCAATGCGAATGCAACATCACTACTCCGTATGTATGTGGCCAACAACTCTAACTCTGGAAAGACGATTAGGAGTACATGTCCAGTTATCAACGTGGATGATATGCCAGACCATGGGCCATCCCCGAACACTCTCACTAATCCTGATAACGTATAGTGGCTAGTCAGTGTACTCAAGCTTATCCTTTAGGTCACTCCGACAATAGGTAGCTAGCCCATGTCACCTGGAATTTCCCTACCCAATGTACCCACAAGGCCGGGATAACACCCATCGTGGCCTCCACTATCGCGATTCATCGTTTGCTTTCCACCCAACATGTCAACGTCAACGCATGATGCATGCTATGCTTAACAACATGCAAACACATGTCCAACCATCCACCATCATGCCATTACATGGCTATCAACTTTGACCAACAAGCATCACAGATGATTTATCAACATCAAGCTTGAGCAATAAGCATCAAGAATGATTTAACCAACAACATCGGTAACAGTACGTCGTTACCAATAATATCCTCATCTTATCAATTGTTCTCTTTGTTAAGTCTTAACTTAACATTACTTTTATTAAGCTTTATACTTGATCTTATTATCTAAACCCTCAATCCATATTTTATTAAGATTATAACTTAACCTTAATATTTAAACCTCAAGTCATATATTTATTAAGATTATAACTTAATCTTAATATCTAAACCACAATTCATATCCTATTAAAATCATAACTTAATCTTAATATTTAAACCACAATTCATATCTTATTAGGATTATAACAAGCCTACATAACACTATCCATCAAGCATAAGGGGTCAAAACTGCTCCTGGGCACGTGAGAATCGATTTCCATTCTCTGGAATCGATTTCTCAAGTCTTCAAAATCGATTTCCAATCTCTGAAAATCGATTGCAACATGTTCAAATCGATTTCCCCAATCGATTTTGAACAAGGGAAAATCGATTACAAAAATCGATTTCTACAAGGCCAAATCGATTTCCACGCTCTGGAAATCAATTCTTGGTCGATTCAAATCGATTTCCATGTGCTGGAAATCGATTTCTGGGTGTCAGATCATACAGCAGCGGTTTCCTCCGCTATAGACCAATCTACGTTCTCTAATTAACAGATCATTCGAGCCTAAGCTATTTATCATCAATTTGATTAGTTCAACACTCATGAATCATACCTAAGGGTTCTCAAACTAATCCTTGGTTATCAATCTCACATTGCCTATTTATTTTCTCCCTATAACTATGTTCTAATAGCATAAGGTTAACAAAACACCATATTATGGCATAAACAACATGTTCATCATCATCAATTCATCAACAATCATATAAATCATGTACTCATAGTTATAAACATGTTATAACATCAGATTATTCATCAATCAATACTCATACAGCCAGAAAACAACATAACAACATTCATAGGCACTAACAATGCAGGCAAACATATAGGGATCATGGGTTAACCCCTTCATCTTAACCTATCCCAAAACCCACATACTCATGATCAATTTTCTCCCCCCATACCTGGTATGACGATTCACAGCCTAAGGGAAAGAGAACAGAGCCAAGTTCCGCTACGGTTCCTTCTTCCGGGTTCAGCACTTGATCACGATCACAACACTGGAAAGCAGAGTCGATCCTTAAGTTAAGGATTAAAAGGGAGAACAAAACTTGGATTAGAAACTCACCTTGGTTTCTAACTTAGGAGATTAACTCTAGCAACAGGAATGGATTGGCTAAACAACGGCGTGTTCTTGACGAAGAACACCAAAGCAGGATTCGTCTTTTGGGTTTTCTAGCGCAAGAGATCAATTAGAGCGCTTAGGGATGAGAAGAGGCAAAAAGTGTGTACAATAGGGTGTGGATACTAGGTTTAGGTTATACGCTATGTATATATATAGCTGTTAGGGACGTTTTAGGACGAATGGGCCTTACACAGCATAGCCCAGTAACCCAAACACGTACACAAGCTCTGACACGCATGGAAATCGATTTCAACATCCATGGAAATCGATTGGCCAAATCAATTTTCTTATCAAAGAAATCGATTTTGCCCTTCAAACAATGGATTTCCTCCTTCTGGAAATCGATTTCTTCACCTGGAAATCGATTTCCCAATCGATTTTGGCATCGACACCTGAATAAAACTTGTAGGTAATCCTCTAAGCTTTCCAACGCATCCTAGATCATCTCGATCGGATGTCTAGAACTCAAGGTATGGCCAAAACCGTGAAACAGGTATTTAGACTCGGATGAATTGATTATTCTAAAGGTTGAACTATTACAACTATGAACTTATGCACCAAAAACAAGCAAAAACGACATAAGCAAGCATCTGTAAGCAAGTATCAACACATATATACATAGAAGTGAAAGAGCAGGGTGTTACAATTCCACCCCCCTTATAAAAAAAATTTCGTCCTCGAAATTTCTACTCACCTTGAGTAAACAGATGCGGGTATGACTCCTTCATCTTGCTCTCCAATTCCCACGTAGCACTTTCTTCTGTAGCTCCACTCCAAATGACCTTGACCAAGGGAATTTCCTTCCCTCTTAGCTGCTTGACCCTTCTATCTTCAACCCGAAGTGGTAACACCTCAAAGGTCAAGTTATACTTTGGTGGAATAACATCGGGTACTATCACATGGCTTGGATCATGAATATACTTTCGAAGTTGAGACACATGAAACACATTATGAAGGTTTGACAAGAACGGGGGTAAGGCTATCTGGTAGGCGACTTCACCGACTCTTTTTAGATTTTGGTAAGGGCCAATGAATCTAGGAGCAAGTTTCCGCGCTTTCATTACCCTGCCAACCCCAGTTGTTGGAGTAACTCGCAAGAACACATGATCTCCTTCCTGGAATTCGAGAGTTTTTCTTCTCTTATCATGGTAACTCTTTTGCCTACTCTGTGCCACTCTCATCTTATCTTGTATCATCCTCACTTTCTCTGTAGTCTCTTGCACTACCTCAGGTCTTAACACAACATTCTCTCCAGGTTCATTCCAACACAAGGGTGTCCTACACCTCCTCCCATACAAAGCCTCATAAGGTGCCATCCCAATACTGGAATGGAAACTATTGTTGTAGGTGAACTCTATAAGGGGTAAAAACTTATCCCAACTACCCGACTGCTCTAGCACACACGCCCTCAACAAGTCTTCTAAGGATTGGATTGTCCTCTCAGACTGACCATCAGTCTGTGGGTGATAAGCTGAACTCAATCTAAGCTTAGTTCCTAAGGCCTCATGCAAACTATTCCAAAATCTAGAGGTAAATCTAGGATCTCTGTCTGAAATTATGCTAGAGGGTACACCATGCAATCTAACTATTTCTCTGATGTACAACCCAGTCAGCTTCTCTAATGGATATTCCATGTTCATAGGAATAAAATGGGCAGATTTGGTTAACATGTCCACAACAACCCATATGGCATCACAACCAGCTGGAGTCCTAGGGAGTCCAGACACAAAATCCATAGAGATACTATCCCACTTCCACTCAGGGATACTCAAAGGTTGCAACTTACCTGAAGGTTTCTGGTGCTCTATCTTAGCCTTCTGACACACTAGGCAAGCATAAACAAACTCAGCCACATCCTTTTTCATCCTAGGCCACCACAACATCCGTTTCAGATCCTGATACATCTTTGTGGCTCCTGGGTGAACACTCAAACCACTCCTATGCCCTTCCTCAAGGATCAACTTCCTAAGCTCTGGAATATTAGGTATACAAACTCTATCTTGAAACCTCAAAATTCCATCAGTCCCATCCTTAAAACTGAGATTTCTATCTTGAGCAATCAACTCTCTCTGGTCTAAAAGGTACACATCTATCTTCTGCCCTTCTCTAATCTGATCCATCAAACTGCTAGTGATTTTCAACATTCCTAACCTAATGCTCATAGGGGTAACTTCCCAAGCTAAACTCAAATTTCTAAACTCCTCTATCAAATCCATCTCTCTAACCATCAAAGCTGAAACATATAAGGTTTTTCTACTCAAAGCATCAGCCACTACATTGGCCTTACCCGGGTGGTAACTCAACTCAAACTCATAATCCTTAAGAAATTCCATCCACCTACGCTGTCTCATATTCAGCTCCTTTTGGTCAAACAGGTATTTCAAACTCTTATGATCACTAAACACCTCAAATCTAGCTCCATAGAGATAATGCCTCCAAATTTTTAAGGCAAACACTACCGCTCCTAACTCCAAGCCGTGAGTGGGGTAGTTCTTCTCATGGGTCTTAAGCTGCCTAGAAGCATAAGCTACTACCTGACCATTCTGCATCAACACACCACCTAAACCTTGCTTCGAAGCATCACAGTACACTGCAAAAGGTTCACTAGGATTGGGTAACACTAACACAGGTGCAGATGTCAACCTATTCTTCAACCCTTGAAAACTTTCCTCACACTTAGAGTCCCACACGAAGATCTGACCTTTCTTAGTAAGGCGGGTTAGAGGCAAAGCTATCTTAGAGAATCCTTCTATAAACCTCCTATAGTACCCGGTCAAACCCAAGAAACTTCTAACCTCGGTCACTGACTTAGGTGCTTCCCAATGGAGCACGGTTTCTACCTTAGCTGGGTCCATGGCTATCCCTCCTTTAGAGATGATGTGTCCTAAGAAACTCACCTCTTCTAACCAAAACTCACACTTGGACAACTTGGCATACAACTGTTTTTCCTTAAGGGTTTCCAAGACTATCCTCAAGTGTTCCTCATGTTCCTCCTTAGTCTTAGAGTATACTAGGATATCATCTATGAAGACAACTACAAACCTATCCAAGTATGGATGGAAGATCTTGTTCATGTAGTCCATGAACACAGCAGGGGCATTAGTCACACCAAAAGGCATAACTAGATACTCATAATGGCCATAGCGCGTTCTGAACGCAGTCTTTGGAATGTCCTCAGACTTGACCAGAATTTGGTGATAGCCTGATCTCAAATCTATCTTAGAAAACACACAAGCTCCTATCAACTGGTCCATAAGGTCATCTATCCTAGGAAGAGGATACCTATTCTTAATAGTCACCTTATTGAGCTGTCGGTAATCGACACACAACCTCATGCCGCCATCTTTCTTCTTCACCAACAACACTGGAGCTCACCACGGAGACACACTAGGCCTAACAAATTGCTTCTGGAGCAATTCCTCTAACTGTTTCTTCAACTCAGCTAGCTCTAGAGGGGACATCCTGTATGGTGCTATGGATATAGGTCCTGTACCTGGCACTAAGTCTATGCTAAACTCAACCTCTCTCTCAGGTGGCAAACTATAAATATCCTAGGGAAAAACTTCTGGGAACTCTCTCACAACTGGCACATCCTTAACCTCAGCCTTTCTCTCTACTTCCAGGGAAGATAAGATCATGTATACTTGGGCTTCTTCTCTAATAGAAGCCTTGACTTGGTTAGCAGTCAGAAAACTCGGATCCTTAGGATCGACAGCAGGTCCAAAAACAACAGTTTTATCAAAGCAATTTAAAAGGACATGATTGGTAGATAACCAGTCCATACCAAGAATAACATCAAGTTGTTTAAGGGGTAAGCATATAAGATCAACTATGAAATTTCTATCATCAATGACAATGGAACAACCTTTACAAATATGTGAGGTAACAACAGGCTTATTGGTAGGGGTAGCAACAACTAGATCATATTCAAGTTGGGCAACAGGTAATCTAAGGTACTCAACACAGTCATGTGATATAAAGGAATGCGACGCACCCGAATCAAACAACACTATTAAAGGAGTCCCTTTGATGAGGCACTTACCTTGAATCAGGTCTTCAGATTCTGAGGCTTCAGCTCCACTGAGAGTGAAGACTCTTCCACTTGTTCTCAGTCGATTGGCTTGAGAACTCTTGCTGGCACTCTGTGGCTCCATCTTTGCTCCACTACAATCCTTACTGATATGACCAGGCTTCCCACACTTGAAGCAGATGATGTCTGTCTCCTTGCAGTCACGAGTAAGGTGCTCCTTACCACACTTGCCACACCTAATTGGCCTAGAAGAGGCAAATCCTCCACCACTGGCTGGTCCCGATGTATACTACGATTTTTTGCGGGCGAACTTGAATCCACGACCAACTGGTGCCAACTGTTGTTTTCCTTTGTCCTGTTGGGTCGTCCTCTTGCTACCTTGGGGACCAGAACTCCTGAACTGAGAAACTCTGGACTTGTAGTCTTCCTCAAAGATTCTGCACTTGTTCACCAAGGTGGGGAAAACACGGATCTCCCGGTAGCTGATGGCTTGCTTAATCTCTGGACGCAAACCATTCTCGAACTTCACACACTTGGAGCGATCATCATTACAATACTGATAGAGTGGATAGTAATGTGACAGCTCCTCAAACTTAGCGGCATAATCCCCAACGGACATGTTTCCCTGAGTCAATGCCAGAAACTCCATCTCCGTTGTGATTCTGATTCTGCCCTATGGCATTAGCTAATGCTTCTAGGGCATCAGCAATCGCACGATCATTTCTACCTGCCATAACTTCCTGCATCATTCAAGCAAACTGCTCAATATCAGAAGTTAAGCAAAGCAAGACTAAACACATAATACTCTATACCATCGTCATGGACAATCATATAAGAGTACACAGAAGAGAACACAACAGACATATACCCCGGCCTGTAGGACAGACCAGCTCTGATACCACTTAATGTGACACCCGCTACCCCGCATACGATAAAATAAAATAAAGCATGCAAGTTAAATAAAATTTTAACATAAAAGGTAGCAAGTACCACATGATCGGAAAACATTTTAAACATAAATACAACTGTGGAAAAACATTAACATAAACATAACCCGAAACCCGATGTCACATAATCAGAGTTGGTATACATATACCGATAATACATCGGAATAAAACTAAGCAATTGAACGTAAATCCTATCTACTACTACTAAGAGAGATCTCCACGGGATCACTCCTTGTCAGCATGCTCACCCTCCTCTGCACATGCAACATCATATGCACAAGAACAACAAAAGATGGGGGTGAGAAATACGATCATAAATATATGTAAACGGAATGGAATAGTAATTAAGATGGCATACATCATACATCAATCAACACATGTATAATCAATATGTATATATATATATATATATATATATATATATATATATATATATATATATATATATATATATACATCAAAGATGCATGTCAATGCGAATGCAACATCACTACTCCGTATGTATGTGGCCAACAACTCTAACTCTGGAAAGACGATTAGGAGTACATGTCCAGTTATCAACGTGGATGATATGCCAGACCATGGGCCATCCTCGAACACTCTCACTAATTCTGATAACGTATAGTGGCTAGTCAGGGTACTCAAGCTTATCCTTTAGGTCACTCCGACAATAGGTAGCTAGCCCATGTCACCTGGAATTTCCCTACCCAATGTACCCGCAAGGCCGGGATAACACCCATCGTGGCCTCCACTATCGTGATTCATCGTTTGCTTTCCACCCAACATATCAACGTCAACGCATGATGCATGCTATGCTCAACAACATGCAAACACATGTCCAACCATCCACCATCATGCCATTACATGGCTATCAACTTTGACCAACAAGCATCACAGATGATTTATCAACATCAAGCTTGACCAATAAGCATCAAGAATGATTTAACCAACAACATCGGTAACAGTACGTCGTTACCAATAATATCCTCGTCTTATCAATTGTTCTCTTTGTTAAGTCTTAACTTAACATTACTTTTATTAAGCATTATACTTGATCTTATTATCTAAACCCTCAATCCATATTTTATTAAGATTATAACTTAACCTTAATATTTAAACCTCAAGTCATATATTTATTAAGATTATAACTTAATCTTAATATATAAACCACAATTCATATCCTATTAAAATCATAACTTAATCTTAATATTTAAACCATAATTCATATCTTATTAGGATTATAACAAGCCTACATAACACTATTCATCAAGCATAAGAGGTCAAAACTGCTCCTGGGCACGTGAGAATCGATTTCCATTCTCTGGAATCGATTTCTCAAGTCTTCAAAATCGATTTCCAATCTCTGAAAATCGATTGCAACATGTTCAAATCGATTTCCCCAATCGATTTTGAACAAGGGAAAATCGATTCCAAAAATCGATTTCTACAAGGCCAAATCGATTTTCACACTCTGGAAATCGATTCTTGGTCGATTCAAATCGATTTCCATGTGCTGGAAATCGATTTCTGGGTGTCACATCATACAGCAGCGGTTTCCTCCGCTATAGACCAATCTACGTTCTCTAATTAACAGATCATTTGAGCCTAAGCTATTTATCATCAATTTGATTAGTTCAACACTCATGAATCATACCTAATGGTTCTCAAACTAATCCTTGGTCATCAATCTCACATTGCCAATTTATTTTCTCCCTATAACTATGTTCTAATAGCATAAGGTTAACAAAACACCATATTATGGCATAAACAACATGTTCATCATCATCAATTCATCAACAATCATATAAATCATGTACTCATAGTTATAAACATGTTATAACATCAGATTATTCATCAATCAATACTCGTACAGCCAGAAAACAACATAACAACATTCATAGGCACTTACAATGCATATAGGCAAACATATAGGGGTCATGGGTTAACCCCTTCATCTTAACCTATCCCAAAACCCACATACTCATGATCAATTTTCTCCCCCCATACCTGGTATAATGATTCACAGCCTAAGGGAAAGAGAACAGAGCCAAGTTCCGCTACGGTTCCTTCTTCCGGGTTCAGCACTTGATCACGATCGCAACACTGGAAAGTAGAGTCGATCCTTAAGTGAAGGATTAAAAGGGAGAACAAAACTAGTATTAGAAACTCACCTTGGTTTCTAACTTAGGAGATTAACTCTAGCAACAGGAATCGATTGGCTAAATAACGGCGTGTTCTTGAAGAAGAACACCAAAGCAGGATTCGTCTTTTGGGTTTTCTAGCGCAAGAGATCAATTAGAGCGCTTAGGGATGAGAAGAGGTAAAAAGTGTGTACAATAGGGTGTGGATACTAGGTTTAGGTCATACGCTATGTATATATAGCTGTTAGGGACGTTTTAGGACGAATGGGCCGTACACAGCATAGCCCAGTAACCCAAACGCATACACAAGCTCTGACACGCATGGAAATCGATTTCAACATCCATGGAAATCGATTGGCCAAGTCGATTTTCTTATCCAAGAAATCGATTTTGCCCTTCAAACAGTGGATTTCCTCCTTCTGGAAATCGATTTCTTCACCTGGAAATCGATTTCCCAAATCGATTTCCCAATCGATTTTCGCATCAACACCTGAATAAAACTTGTAGGTAATCCTCTAAGCTTTCCAACGCATCCTAAATCATCTCGATCAGATGTCTAGAACTCAAGGTATGGCCAAAACCGTGAAACAGGTTATTTAGACTCGGATGAATTGATTATTCTAAAGGCTGAACTATTACAACTATGAACTTATGCACCAAAAACAAGCAAAAACGACATATGCAAGCATCTATAAGCAAGTATCAACACATATATACATAGAAGTGAAAGAGCAGGGTGTTACAACTTCAATTTTCAGTGTTTTTGCTTTTGCAGCTTTTGTACTTTTGCCTTTCTCACGTTTTCTTAGTCTTTCTTCTGTTAGGGTTGCTAAAAATTTTATCTTCTTCTGTTACAGTACTTGATGCTTCAGAACTTTATTGAAAAGTGTACCTCATTTTCTGGTCAAGCTTGGACTTTGAATATCGTAATACTTCATTCAAAATTACATCTTCAGCCATCATAATGTTCTGCATTCCGGGTAGACCCTTGATTTGCTTCACTGGACGCTTCTTAAATGAGTTAAGGCGGTAGGTTATCCAATGGGCACATTCACAAGGCTGTTTAAGTCGTAGCGTTATGACCAGTTAGCGCATTATGCCTCTTTGACCCTATTATAGGCTGAATTAGGATTCGATATCTTCATGAAACTTGTATATATGGATATTAGACTTAATCAGACATCGGTTTTATCCAATTCGGACTGCTACAGCTCAATATATGGTCATCAGACCCTACAAAGGTATGACAGTCAGGAACAACATCACGTCACCAACTTACGGATGCAATTTGACAATGATAGAGATCGATTTCGCTCTTAACCTCTGCATGAAAATTGCAAATATTCCTCGGAGCCTTCCAATGATACCAAGATCGATGCATTTGAACACCTTACACTACGCCAAAATAGGGAAAAATTGACGCACCATTCACCAGCGTTTTCCCGTAAAACGCTAGAAAATATGAGGCGGAGAAGTATTACTAGCGCTTACTTTGGTAAGTGCTAGCAAATTATTGGGATTTACCAGCGCTTTGTTAATTAAGCGCAAGCAAATCTCTGACCTTGAGTATTGTCAGCGCTTTCCTAATAAAGCGCTGGCAAATGTTTTGTTCTTTTACCAGCGTTTATTTGGAAAAGAGCTGGTAATTGTCCTTTTCTATGTAAATATAATTTTTTGATTTATATTACTGAGTACTCGATCTATACTAACACTTTCGCGCGCGCGCTTTCAGTAATAGTCTTCACACAATACTCTCATCTCCGCGAACTCAAACCTCCTCATCCCCTTCACAATCGCGAACTCAACCCTCCTCATCTCCTCCACAACCGCGAACTCAACCCCTCTCCTCCACCACAGCGACCCTCAATCCGCTCCCCACAACCGTCGTCCACAACCCTCTCCTCCACAACTGGGACCTAAGCACTCACGCTCAGCACCTTCACGAAACCTCACGGTTCTCTCCTCAAACCCTCTTCTCAACAGCGCGAGGACCTTGAGGTATTCTTGCTGGTTCCTTTTCTCTTTTATTTTCCTTGAGGTATATTCTTGCGATGAGAATGTGTTGTAGAAGGTATATTTGTGTTTCTGTGTTTTGTACTTTAATTGACATGTCTTCCAGATTTCGAGTTTGCTTTTCTAATTTTGTATACACTTAGCAGTGGATCCCTGAACTCCAACATTTTGCTCCTGGTGTCCCAGTGGTACTAGTTGGAACCAAATTGGGTAAGTCATCAAGCACTGATCTTAAATTCTTAAATTGGGTAAGTAAAATATTCTTGAGTTTAATGATTGTTATTATAGTCAAACTGATTTAATAATAATGTGACATGTGATATAATGAAAATTAAAGGAAAAAAATTATAGTAACAGTGAACCAAAATTAAAATTCTATCCCTGCCACACTAATCAGTTCTTCATTTCTATCCAGAAGAACAGTATAGAAACCCTTGAAATTTAATCGATTAAGCGCTGACCTACAAAGTTCCAAAGTACATAAATCAGGTATTGGCTCAGAGATATAACAATAATGTACCACAATTTAGACAAAGATATCATGGTCACAGACAAATTAAATATAGTAGATGTAAACAAATTCATTAGTAAATGGTATAAATATAGTAGATGTAAACCTCTGCTTGTTATAATAGACTTATGGAAACCATGATATAATTTCTAAGAATGAAATATTGTCACATGAACAACTTTACTCTACACACAAAAATATAACTGTTCTAATTGAACATCTCAGGAAAGGTGAGACTAAAAGGTGAAATATCATCACATTACAATTTCTGAAATATAGAAGTATAGAACTATGATCAGTGGGTCCCTCCCAATCATTTACAGCGGATGATTTTAAGCATGAATCATGATTATGACACAAACACAAAATACAAAGAACTCTAATAAAACATTACAAGCATAGCTTGAAGGATAAGAATTTCTGACCATCTGCTGAATATAACATCATCCGTAAGATCTATGCTAGAGAAAGGTTCCTGTAAGGGCTCAAAACATTCATGCATCATCGAAAGAGCAACATTAAGTTTGCTGTGATTTTTTGCCATTAAGTCATTTTCAGTACTACTGAGACCACAACTCTCAGAGGTGATAGACTTCACCAATGTCCATGTTAGATTGCCCACACCCACTGAAATTGGCTCTCCTAATAGTTTATACAGGCCTCTATATATCTGCAAAAGAATAAACAAAAGAATATAGGGTAGAACCAATTTCTAGAAAGACTTTTTTAGCAGTATACATTGCAGAATGTTAGAGACTTGAGCATCTATGATAACTGTCTAGGATCTGTTAGTGATAAGTGGTCGTAACTGTCTTTTTTTTTTTTTTTTTTGGTGGATTAGTGTAGTCGTAACTGTCTTACTGGTGGATTTGGAGGAGAAATCGGAGAGTGGAAGAGGAGTAAGATCTCTTGAATTGGAATATCCTACAAGGTTCTATCATTGTGTCTCTGTTCTGTTATCACATTGATAACAAGACCTTTCCTGAATAAAATCACTATATTTCTGCATATTTTTTCTCAATTTTTGGTCCAGTTCTATTAAAGCCACACAGCCTTATCACCAAAAAAAAAAAAAAAAAGACACACAGCTTGAAATGTTTCTCTGGCATTAAATCTCTACTAAATCAAGCATCATTAACTAGCTATTAAATGACACATACATAAAAGCAGACATCATCAAAAAATTCAAGTTGAAGCAAATAAAGAGCTCATTCCTATAACAGCAAGCATTAATAACATACAATCCTTGTGGAACTGTTGGCCAGAATCACGTATGCAGAACTATAGACAATAAATATATTTTAAATTTATGATTAAGGTACTTTGATGTTTGTTTGCTTTCTTTTTATTCGAGAATTGTAGGTGGATATGAGAGCTATTATTTTTCTTTTGGTAATATCTCCCTGTATGTATGTGTGCGGTGCTATATCTATTTCTTCCTAATTTGTTTTGTATATTATGAACTGATTTTTGGAAGGACGGTTAATGCCCGTTCTGCTTAATAACAGCTCCAAATTGTTTTTTATCAATGACACAAACAATTACAAAGCCTTGAAAGCTTAAAGCTGTAAGTTTCTTGCCTCGTAGTTGTAAGTTTAATGTCTTAAAACAGAGCACATATTTTAAGAAAACATACTAAAAACATCTCAAAAATAACTTTAGAGACACAATCAAAGAATGCATAGTGCAACGGTTTTAAAAACATCTCTGAATGTGGATTCACAGAACTCACACTTAGGGAAGGCTGTGATCCCTACAAAGCTGTGATCAAGGGCATCTCTTCCATGTAGATTTAAGCAAATAACTTGCATAAAACAATGATTAAATTTGATGAATTGGATTTAAGCAAGTAACTTTATTGGATTTCTCAGAGAAACTTTTCATGGAGTAAATTTTATGGGATTTGAAAAAGAATACCTGCTCTTTTCTTGTTTTGTTTTGCCTGTATAGTTGGTTTGAATCCCAACTTCCTTTATCATAAAATTTTCACCTCAGTCTTGCATCTTTGACTTGAAAAAAGTTGCTGAATTATATCAAGTGAACACTTGCAGCAGTGTTCTTTTTAGCGGTTGCAGACCTATTTTCTTTTCATTTATTTTTGCCTAAGATCTAGTTGTTTCAATTCCTTCTTTACCATGATGAGTGAGTAAGATGTCAATTAGGATATTCCTCTTGTATACTAAGGTGAAATGTGTGGTGTGAGAACCATTGATTATACATAGGCTCTTTTTTTTTCTTTTCATATTGATGTTTTATTCGGTTTAGGAATATTAAGTGTACTGAAACAGTAAAATATGACATTTAAACCAAATAAAACTATGTTGCCTTAAATATTAAATACAAGTAGCAGAAGCTCATAATGTTTAGTAAAATTAAACTAATATTTATTGATCTAATACAATATTCTTATTTTTATACATCAGCATTTATGAACGCAGTAACAATGTAACCTCCAAAGCAGTGTCTTCACATGAGTTTGGACTGGTAATATATATTTGTTTCTAGGTTTTTCGAAGCTCTAAATGGTTATGTCAAAAGATTAACTTTAACAAGTAATAACATGTTAATACATAACAAGTTTCAGTATTCTATTAAGATCTGATATGTCCAAAACTTTAAAGGACCTATAACTTTCAATAAACTAAAGAACTACTCATCTAAAAAAATAAAAGGGTGGTTCAGAGGTGGGAACTAAAAGAAAAATAAAATCTTACATGTTAGTTAGTTTTGTGGGAGTAGCTTCAATGGTTTCAGAAAATTCATTTATTTTCTGTTTCTCATTTATATATTCTAACATGTGATAATTGAAGCAGCACATTACCAAGCGGGAATCACTTAGAAGAAATTCATTCATGGAGTGATAGGGACATCCCATTTCTCACATATCGAAATAGGTTAGTTTTCTTCTCTTTCATGTTGTCCTTGGTTCTGCTTTTGGTCTCACCTTCTTTGTCTAATTTTACCTTTACTTTATCTTTGTCACTTGATAATCTGCAGTTTTGGTCATGTCTTGATTTTCTTATTGTCTACCACAGATTTCTTACTCCTACCAGGTACTTATCTTTTTTTAATCTCTTATAAGCAGTATAATCATTGGACATGTTTATTTTTATCGGTGTACACATGCATTAACCTTAGTTTTCTGTTCAATAACGATTTGTATATTGTTTTTGACACAATATACAATTTGTTCTTGAATTGTCCAAAGTGGACAGTCTAAGAATGTAAAATCACATTCAATCCATATTATTGTCTGTCTTAATCACTTCTTGATCTAAGAATGTCATTGGTTTGTATTTTCTCATTGTTCTCTGTGTACATACCTAATTTGGGTCGTAATACCACCTAAATTAAGTTGTGTGCTTGGAGAACTAAGGGGAAATGCTGCCGAAATTTTCTTAGAGCAAGAAGTAATTAAGACATATATACAATAATATAATGCGAAGTTTACAATCTTGGATAGGATAGGACCCCACCCTGTAGTATGAAGTAGACATGCATCATGCATGCATGTAGTACTATTGAATGTAGATGTCAACCTCTTTAAACTGAAAATAATTGCTGTAGATCGGGAAAATATGGATCGAAAGTGGATGTCTGCCAATCATTTGTCGAAGGAATATAAGGACGGAGTGCAAGATTTTATTAGGTTTGCAGTTGGACACGTAGAAAACCCTAGTAGAATCATATGTCCATGTTTAGGTTGTTGTTATACAAGACGAGTTAGTGTACCTGAGTTGGAAGGACATTTAATATGCAATGGAATTGATCAAAGTTATACTTGTTGGACAAAGCATGGTGAGACCAGAGGTGAATCTAGTGATATGGGGAATAGTGGGAGATATGCGTCAAATGATGCCAATACAAATACATATGAGGGCGATCGTTTTGAAGAGATGGCAAACGTGGTTGAAGAAGATCTTCGTGATAAGTGATGCAGAGAAACCGTTGTATGGGGGTTGTACTAAATTCACAAGATTGTCGGCGATGTTAAAGTTGTTTAACTTGAAATCGGGCAATGGATGGACTGATAAGAGCTTTAATGACTTACTCACACTATTGAAATCTATGTTGCCGGAGGATAATGTGCCTAGTCGGACATATGAGGCTAAACAAATGTTGCGCTCTATTGGCATGAGCTATGAGAGGATACATGCTTGTCCTAACGATTGCATTTTATTTCGGAATGAACATGCAACGTTAAATACATGTCCTAAATGTAATGCCTCACGTTATAAGAAGAAAGTATCAGCTCCAGAGAAGGTTTTGTGGTATTTCCCAATAATACCTAGATTTAGGCGCATGTACAGTAGTTCAGAAGATTCAAAGCACTTTACATGGCATAAGGATGAAAGGATTAAAGATGGCAAGCTACGGCACCCGGCAGATTCTCCTCAATGGAAAAGAATTGACCATGATTATCCTGAGTTCGGGCAAGAACCAAGAAACCTCCAACTTGCATTGTCTACTGATGGATTTAACCCGCATGGTATTCAGAGTAGCTCTCACAGTACATGGCCTATGATTTTGGTGATTTATAACCTACCTCCATGGCTATGCATGAAGCGCAAATATATGATGCTGTCTCTATTAATTTCTGGGCCCAAACAACCAGGAAATGATATCGACATATACTTGGCTCCTTTAATTGAAGACTTGAAGCAAATGTGGGAGACAGGTGTCGAGGTGTACGATGGGTATAAAGAAGAAAGTTTCACCTTGAGGTCTATGATCTTCGGCACAATTAATGATTTTCCAGCATACGGTAATCTGTCAGGATATAGTACCAAAGGTCAATGTGCATGCCCTATATGTGAAGATAATACAGATTGGATGCGGTTGGAACATGGTAAGAAGAATGTCTTCCTTGGACATCGTAGATTTTTGCATTCAAGTCATCATTATCGGTTATGGAGAAAGGCATTCAATGGGAATATAGAAGAATGTACAGCTCCTTTGCCGTTGATGGGTGTGCAACTGTTTGAAAAGGTAAAAAATTTGAGTATTGAATTTGGGAAACCTTTTGCCAGAGAGCTTGTGACACGAGGGTGGAAGAAAAAGTCGATTTTCTTTGAGCTGCCATATTGGAAGTCATTATATGTAAGACATTTCATTGATGTGATGCATGTTGAAAAAAAATATCTTTGATAGTGTCATTGGTACCTTACTCAATGTGCCAGGGAAGACTAAAGATGGCATCAGTGCAAGGTTGGACTTGGTTAGTATGGGATTGAGACGAGAATTGGGACCGGTGAAGAAAGGGAAACGTACATATCTACCACCAGCAGCTCATACTCTATCTAGAAAAGAGAAAATTTCTTTTTGTAAGTTTCTTCATGGAGTGAAGGTTCCAGAAGGGTACTCTTCAAACATTGCGAGCCTCGTGTTGATGAAAGATCTCAAGTTGAAGGGTCTAAAGTCCCACGATTGCCATGTTCTTATGGAGAATTTGCTACCCATCGGTATACGGTCCATTTTGCCCAACAAAGTGCGGGAGACCTTAACTAAACTTTGCTTCTTCTTCAAGGCAATTTGCAGCAGAGTGATTGACCCTGAAAAGTTGCCAGCATTGCAAAGAGAAATAGTTGTGACTTTGTGTGAGCTTGAGATGTATTTCCCACCTTCATTCTTTGACATAATGGTTCATCTAACCGTTCATCTGGTTAGAGAGACACAATTGTGTGGGCCAGCTTATATGAGATGGATGTACCCGTTTGAGCGTTAAATGAAAATATTAAAAGGGTATGTGAAAAACCGATCACGACCAGAGGGTTGTATTGTTGAACGGTATATAGTTGAAAAAGTTGTTGAATTCTGTACCGAATACTTATCCAATGTCAAACATTCCACAGGGATGCCAAAGTCTCGTCACACAGGAAGAACCATAGGGCAAGGGGTTTCTGGAACTGAAATATTGACTATACCAAGAACAGGATGGGAGCAAGCACACTTGTATGTTCTACACAACGCCGATGAAGTTGAGTCATATGTTGTAAAACACAAGGACATACTTAAGAATTTGTACCCAAATAAGAATCAAAATTGGTTACAAAGAGAACATATTCGGTGTTTTATAACGTGGCTAAAAGATCACATTTCTGTTGAGTATGCTCTAAATCCTACCTCAGTTTGAGAAAGATTGAGATGGTTAGCGAAAGGTCCAAGTCTACATGTTTTATCTTACACCAGTTATTTGATGAACGGGTACACATTCTATACAAAAGAACAAGATGATCGAAGTACAGTGCAAAATAGTGGGGTGACTCTTATAGCTCAATCTATGCATATCTCAAGTGCCAAAGACAGAAACCCCATATATGCGAATATGTCATACTTCGGGGTCATCGAAGGTATATGGGAGTTGGATTACACAATCTTTCGGGTGCCTGTGTTCCGGTGTAAGTGGGTTGACAATAATAACGGTGTACAAATGGATGAGTTTGGGTTCATGCACGTTGATTTCAATAAGGTTGGGTATAAAGATGAGCCTTTTATTTTAGCATCACAAGCTCAACAAGTGTTCTATGTCACCGATCCAGCTGATACAAATTGGTCCATTGTTCTATTGTCTAACAAAATGGTTGTTAATGATATTGATGATCATCAAACACATGAAGATGCCAATATGGAGGACGATCCTTTCTTTGGGACATCACAATCACTTAAGGGTAATCCAACTAGAGAGGAAGATATGTATATTAGAAATGATCATGATGAGGGAATTTGGGTCAATCCATTATTTCGTACCAATAAGGGACACACAAGTCTCAATCCAATGAGAAAAAGGAAAAGATTGTCTTAAATATGTAAGTATAGCTAGTGATTGTGTAAGTATAAAAAATATAATTAACTGTTTCATTTTATTGTTTGTTATATAAATTTATACACTTAATCAATTTTTTCAGGTTAAATGGAATGTTAAAGGCCAGCCCGTTGGTAAAGTCAGCAGAGACATGAAGAGTTACATCGGGACCTTAGTGCGGCAGTCGGTCCCAATTACCTGCAATGATTGGAGGGATTCTTCTTTGCACCATGTCAAAGAAGACATCTGGCATAATATCGAGGTAAATTAATTAACATTGATTAGTTATAGTGTTTCTTAATTATGTAAACATACTTATACTCTGACATTAATTTTGCAGACGACCTTTGATGTTGATAAATGTCGGCAAAAAATGTTAATTCAGATGGCCGGAAATATGCACCGATCATTCCGGTCTGAATTGACGATGAAGTACCTGAGAGATGAGGAAGGGAATGTCAGACCTGAGCCTCCTGCTCAATATGCAGAGTACATTTCACTGGATGCTTGGAGAGCTTTTGTAGCAAGACGCACAACAAATGAAGAATTTTTGGTACAATAAATATCCTTATGACTTGTATATATGACATTAATTAACCATGCATGCATTGATATATATATATATATATATATTTCTGTGTCTATGTAGAGGCTTAGCAATGAAAATCAGCAGAGAGCGTCAAATCCTGAATACCCTTATAGAGGTGGAAGTCAGGGGTATTCCGGCATTGAGGAAAAGTTGGTATGTACAATATCCTTATAATTGGGTTATAATTTGCTAATGTTTACTAATATTTGATTGTTCAAATGTACAGTTGTTGGCGGCAGGGGACGATGTTACAAACAAAATGGTTCAACGCCATATTTTGTGGATGGAAAGTCGTCGAGATGAGAACGGAGAAATTGTTGATCCCACCACTAGGCAAGTGGTTGAACAAATTGTAAGTATGAAAGCATTAGTTAACAAGCGTTTTCATTTTTAACTTTCTTATGATAATATTTAACATTTTCATTTGTGTCTCAGGATAGCATATCACAGTCTGTATCACAAGGGGATATAACAGATTGTGATGGTCGTCAAGACATCCTTGCCCGAGCCTTATCAAGGAAAGAGTACCCTGGTCGCCTAAGGGGTACGGGATTTGGTGTCACTTCGAGCCTTCTCTTCGGACCACAAACGCGTGCTACTAATGATAGAATGGAAGAGATGATGCGTGAGATACGCTGTCTATGGAAAGAAGTAGATGAATTGCGAAGCACCATGCAAGACAGGCATCCAGTGGAGGCGCATGAGCTTGCTTTCCCTACCCCTACCCCATATAGCGCCAGAGATGATTGCATTATGTTGTCACCCGAGGTAATTAATAATTCATACATTGTTTTTACTTAAACGTATTTAATCCATTTACAGTTTACATATTAATATTTTGTTTATCATTTATTCAGGACACCTCTGCGTGCAACCTATATTTGTCAAGCCCAACTCGTCGAATGGTTGGTAAGGGGATAATGTTTAACAAAACGGTTCAAACACTATTGCACAACCGACCATTACCTCCCGGTCATGTGAAAGTTAGAGTTGACCATGCGGTTGAGGGGAATGCATCATTGCCTGTACCACTTGAGGAGGCAGATGTGTTGACTGTGGAAGATGCAATAGGCACCTATGTGGCATGGCCAATCAGCCTCGTAGTTGTAAGTAACATGATATAAGTTAATAAACATGCATGATTTATTATCATAAAATCATTCACTAACTAATTAATGTATTGCAATGCAAAATATCCAGGTACCCTCAAAATCCAAAGCCAAGGAAGGCAAGGGCAAAGTGTCGGAGCACACAACTGACAAATCCCGACCTTCCCTTCCTATAGTTAGCAAGGGGCAAACAAAAGGGTCAATAACATCCCTAGTGAAGAACGGGAGCAAATCTCAGCCCCAGAGCAATTCTCAGGCTTCCCGTTCTCCTACGGCTCATGGTGCAGATTATATGGCTTATCTTGAAGCCTATATGTTAGGGAATATGAATGCACCAGATGTTACAGTGCCATTGGAGCCAGAACTGCTGGGTTATGAGACCACTTTGTTTCTCGGCCTTCGTTTCGAAACCAAGGAAGTTCTTCGTCATGAGATACTATCTCAGACTGTTATTACGGTATATCTCAGGTATTACATCAAACTTATTTTTTCTATCTCAAGTACGGTTATTGTTTATCCATTAATTTGTTTACATGTTTTAATTCAAGGTACTTGTATCATGAGATATTGATCCAAGAAGAACGGACTCAGAGGTTCGTGTTTTTGTGCCCACATAAAACAGCTTTGCACAAGTCAATAACTGGGCAAAAACAATATATAGCCGATCACTTAGCATTAGCTGAACCTGGCGTTGAGTCATTGTTTTTGTCACCTTGCAACGTAGGGTGAGTCATTTTAATTAACTTCTATAAATTTTGTGAAATGTGATTATCTAGGCTTAGGATTTGCCAACTCTGTTCATTTTTGTAGGGGACATTGGGTATTATTAGCAATCAACCCCCATGAAGACATTGTGTACTATTTTGACCCGTTGTATGTCCCTTATACCTATCGCCAACCAATGATGGATCAATACAATAAGTAAGTATACACATTTATTTTTATCTTAATATATATGATGATTCAAATTATATACTTTAATGAATTGTTTGATTTTGCACTTAGGGGTTTGCAAATTCATCATGCCCAGAGCAGAGGAGGCAAGTCCCGATTTTCTTCATAATCCATGACTAACTGGATATTTATGGATGTACGTATTTACAAATTAAAAGTTCTATCTTATATATGCAGTTATTTAAATTAAAAACTGAAAACAATTAATTTATTGTTTGAGCTTTTATAGTGCCCCCGTCAACCCAACGACATCGACTATGGCTACTATGTAATGAAGTTTTTGAAGGATATCATCGTTGAGAACCAAACTCAAATCCCATCATTGGTATGTACTTTTCGTTCTAGTTTATCTTGAAAGAATATTTCAAAGTCAATTAGTGGTTAGTAGTTATGAACTGTTGATGACAGTTATAACAGTAAATGTTAGCTCTTTGAGCTAGTTAGATGATTTAGTTAGACCTTTTGTTAAAGGTCTGGCTACATCTATAAATCTGTGAAGTGTAAGTGCTCAGTAATGGCTAGGTGCTTGAAAAGGGATTCACGATGCACATACAACATGAACACATGGAGATTCTTGATGCTCACAATAGAAGAATTCTGAAGGCTCCTCTTGCTCAGAACAGAACCTTTCAAGTTCAAATTCATGCTGCTGATGCTCAGAACCTTTTATCATGATTCACCTCACAAACCCATTTCAGGTGTAATCCGTTTACATTACTCATCATCATGTAAGTTTTCCATAACTTATTTTCCAAACATCAAATTTATCATCAAGCCATAACTTCCAAATCATTGAATTTAATAGTGTCCTCAATCGTAAGAACAACAAAAAGATAATCAAATCAATGGTACCATTCTAAAATACAATTTTGCAACTGAACTTATGGATCATTGAATGATTCTCAATAGTTCTTTGAAAACGGTTCTATTTCTGCAGAATCTTGCAGAAATAAGATTCTGAACAGTGTACAGTTATAAATGCATAACTCTATGTATAATAATTGAAATTGCGTGCCGTCAGAGAAATTAGAAACCTAAGCCAAATACCTTCACTCCATGGAAGTTTCTGAATTTTTAGTCTTATGGATAGATACAGTTTAAACTTCAAAGTTGACTCATGTGCTGCAGAATCCATTCCCGACAGCCTGAATTTCAAGATGCATATCTCGGGCTACCGAAATCCTTTTAACCTAATTCCGGTGGCTATTTAAAGCTAAGACGCAAAAATTAATGATGGAGAAAATTCATATTTTTTGGTCAACAAACGGATTCCCAGTAGGCCATTATGCAGAAAAGTTTTTTCTGCTGTGCTAGTTCTGGACAGCCTAGGTTGCAATGCGCATAACTCAGGTTGTAGGAACCCAAATGGCGTGATTCTGGTGACATTCAAAATCTAACAAGCAATAATATTTATATCTAAAATTTTATAATTTTATAGCATGTATATTGGTACCGTTGTTTAGCCAAAGTTTCACTACGGTTTAAGAAAAAAATCAAGTTTCTTTGCTCAACAAAGTAAATCTCAGATTTTGAAGTGTGCCCTTGGATGTGCTTTTCTTGATTAAAACCAATGCAATGAAAACCAATGCATTACTAAAGAGTATAGACCAGTGACCATCGCAAAGATTCATATATAAAATAACCCTACAAAACCAAACAAAAGCTGCTCAATACAAATGTGCTAAAGTGTACATATTGTTGTCAATGTAAAATGATTTGTTACCTCTTCTGCAAACAAATTGCTCATGATCTTTCTTTCCTTGTGACCTAGTAACAAATCTGCGGGAAATCCAGTGATAACAAATCTGCAATCAGTTTGGCAAGAAATCCAATGGCTCATTGCAGGAGTAAACATATTGAGACCAAATTTCACTTCTTACGTGAGTGAATAAAGGAAAACTGCAATTGCGCTTTTGCAGGTGATCTGAATTTCATAAAGTAGATATCATGACCAAGCCTATGAAAATCGAGAGATTCAAAGAGCTAAGGAGATTTTTGAAAGTTGTATCAATAAGAGAATTGATTCAAACTTGATGTGCAGCAAATGATAGATGAAGTCTAGGTGCCAACCTAGTTGGGATGTTAGACTCCATAGTGATGCATTAGCATATCTTGTGTGTTGAGTGAACTTTGAATTAGGTGGTTGTGTTGACAGAGTATTTCAAAGTCAGTTAGTGGTTAGTAGTTATGAACTGTTGATGATAGTTATAACAGTAAAAGTGGTTAGCTCTGAGTTAGATTAGTTAGTTAGACTTATTAGTTAGAGGTCTAGCAGATCTATAAATGTGTGAAGTACTGTAAGTGCAGTGGTATATGAATTCAATAAAGAGTTAATTTTGAGTATTATTCAGCATATATATTTTCTCTCTAAATCTTCTCTGTTTTCAGTAGTGTGTGTGGATTTCTTCTTCCCTTCTCCCCATTTAATTATATATTTAATTACTCTCACATTTGACCATATTTGAAATGTACGTACTTTAATTATTAAATTGATTTAATTTTCGTTTCGCAGTACTATCCAGAACGTAAATGTTTGGTATACTCTGATGATCAACTTACCGCACTCAAGCAAGAGTGGTGCCGTTATATTGTTGATTTTATCGAATAAAGGTATATATATGTAAGTGTGATCTATTGTAGTCATTTCGAGTTTATATACCATTTTGAACTTAACAATGTTTATTTGGATATTATTGAAGGGGAGCAAGGATTTTGTTGAAGGGAAAAAAGCAAAGGATTAATTGATCAAGGGCTTCATCAATCAAGCTTGTACTAGCTAGGATTTTTTGGTTTTTGCTCTTGTATATAACATATTGTTGGTTTTCCTAATTGTATGCATGTACATGAATATACTGTGCTAAGATTGATCGAAGGCTTCTTCTTTCTTCAATCAAGCTACTGTAATAGTACAAGATTTTTTTGCTCTTGTATATATATATATATATATATATATGTAAACATATTGTTGGGGTTTTGCTATATTGTACATGAATATATATATATATATATATATATATATATATATATATATATATATATATATATATAACCTGTTTGGTTTTGAATCATCTATATATTGCTGGTTTTGCTTGTGTTGATTTGCAAATTGTTATCGAAAACAGGGGGAACAGATAAGAAAAGTAATTATATATATAAAAAAAATAAACAAGGCATTGCCAGTGTTTCCTTGAAGAAGCGCTGGTAAAGGTAATAAAATTACCAGCGTTTCCTTTAATAAGCGCTGGTAAAGGTTATACAATTGCCAGCGCTTGCTTTAAGAAGCGCTGGTAAAGGTTTAAAATTGCCAGCGTTTTAGTAGGAAGCGCTGGAAACCTTTACCAGCGCTTCTTAAAGAAAGCTCTGGCAATTGTATAACCTTTACCAGCGATTTTTAAAGGAAACGCTGGCAATTTTATTACCTTTACCAGCGCTTCAGTAAGCGCTAGCGAACTTTTCTCCCCTTTTGCTATCGGATAAATAGTCAGCGCCCGAAAGCGCTGGCAAAGGCCTAAAATAAACGCTGGTAAATCCCTTTTCTGTAGTAGTGTTAAGCTCCAAAAATTGTCAGCAGACGCAAGTTCTGATTTTCATGAATAGTATCACATCTCAGGTTTGAATAAAGAATTTCACTCAGATAAAGATTGATTCAGATCTCGACTTCTTCAGGAATCACTTAGGTGTTTCCCTTATCTTTCTAACCAAACCAAGATCACTTCATTTGGATGAGCGTACCTCAAAATACGACGTTTCAAACGCTTGATTGTCGGTAACAGGCGCTTGACTTCAATCTTCAGTGTTTTTGCTTTTGCAGCTTTTGTACTTTTGCCTTTGTTCACGCTTTTTTAGTCTTTCTTCTGTTAGGGTTGCTAAAACTTTTATCTTCTTCTGTTACAGTACTTGATGCTTCGAACAGTGTACCTCATTTTCTGGTCAAGCTTGGACTTTGAATATCATAATACTTCATTCAAAATTACATCTTCAGCCATCATAATGTTCTGCATTCCGGGTAGACCCTTGATTAGCTTCACGGGACGCATCTTAAATGAGTTAAGGATCTAGGTTATCCAATGGGCACATTCAAAAGGCTGTTTAAGTTGTAGCATTCTGATCAGTTAGCGTATTTTGCCTCTTTGACCCTATTACATGCCGAATTAGGATTTGATATCTTCATGAAACTTGTATATATGGATATTAGATTTAATCAGACACCGGTTTCATCCAATTCGGACTACAACAGCTCAATATATGGTCATCGGACCAACAAAGGTATGACAGTCAGGAACAACATCACGTCACCAACTTACGGATGCAATTTGAAAATGATAGGGATCGATTTCGCTCTTGACCTCTGCATGAAAATTGTAAATATTTCTCCGAGCCTTCCAACGATACCAAGATCGATGCATTTTAACACCTTAAGCTCCAGAAATTGTCAGCAGACGCTTGCATGTTCTGATTTTCACAAATAGTATCACATCTCAAGTTTGAATAAAGAATTTCACTCAGATAAAGATTGATTCAGATCTCGACTTCTTCAGGAATCATGTAGGTATTTCTCTTATCTTTCTAACCAAACTAAGATCACTTCATTTGGATGAGCGTACCTCAAAATATGACGTTTCAAACGCTTGATTGTCGGTAACAGGCGCTTGACTTCAATCTTCAGTGTTTTTGCTTTTGCAGCTTTTGTACTTTTGCCTTTGTTCACGCTTTTCTTGTCTTTCTTCTGTTAGGGTTGCTAAAAAATTTATCTTCCTCTGTTATAGTACTTGATGCTTTAGAACTTTATTGAAAAGTGCACGTCATTTTCTGGTCAAGCTTGGACGTTGAATATCTTAATACTTCATTCAAAATTACATCTTCAGCCATCATAATGTTCTGCATTCCGAGTAGATGCTTGATTAGCTTCCCTGGAAAGTTCTTAAATGAGTTAAGGAGCAAGGTTTTCCACTGGGCCCATTCACAAGGCTGTTTAAGTTGTATATATGGATATTAGCTTTAATCAGACACCAGTTTCATCCAATTCGGACAACTACAGCTCAATAAATGGTCATCATATCCTACAAAGGTAACATCACGTCACCAACATACGGATGCAATTTCACGAAGATAGAGATTGATTTCGCTTATGACCTCTGCCTGAAAATTTCAGATATTTCTCTGATCCTTCCAACGATACCAAGATCGATGCATTTGAACACTTTAAGCTCCAGAAATTGTTATCACACACTTGCATGTTCTGACTGTCACGAATAGTATCACATCTCAAGCATGAATAAAGAATTTCACTCAGATAAAGATTGATTCAGATCTCGACTTCTTCAGGAATAATGTTGGGATTTCTCTTATCTTTCTTACCAAATCTTGATCACTTCCGTTACTTTTGGCTTTGTTCACGCTTTTGTGGTCTTTCTTCTGTTAGGGTTGCTGAAGCTTTTGTCATCTTCTGTTATAGTACTTGATGCTTCAGAACTTTATTGAAAAGGGTTCCTCATTTTCTGGTCAAGCATGGACTTTGAATATCTTAATACTTCATTCAAAATTACTTCTTCAGCCATCATAATGTTCTGCATTCTGAGTAGATGCTCGATTAGCTTCACTGGACGCTTCTTATATGAGTTAAGGGGCTTGGTTATCCACTAGTCACAATCATAAGGCTTTATAACTCGTAGCATTGTGACCAGTTAGCATATTATGCTTCTTTGTCCTGGTCACTGGCCGCGTTAGGATTCGATGTCATCAGGAAACTTGTAAATATGGATATTAGCTTTAATCAGACAACGGTTTCATCCAATTCGGACAACTACAACTCAATATATTGCCATCAGACGCTACAAAGGTATGACTGTCAGGAACAACATCACGTCACCAAATTACGGATGTTATTTGAAAAAGATAAAGATCGATTTCGCTCTTGACCTCTGCATGAAAATTGCAGATATTTCTCTGAGCCTTCCAACGATACCAAGATCTATGCATTTGAACTCCTAAACCTCCAGAAATTGTCAGCAGACGCTTGCATGTTCTGATTGTCATGAAAAGTATCACATCTCAAGCTTGAATAAAGAATTTCACTCAGATAAAGATTGATTCAGATCTCGACTTCTTCAGGAATCACTTAGGTGTTTCCCTTATCTTTCTAACCAAACCAAGATCACTTCATTTGGACGAGCGTACCTCAAAATACGACGTTTCAAACGCTTGATTGTCGACAACAGGCGCTTGACTTGCTTTTGTACTTTTCTCTTTGTTCATGCTTTTCTAGTTTTTCTTCTATTAGGGTTGCTAAAAATTTTGTCTTCTTCTGTTACATTACTTGCTGCTTCAGAACTTTATTGAAAAGGGTACCTCATTTTCTGGTCAAGCTTGGACTTTGAATATCTTAATACTTCATTCAAAATTACTTCTCTAGCCATCATAATGTTCTGCATTCCGAGTAGACGGTTGATTAGCTTCGCTGGATGCTTCTGAAATGAGTTAAGGTGCACGGTTATCCACTAGATACATTCACAAGGCTGTTTAACTCGTAGAGTTCTAACCAGCTAGCGTATTATGCTTCTTTGACCCTGTTACTGGCCGCATTAGAATTCGATGTCTTCATGAAACTTGAATATATGGATATTAGCTTTAATCAGACACCGATTTCATCCAATTCGGACAATTACAGCACAATATATGGTCATCAGACCCTACAAAGATATGACAATCAGGAACAACATCATGTCACTGAATTAAACATGCAATTTGACAAATATAGAGATCGATTTTGCTCTGGACCTCTGCATGAAATTTGCAGATATTTCTCTGAGCCTTCCAATGATACCAAGTTCGATGCATTTGAATACCTTAAGCTCCAATAATTGTCTACGGACGCTTGCATGTTCTGATTGTCACGAACAGTATCACATCTCAAGCTTGAATAAAGAATTTCACTCAGATGACGATTGATTCAGATCTCGACTTCTTCAGGAATCATGTAGGTATTTCTCTTATCTGTCTAACCAAACCAAGATCACTTGATTTGGACGAGCGTACCTCAAAATACGATGTTTCAAATGCTTGATTGTCGGCAACAGGCGCTTGACTTCAATCTTCAGTGTTTTTGCTTTTGCAGCTTTTGTACTTTTGCCTGTGGTCACGGTTTTTTAGTCTTTCTTCTGTTAGGGTTGCTAAAAAATTTATCTTCTTCTGTTACAGTACTTGATGCTTCAGAACTTTATTGAAAAGTGTACCTCATTTTCTGGTCATGCTTGGACTTTGAATATCATAATACTTCATTCAAAATTATATCTTCAGCCATCATAATGTTCTGCATTCCGGGAAGACCCTTGATTAGCTTCACTGGACGCTTCTTAAATGAGTTAAGGCGACAGGTTATCCACTAGTCACAATCACAAGGCTTTATAAGTCGTAGCATTCTGACCAGTTAGCGTATTATGCTTCTTTGTCCTGGTCACTGGCCGCATTAGGATTCGAAGTCTTCATGAAGCTTGTAAATATGGATATTAGATTTAATCAGACATCGGTTTCATCTAATTCAGACAACTACTCAATATATTGCCATCAGACGCTACAACGGTATGACTGTCAGGAACAACATCACGTCGCCAACTTACGGATGTTATTTGACAAAGATAGAGATCGATTTCACTCTTGACCTTTTCATGAAAATTGCAGATATTTCTCTGAGCCTTCCAACGATACCAAGATAGATGCATTTGAATACATAAACCTCCAGAAATTGTCAGCAGACGCTTGCATGTTCTGATTGTCATGAAAAGTATCACATCTCAAGCTTGAATAAAGAATTTCACTCAGATAAAGATTGTTTCAGATCTCGACTTCTTTAGGAATCACTTAGGTATTTCTCTTATCTTTCTAACCAAACCAAGATCACTTCATTTGGACGAGCGTACCACAAAATACGACGTTTCAAACGCTTGATTGTCGACAACAGGCGCTTGACTTGCTTTTGTACTTTTCTCTTTGTTAATGCTTTTCTAGTTTTTCTTCTTTTAGGATTGCTAAAAATTTTGTCTTCTTCTATTACAGTACTTGCTGCTTCAGAACTTTATTGAAAAGGGTACTTCATTTTCTGGTCAAGCTTGGACTTTGAATATCTTAAAACTTCATTCAAAATTACTTCTCAAGTTGTAATGTCCCGATTTTCACGTTTTCTAATTCTTCATTATTTTAATGTCTTTATTTTATTCGAGGTCTTACGAATAGAAATAAAATATTCCGAGACCATTGTCATGCTCGACGATATCGTAGGAAGCTATGATTAAGTTTTGAGTCGAAAACTCAAATGAAGTCCGATCTGCGTTTTTACACTGATAGTATGATTTTACTGCTCAGAAGACCTCAGATGGACCCGTGAATGAGACAGTAAGTCTTAGAATTTGATGCTCTACGTTTTGGTTAAATTTCGTAAAAATTTCAGAGAAATCACTTCCTGATCTTCGTTCGAGCGGAATCCTCAATCGGGTGACGAACGGAGCCACATATGGATTTATCGGGACTCGCCAACAGATAATCTTCATATCACATCATCCCAGGACACTTGGGAGAGTATGCTAGAGTCGTCATGACGTTCGAAAATATCTGGACGCAAGATGACCAAAATGCCCCTAACCTTAGTCTTTTACACTTTTACCATTTTACCCTTTTGGCAAATGACCTTTTTACCCTTAAGTGAGCTCTTAAGAGACTGAACTCAGCCCCTCACTCCCTCATTTTCGCACAGCCCCTCACCCTTTAGAACTCCATAGTTGTTCTTGAGAGAAAACACCATTGTTAGTCTTAAAGCTCCTTGAGTTCTTGTTGGAATCACTTGATTCCTTGAGCAATCTTCCTTCATTTCAAGGTAAGATCACTTCTATGACCTCTTAGCTTCTTGAATCTTTCTTTATTTCAAGATCAATCTTCATTTTCATGAAAAGAATTTCTTAGATCCAAAACTTTGAAAATCCATAGGAAATTGTAGAAAAATCCTTTTGAGGTAAGACCAAATTCTTTGAACTCACATCATCAATCTCTACCTAAACCCAAGAGCTTATGATTCAACTCCCATCATAGCCCAAAATCCATTTTTGGCCGAACCCTACTTGATGATGATGAATAGTGTTTTCATCAATTTTTTATTTCTAACACTTGATTTCATCCTTAGCTTTCCTAGTGCCTTTGAATCCATGAAATGGGAAACCAAGATCAATTCCTAACCTTTTTAACCTAGGGTGGCCGAAATCATCTTTGTTATAATTGTTGAGATTGGCTTTGATTGTTGTTTAATGTTTGATTGTTATGTTGTTGTAGTTGTTGACGATTACCAGGAGGTTCACAAACCGATCAACCGACTTTGAGCCGGGAATCTGCTCATCAATAGGTATGGGGGTGAACCTCATTCACACCAAGATGGTGGTAGTGAAGATGGTTGTTTAAGTTATGTGTGGGTGAAACCCTTTAGTTTGGGTTCACTTTTAATGGTTAAGTTGTGTTAAGTTCTCTTGGAGAACAATGTGTGATATTGTAGTTATGCTTGTACGCCTTATCATGTGTTTTATGATGATGTTGTCTAGGTGAGAAAATGATTTCTTGCATGATGATAAACCTACTTGATTTCTAGATCAATTATGGACTTTTGTGCTTGTGTGCTTAAGTATGGACTTTTGTGCTTATGTGCTTAATTATGATGCAATGTTGTGTGTTATTGTTGATCATAATTGTGTAAGTTTTGTGAGCCATAATTTGATTCGTTGATGAAGTAAAACTTCACATTGGTTCCTAGTTGGCTTTTAGCCGTGACCTTGAGAAAAGGAGGGTAATGTGTAGTTCTTGAATCATTCAAGTGTTGATGTAAGAAAAATGTTTTTAGTGGCTTATGCCTTAAACAAAAACCGTAAATGATTTTGATCCAAAGATCAAACAAAGTTTCAACCTCAAAGTGTTTTCACCAAAGTGAGACATGTTTTATACCTTATCCTTAGTTCATCTAGTTAATCAAGTAACTTAAAAGTGGATTATTGAAAAGTTTCATGAGAATCAATATAGTTCCATAAGGCTTTTCTTTAACAAGGTTAATGTCTTGTTTCAAGGCAATTTTCGCTAAGCGAATCCAATTTCGCTGGGCGAAAACAGAGTAAATACAAGTTAGGCATCACTGCCTCACTTTCGCTAAGCGAATTAATATTCGCTAAGCGAACCAAGCGAATTTCTCTACACGAATTATGTCTCGCCGAGCGATCCAGAAGAGTCTCAAAAGAGGTATAACCGCCTCCATTTCGCTAAGCGAAATAATACTCGCTAAGCGAATAAAGTGGACTTTCGCTAAGCGAAATATGTTTCACCGAGCGATACAGAGGAGTTTCAAGAGAGGTATTACTGCCTCAATTTCGCTAAGCGAATTGAACTCCCCTAAGCGAATTTCACGTTTCAGAAAATGCTAAAAAAATAGAGTAAGTGGTTCAAAAGTTGTTTCAAATCAAATGAGTTTTCAATTGAGAAGTTGTTTTGGTTTACAAAGGAGTTTTTAACTCAACTCGTAGTTAACTAATTAACTTAGAGTTGAAGACAAGGGTTAATTATGTATGGTATGTGGTGGAACAAGATCATATGCTATACCATTGATGACTTAGTACATCAATGACTGCATAAGACATAAACATAAACATGAAACGTTTTGGGTTTTGAAACAGTAGTTCGATGACTGACCGGTGATTCGGATCCCGATCAGTCATTCAATTATTTCAGTCTTGTGATGACTCGATCCCGGAGGGATCACGAGATTTATCCGGTGGACAAAGGTTTTGTTTTTCAAAAGACACGTATAGTTCCTAAGGAAGAGAACCTTAGTAGACTTCGAGGTTTATCCAGGGATAGACATTGCCTGATCGCATCTGCTTTGTGTAAGCATTGGCATTTCATTTGCATAGTTGTAAGGCCTTGAGCCTAGGAGTTGAGCTTACACCTTGATGCGGGTGCGAATCTTACGGTGACGATCTTCAATGGTCTTTTTGGAGGTATCAGGGTTGGAAGGGCTTACATGTGGCCAGTTGGTAGCTCTTCTGTGTCGTGGCGAATCCGTGCAATACACTGATATCCTCTACTAGATGCCGTACTTTTCATGTTTGGTCGAGAGTGTTTCCGTAAATCCAGATACGTGCATGTTACGAATGTTGTAGCATCTTGCTCATGGCTGGCAGAAACCGGAACATGTCCTTCCATTCACTCTCTCCGAATGTTTTGTTAGCTCCATGGAGTAGGGGTCAGAGTAGTACCCAGTGACGTTGACACTGAGTCATATACATTGCATTGCATTGCATGGCTATTGATGTTTACATTTACTGTTATACATCGTTGTATTGTTTAAGAATGCCTTATATTATGCTGTTAAATGTTTAGCATGATATTATGTTGTTGACTGCTTAACATGATTTATATTGAGAACCTTTGTAAGCATGTTGGGTACGTTGTTACCCGGTGAGTCGTCCCGTTTTTGCTACTGCTGTTTTGTTGTGTTGATGATTGAGAATCTCACCCATATCTGTATGTTTTCTGCTGGTACTTGCTGTTGCTGCTTGAACAGATGGACGTGACGATGGTTCAGTCCAGTAGTCTCCTTGAGCCCGGAGGCGGACTCTTTTTGCTGTTTTAGTTTTGTTGTCGGCCAGACTATGTCAGTTTTTGTAGTGCCTTTTGGGAGCTATGACTCCTAGTACTTATTGTATTTCTTATGTCAGTTACACATTAGACCTATGTCTGTATATAGTATTATTCCTGTTTCTGTTCCATGTTTATTATACAGCATGTTCTAGAAATGCATGGCGAACCTAAGTTCGTTTATTAGAATTATTTATCTTTACTAATCCCATTACATCTTGTGAAAATAAAAGAAAAAAAAAACTGTATTTTCCGCATTAAATAATATTTTCGGCCTTATAAACATTCGGGAATGTGACACTCGGGAAAGGGTGTTGCATTATTTGGTATCAGAGCTGGCCTAGTCTTTTTGGGGTTTGTAGGTTATGGTCTGTCTTGTTTGTGTTGTGTTCTCTGTGTGTTTCTCTGTTGTTTGCTTTAGTTTTGTTGTGGTTTCTTAAGTTTGATGGTTCTGGTTTTGAAGGTAGCAATGGCTGCTTAAAACCTGACTGCTGCTGTGAACGCCATACGAGAAATGGCTGCTGCTATGGTTCAACGTGACGAACGAGCTGCCGGAGGTAGAGGACTGGACAAATTTCTTCGTCGGAATCCACCTCAATTCAAGGGCGAATTCAATCCTGAGTTAGCTGAACGCTGGATCTAGACGCTGGAGAAAATCTTTGGAGCGATGAGATGTACTGAGAATGACAAGGTTGTCTATGCAACCTATATGCTGGTGGAGGATTCTGAATACTGGTGGGAAGGAGCCCATCAGATGCTGGTGCATGATCAACAAGCTGTGGATTGGAATGCTTTTAAGGGAAAGTTCCTGGAGAAGTATTTTCCTGCGAGTGCAAGACACGAGAAAGAGATGGAGTTCTTACAGCTGAGACAAGGGGGAATGACCGTAGCTGAATACGGGGCCAAATTTGAAAGTCTGGCAAAGTTTTCAAATTATTTTCTGGACAACCCAAGAGAGGAGTGGAAGTGCAGAAAATTCGAAGGAGGTCTGAGGATCAACTTGAAGAGAGCTGTAGTTCCATTGGAAATTTCTGTTTTTCCAAGGCTAATGGAAAAGTGTCGTCTGATCGAGAGTTTGGAGCCCAAGGACAAGCGGGTACAGATTTCTGGACTGAGCAAGTTTCATAGAGGAAGCGGTGGTCAAGACAACAAATCTCAATGGAAGCCGTATGCAAAGTAACAAGATCGACAACAACGTTCTATTGGAGGAAGCAGTGGGAGTTTCAGTCAGTCTGGAAATGCCCCAACCAAGTGCATGAAGTGTGGGAAGAGTAACCACATCACCAGAGACTGTTTGATCAAAGGGATTATCTGCTTCAAGTGTGGGAAGCCAGGACATATCTCACGGGAATGCATGCAACCGAAATTGGAACATTCTGTCAACAATGTCCAAGCTGCGAGGCCTAAGGTGAAAGGCAGAGTCTACACTATAGGAGGTGCTGAAGCTTCTCAAAATGAAGACTTGATCCAAGGTCAGTGTATCATGGGAGGTAAAATCTTAACTGTACTGTTTGATTCAGGCGCAACGCATTCCTTTATTGCTTATGACTGTGTGAATCTGTTGGGATTACCTGTGTCTTCTTTACCTTTTGATTTGGTAATTTCTACGCCTACTGCAAAGCCTGTTATAACTGCTAAAGTTTGTTTGAATTGTTCTATTTCTGTTAAAGATAGAATATTTTTGATTGATTTGATCTGTTTGCCTCTTTCGCAAATGGATATAATCTTAGGAATGGATTGGTTATCTTCTAATCATATCCTATTAGACTGTGCAAATAAAACCTTAGTTTTTCCTAGTTGTGAGAATTCTGGATTTTTGACTGCCAACCAAGTAAACGCTTCTTTGAGAGAAGGAGCTCAAGGATACATGTTACTATCTTCTTTGGAGGTCATGAGTGAGCTATTCTTAGAGCGCGTACCTGTCGTGAACGAGTTTCCGGAAGTCTTTCCTGAAGACGTACCAGGTTTGCCGCCAGTTCGGGACCTCGAGTTTGTGATCGATCTTGTGCCAGGAACAAGACCAGTGTCTATGGCACCGTATCGTATGGCACCTGCTGAGTTGGAAACTTTGAAGGAACAGTTGGTAGACTTATTAGGGAAACAGTTCGTTAGACCCAGTGTGTCGCCGTGGGGAGCACCTGTGCTATTGGTGAAAAAGAAAGATGGAACATCTCGCTTATGCGTGGATTATCGCCAGTTGAATAAAGTTACTATTAAGAACAAGTATCCACTTCTGAGGATAGATGACTTGATGGATCAATTGAGGGGAGCGACAGTTTTCTCCAAGATTGATTTGCGATCGGGTTATCACCAGATTCGTGTGAAGGCAGAAGATGTACCGAAAATAGTGTTTCGAACACGCTATGGGCACTACGAGTATCTTGTAATGCCGTTTGGTGTGACGAATGCTCCAGCTATATTCATGGATTATATGAATAGGATCTTTCATCCATACCTGGATAAGTTTGTCGTTGTCTTCATAGATGACATACTTATCTATTCGCGAGACCAGGAAGAACACGCTGAACATCTGAGTGTAGTTCTTCAAGTTCTGAAAGAGAAACAATTGTATGCAAAACTGTCTAAGTGTGAGTTTTGGCTCAACGAAGTGCAGTTTTTGGGTCATGTAATTTCAAAGGAAGGAATTGTTGTAGATCCGTCGAAGGTTGAAGCAATTCTTGAGTGGGAAAGACCAACCACGGTGACTGAGATACGCAGTTTTGTGGGTTTGGCTGGGTATTATCGGAGGTTCATTGAAGGATTCTCTAAGATTGTAGGACCTCTTACCCAATTGACGAGGAAGGATAAAGCGTTTGAATGGACTGAAGCCTGTGAGCAGAGTTTTCAAGAGCTGAAAAAGAGGCTGACTACATCGCCAGTGTTGATATTGCCAGATCCAAGCGAACCTTTTGAAGTGTACTGTGACACTTCATACCAAGGATTAGGTTGTGTTCTGATGCAGAATCGAAAGGTGGTAGCGTATGCGTCGAGATAGTTGAAAGTGCACGAGAAGAATTACCCAACTCATGATCTGGAGTTAGCAGCGGTAGTCTTTGCGTTGAAGATTTGGAGGCGCTACTTGTATGGTTCGACGTTCAATGTTTTCAGTGATCATATGAGCTTGAAGTACCTGTTCGATCAGAAGGAGCTCAACATGAGACAAAGACGGTGGCTGGAATTTTTGAAGGACTATGATTTCCAGTTGTAGTATCATCCGGGAAAAGCTAATGTGGTAGCGGATGCGCTGAGTAGAAAAGTGTTACATGTGTCTGCCATGATGGTTAAGGAACACGAGCTGTTGGAACAATTCAGGGATATGCATCTGTCCGTGGTTAGTATGCCAGGAAGACTATGTGTGGGTATGGTTATAGTATCTTGTGATCTGATGGATCAGATTCGGGAGAAACATGTATATGACCAGTATTTGGAGAAAGAGCGGAGGAATCTAAAGAAAGGGATGACGTCGGAATACAAGGAAGGAGTAGATGGGATCCTAAGACGAGGAGAACGGGTTTGTGTACCAAACAACCCAGAGATAAGGAGGTTAACTCTGGACGAAGCTCATAGAAGCAAGTTAAGTATGCATCCAGGGTCAACCAAGATGTACCAAGACCTGAAGCGATTGTTTTGGTGGCAAGGGATGAAAAGAGATGTAGCTGGTTATGTGGCATCTTGCTTAGTATGCAAAAAGCAAAGGTTGAACATCAGAGGCCAGCTGGAATGTTACTTCCGTTGGATATCCCAGAGTGGAAATGGGACAGCATAGCAATGGATTTCGTAACGTGTTTGCCAAGGACACCTAAAGGAAACGATTCCATTTGGGTTATAATTGATAGGCTTACGAAATCAGCTCATTTTCTACCGATTAATCTCAAGTATTCTATGGAAAAGCTTACTCAGATTTATATCAGTGAGATTGTGAGACTGCATGGAGTACCTTCAAGTATCATATCGGATAGAGACCCGCGATTTACTTCACGATTTTGGCAAATTTTACATGAAGCGTTAGGAACAAAGTTACGATTAAGTTCGGCTTATCATCCTCAAACTGATGGACAATCGGAAATGACAATTCAGTCTTTAGAGGATCTGTTGAGGGCGTGTGTGTTAGAACATACCGACAGTTGGGAGAATTTCCTACCGTTGATAGAGTTCACCTATAACGACAGTTATCATTCGAGTATAGGGATGGCACCCTACGAAGCTTTATAAGGACGACATTGCAGAACACCTTTGTGTTGGTACCAAGATGGAGAAAGTGCTTCATTAGGACCTGAAAACAAACAACCGAGAAGGTGAAACTGATTCAAGAAAAGATGAGGATGACTCAGAGCCGACAGAAGAGTTATGCGGATAAAAGACGTAGGCCACTTGAGTTCGAGGAAGGGGATCATGTGTTTTTGAGAGTCACTCCGATGACTCGGGTGGGCAGGGTCCTGAAGTCCAGAAAACTCACTCCAAAGATCATTGGACCTTATCAAATTCTTCGTTAGATAGGTCCAGTAGCTTACTAAATAGCTTTACCGCCTTTTCTATCCAACCTTCATAATGTTTTTCATGTTTCGCAATTGCGAAAGTATATTCCTGATCCTAGTCACGTCATAGAGTCTGATTCAGTACAGCTAAAGGATAACCTAACCTATGAGACATTGCCGATTAAGATCGAGGACAGAAGGATAAAGAAACTGCGAGGGAAGGAGATAGCTTTGGTCAAAGTTATCTGGAACGAGACTAAACGTGATGCTACCTGGGAAAGAGAGGAAGACATGCAACAACAATATCCGAGTTTGTTTTAAGAGGTACGTATAATTTCGAGGACGAAACTCTTTTAAGAGGGGTAGGAATGTAACGCCCCGATTTTCACGTTTTCTAATTCTTCAGTATTTTAATGTCTTTATTTTATTCGAGGCCTTAGGAATAGAAATAAAATATTCCGAGACCATAGTCATGCTCGACGATATCGTAGGAAGCTATGATTAAGTTTTGAGTCGAAAACTCAAACGGAGTCCGGTCTGCGTTTTTACACAGATAATATGATTTTACTGCTCAGAAGACCTCAGATGGACCCAAGAACGAAACAGTAAGTCTTAGAATTTGATGCTCTATGTTTTGGTTAAATTTCGTAAAAATTTCAGAAAAATCACTTCCTGAACTTCGTTCGAGCGGAATCCTCAATCGGGTGACGAACGGAGCCACATATGGATTTATCGGGACTCGCCAACAGATAATCCTGATATCACATCATCGCAGGACACTTGGGAGAGTATGCCAGAGTCGTCATGACATTCGGAAATATCTGGACGCAAACTGACCAAAATGCCCCTAACCTTAGTCTTTTACACTTTTACCATTATACCCTTTTGGCAAATGACCATTTTACCCTTAAGTGAGCTCTTAAGAGGCTGAACTCAGCCCCTCACTCCCTCATTTTCGCAGAGCCCCTCACCCTTTAGAACTCCATAGTTGTTCTTGAGAGAAAACACCATTGTTGATCTTGAAGCTCCTTGAGTTCTTGCTGGAATCACTCGATTCCTTTAGCAATCTTCCTTCATTTCAAGGTAAGATCACTTCTATGACCTCTTAGCTTCTTGAATATTTCTTTATTTCAAGATCAATCATCATTTTCATGAAAAGAATTTCTTAGATCCAAAACTTTGAAAATCCACAGGAAATTGTAGAAAAATCCTTTTGAGGTAAGACCAAGTTCTTTGAACTCACATCATCAATCTCTACCTAAACCCAAGAGCTTATGATTCAACTCCCATCATAGCCCAAAATCCCTTTTTGGACGAACCCTACTTGATGATGATGAATAGTGTTTTCATCAATTTTTGATTTCTAACACTTGATTTCATCCTTAGCTTTCCTAGTGCCTTTGAATCCATGAAATAGGAAACCATGATCAATTCCTAACCTTTTTAACCTAGGGTGGCCGAAATCCTCTTCGTTATAATTGTTGAGATTGGCTTTGATTGTTGTTTAATGTTTGATTGTTATGTTGTTGTAGTTGTTGACGATTGCCAGGAGGTTCACAAACCGATCAACCGACTTTGATCCGGGAATCTGCTCATCAACAGGTATGGGGGGTGAACCTCATCCGGGAATCTGTGAAGATGGTTGTTTAAGTTATGTGTGGGTGAAACCCTTTAGTTTGGGTTCACTTGTAATGGTTAAGTTGTGTTAAGTTCTCTTGGAGAACAATGTGTGATATTGTAGTTATTCTTGTATGCGTTATCATGTTTTTTATGATGATGTTGTCTAGGTGAGAAAATGATTTCTTGCATGATGAAAAACCTACTTGATTTCTAGATCAATTATGGACTTTTGGGCTTGTGTGCTTAAGTATGGACTTTTGTGCTTATGTGCTTAATTATGATGCAATGTTGTGTGTTATTGTTGATCATAATTGTGTAAGTTTTGTGGGCCATAATTTGATTAGTTGATGAAGTAAAACTTCACATTGGTTCCTAGTTGGCTTTTAGCCATGACCTTGAGAAAAGGAGGGTAATGTGTAGTTCTTGAATCATTCAAGTTTTGATGTAAGAAAAATGTTTTTAGTGGCTTATGCCTTAAACAAAAACCATAAATGATTTTGATCCAAAGATCAAACAAAGTTTCAATCTCAAAGTGTTTTCACCAAAGTGAGACATGTTTTATACCTTATCCTTAGTTCATCTAGTTAATCAAGTAACTTAAAAGTGGATTAATGAAAAGTTTCATGAGAATCAATATAGTTCCATAAGACTTTTCTTTAACAAGGTTAATGTCTTGTTTCAAGGCAATTTTCGCTAAGCGAATCCAATTTCGCTGGGCGAAAATAGGGTAAATACAAGTTAGGCATCGCTGCCTCACATTTTCTAAGTGAACCAAGCGAATTTCGCTACGCGAATTATGTCTCGCCGAGCGATCCAAAGGAGTCTCAAAAGAGGTATAACCGCCTCCATTTCGCTAAGCGAAATAATACTCGCTAAGCGAATAAAGTGGACTTTCGGTAAGCGAAATATGTTTTGCCAAGCGATACAGAGGAGTTTTAAGACAGGTATTACTGCCTCAATTTCGCTAAGCGAATTGAACTCCGCTAAGCGAATTTCATGTTTCAGAAAATGCTAAAAAAAGTAGAGTAAGTGGTTCAAAAGTTGTTTCAAATCAAATGAGTTTTCAATTGAGAAGTTGTTTTGGTTTACAAAGGAGTTTTTAACTCAACTCGTAGTTAACTAATTAACTTAGAGTTGAAGACAAGGGTTAATTATGTATGGTATGTGGTGGAACAAGATCATATGCTATACCATTGATGACTTAGTACATCAATGACTTCATAAGACATAAACACAAGCATGAAACGTTTTGGGTTTTGAAACAGTAGTTTGATGACGGACCGGTGATTCGGATCCCGATCAGTTGTTCAATTGTTTCAGTCTTGTGATGAATCGATACCGGAGGGATCACGAGATTTATCCGGTGGATAAATGTTTTGTTTTTCAAAAGACACGTATAGTTCCTAAGGAAGAGAACCTTAGTAGACTTCGAGGTTTATCTAGGGGATAGACATTGCTTGATCGCATCTGCTTTGTGTAAGCATTGGCATTTCATTTGCATAGTTGTAAGGCCTTGAGCCTAGGAGTTGAGCTTACACCTTGATGCGGGTGCGAATCTTACGGTAACAATCTTCAATGGTCTTTTTGGAGGTATCAAGGTTGGAAGGGCTTACATGTGGCCAGTTGGTAGCTCTTCTGTGTCGTGGCGAATTCGTGCAATACACTGATATCCTCTACAAGATTCCATAATTTTCGTGTTTGGTCGAGAGTGTTCCATAAAGCCAGATACGTGCACGTTACGAATGTTGTAGCATCTTGCTCATGGCTGGCAGAAACCAGAACATGTCCTCCCATTCACTCTCTCCGAATGTTTTGTTAGCTCCATGGAGTAGGGGTCAGAGTAGTACCCAGTGACGTTGACATTGAGTCATATACATTGCATTGCATTGCATTGCATGGCTATTGATGTTTACATTTACTGTTATACATCGCTGTATTGTTTAAGAATGCCTTATATTATGTTGTTAAATGTTTAGCATGATATTATGTTGTTGACTGCTTAACATGATTTATATTGAGAACCTTTGTAAGCATGTTGGGTACGTTGCTACCCGGTGAGACGTCCCGTTTTTACTACTACTGTTTTGTTGCGTTGATGAACGGGAATCTCACCCATATCTGTATATTTTCTGCTGGTACTTGTTGTTGCTGCTTGAACAGATGGACGTGACAATAGTTCAGTCCAGTAGTCTCCTTGAGCCCGGAGGTGGACTCTTTTTGCTGCTTTAGTTTTGTTGTCGGCTAGACTATGTCAGTTTTTGTAGTGCCTTTTGGGAGCTACGACTCCTAGTACTTATTGTATTTCTTATGTCAGTTATACATTAGACCAATATCTATATATAGTATTATTTGTGTTTCTGTTCCGTGTTTATTATACAGTATGTTCTAGAAATGCATGATGAACCTAAGTTCGTTTATTAGTATTATTTACCTTTACTAATCCCATTACATCTTGTGAAAAGAAAAAAAAAACTGTATTTTCCGCATTAAATAATATTTTCGGCCTTATAAACGTTCGGGAATGTGACACTCGGGAAAGGGTGTTGCACTAGCCATCATAATGTTCTACATTTCGAGTAGACGCTTGATTAGCTTCACTGGACGCTTCTTAAATGAGTTAAGGCGCTTGGTTATCCACTAGGTACATTCACAAGGCTCTTTTAACTTGTAGCATTCATACCAGCTAGCGTATTATGCTTCTTTGACCCTGTTACTGGCCGCATTAGAATTCGATGTCTTCATGAAACTTGAATATGTGGATATTAGCTTTAATCAGACACCGGTTTCATCCAATTCGGACAACTACAGCACAATATATGGTCATCAGACCCTACAAAGGTATGACAGTCAGGAACAAGATCATGTCACCAAATTACAGAAGCAATTTGACAAAGATAGAGATCGATTTCGCTCTGTACCTCTGCATGAAAATTGCAGATATTTCTCTGAGCCTTCCAATGATACCAAGTTCGATGCATTTGAATACCTTAAGCTCCAATAATTGTCAGCAGACGCTTGCATGTTCTGATTGTCAAGAACAGTATCACATCCCAAGCTTGAATAAAGCATTTCACTGTGATGACGATTGATTCAGATCTGGACTTCTTAAGGAATCATGTAGGTATTTCTCTTATCTGTCTAACCAAACAAAGATCACTTGATTTGGACGAGCGTACCTCAAAATACGACGTTTCAAACGGTTGATTGTCGGCAACAGGCGCTTGACTTCAATCTTCAGTGTTTTTGCATTTGCAGCTTTTGAACTTTTGCCCTTGTTCACGCTTTTGTAGTCTTTCTTCTGTTAGGGTTGCTAAAAATTTTATCTTCTTCTGTTACAGTACTTGATGCTTCAGAACTTTATTGAAAAGTGTACCTCATTTTCTGGTCAAGCTTGGACTTTGAATATCATAATACTTCATTCAAAATTACATCTTTAGCCATCATAATGTTCTGCATTCCAGGTAGACCCTTGATTAGCTTCACTAGACGCTTCTTAAATGAGTTAAGGCGCTAGGTTATCCAAAGGGCACATTCACAAGCCCGTTTAAGTCGTAGCATTCTGACCTATTAGCGTATTATGCCTCTTTTACCCTATTACACGCAGAATTAGGATTCGATATCTTCATGAAACTTGTATATATGGATATTAGATTTAATCAGACACCGGTTTCATCAAATTCAGACTACTACAGCTCAATATATGGTCATCAGACCCTACAAAGGTGTGACAGTCAGCAACAACATCACGTCACCAACTTGCGGATGCAATTTGACAATTAAAGAGATCGATTTCGCTCTTGACCTCTGCATGAAAATTGCAAATATTTCCCCGAGCCTTCCAACGATACCAAGATCGATGCATTTGAACACCTTAAGCTCCAAAAATTGTCGGCGGACGCTTGCATGTTCTGATTTTCACGAACAGTATCACATCTCAAGTTTGAATAAAGAATTTCACTCAGATAAAGATTGATTCAAATCTCAACTTCTTCAGGAATCATTTAGGTATTTCTCTTATCTTTCTAACCAAACCAAGATCACTTCATTTGGACGAGCGTACCTCAAAATACGACGTTTCAAATGCTTGATTATCGGCGACATGCGCTTGACTTTAATCTTCAGTGTTTTTGCTTTTGCAACTTTTGTACTTTTGCCTTTCTTCACGCTTTTCTAGTCTTCCTTCTGTTAGGGTTGCTAAAAAATTTATCTTCTTCTGTTATAGTGCTTGATGCTTCAGAACTTTATTGAAAAGTGTACCTCATTTTCTAGTCAAGCTTGGACTTTGAATATCTTAATACTTCATTAAAAATTACATCTTCAGCCATCATAATGTTCTGCATTGCGTGTAGACGCTTGATTAGCTTCACTGGAAAGTTCTTAAATGAGTTAAGGAGCAAGGTTATCCACTAGGCCCATTCACAAGGCTGTTTAAGTCGTAGCATTCTGACCAGTTAGCTTATTATGCTTCTTTGACCTTGTTATTGGCTAAAATAGGATTAGCATTCGATGTCTTCACAAAAATTGTATATATGGATATTCGCTTTAATCAAACACCAGTTTCATACAATTCGGACAACAACAGCTCAATATATGGTCATCAGATCCTACAAAGGTATGACAGTCAGGAATAACATCACGTCACCAACATACGGATGCAATTTGACGAAGATAGAGATTGATTTCGCTCATGACCTCTGCCTGAAAATTGTAGATATTTCTCTCATCCTTCCAACAATACCAAGATCGATGCATTTGAACAACTTAAGCTCCAGAAATTGTTATCAGACGCTTGCATGTTCTGACTGTCACGAATAGTGTCACATCTTAAGCGTGAATAAAGAATTTCACTCAGATTGCATCCGGAATCATGTAGGTATTTCTCTTATCTTTCTTATCACACCTTGATCACTACCGTTCTAATTTTCACGAACAGTATCACATCTCAAGTTTGAATAAAGAATTTCACTTTGATAAAATTGATTCAGATCTCGACTTCTTCAGGAATCATGTAGGTATTTCTCTTATCTTTCTAACCAAACCGGGATCACTTCATTTGGAACAGCGTACCTCAAAATATGACGTTTCAAACGCTTGATTGTCGGCAACAGGCGCTTGACTACAATCTTCAGTGTTTTTGCTTTTGCAGCTTTTGTACTTTTGCCTTTGTTCGCGCTTTTTTAGTCTTTCTTCTGTTAGGGTTAATTTTAACTTCCTCTGTTACAGTGCTTGATGCTTCAGAACTTTATTGTAAAGTGTACCTCAATATCTGGACAAGCTTGGACTTTGAATATCATAATACTTCATTCAAAATTACATCTTCAGCCATCATAATGTTCCGCATTCCGGGTAGACCCTTGATTAGCTTCACTGGACGCTTCTTAAAAGAGTTAAGGCGCTAGGTTATCCAATGGGCACATTCACAAGGCCGTTTAAGTCGTAGCATTCTGACCAGTTAGCGTATTATGCCTCTTTGACCCTATTACAGGCTGAATTAGGATTCGATATCTTCATGAAAATTGTAAATATGGATATTAGATTTAATCAGAAACCGGTTTCATCCAATTCGGACTACTACAGCTCAATATATGGTCATCAGACCCTACAAAGGTATGACAGTCAGGAACAGCATCACGTCACCAAATTACGGATGCAATTTGACAATGATAGAGATCGATTTCGCTCTTGACCTCTGCATGAAAATTGTAGATATTTCTCGGAGACTTCCAACGATATCAAGATCGATGCATTTGAGCAACTTAAGCTCCAGAAATTGTCAGCAAACGCTTGCATGTTCTGATTTTCACGAACAGTATCACATCTCAAGTTTGAATAAAGAATTTCACTCATAAAGAATGATTCAGATCTCGACTTCTTCAGAAATCATATAGGTACTTCTCTTATCTGTCTAACCAAACCAAGATTACTTGATTTGGACGAGCGTACCTCAAAATACGATGTTTCAAACGCTTGATTGTCGGCAACAGGCGCTTGACTTCAATCTTCAGTGTTTTTGCTTTTGCAGCTTTTGAACTTTACCCTTTGTTCATGCTTTTTTAGTCTTTCTTCTGTTAGGGTTGCTAAAAATTTTATCTTCTTCTGTTACAGTACTTGATGCTTTAGAACTTTATTGAAAAGTGTACCTTATTTTCTCGTCAAGCTTGGACTTTGAATATCATAATACTTCATTCAAAATTACATCTTCAGCCATCATAGTGTTCTGCATTCTTGGCAGACCTTTGATTAGCTTCACTGGACGGTTCTTAAATGAGTCAAGGAGCTAGTTTATCCAATGGGCATATTCACAAGGCTGTTTAAGTCGTAGCATTCTGACCAGTTAGCGTATTATGGCTCTTTGACCCTATTACAGGCCGAATTTGGACTCGATATCTTCATGTAAGTTGTATATATGGATATTCGATTTAATCAGACGCCTTTTTCATCCGATTCGGTCTACTACATTCGATATATGGTCATCAGACCCTACAAAGGTATGACAGTCAGGAACAACATCACGTCACCAACTTACGGATGCAAGTTGACAATGATAGAGATCGATTTCGCTCTTGACCTCTGCATGAAAATTGCAAATATTTCTCTGAGCCTTCTAACGATACCAGGATCGATGCATTTGAACACCTTAAGCTCCATAAATTGTCAGTAGACGCTTGCATGTTCTGATTTTCACGAACAGTATCACATCTCAAGTTTGAATAAAGAATTTCACTCAGATAAAGATTGATTCAAATCTCAACTTCTTCAGGAATCATGTAGGTATTTCTCTTATCTGTCTAACCAAACTAAGATCACTTGATTTGGACGAGCGTACCTCAAAATACGATGTTTCAAACGCTTGATTGTCGGCAACAGACGATTGACTTCAATCTTCAGTGTTTTTGCTTTTACAGCTTTTGTACTTTTGCCGTTTTTCATTCTTTTTTAGTCTTTCTTCTGTTAGGGTTGCAAAAATTTTTATCTTCTTCTGTTACAGTACTTGATGCTTCAGAACTTTATTGAAAAGTGTACCTCATTTTCTGGTCAAGCTAGAACTTTGAATATCATAATACTCCATTCAAAATTATATCTTCAGCCATCATAATGTTCTGCATTCCGGGTAGACCCTTGATTAGATTCACTGGAGGCTTCTTAAATCAGTTAAGGCACTAGGTTATCCAATGGGCACATTCACAAGGCCGTTTAACTCGTAGCATTCTGACCAGTTAGCGTATTATGCCTCTTTGACCCTATTACAGGCTGAACTAGGATTCAATATCTTCATGAAACTTGTAAATATGGATATTAGATTTAATCAGAAACCGGTTTCATCCAATTCGGACTACTACAGCTCAATATATGGTCATCAGACCCTACAAAGGTATGACAGTCAGGAACAACATAATTTCACCAACTTACGGATGCAATTTGACAATGAAAGATATCGATTTCGCTCTTGACCTCTGCATGAAAATTGCAAATATTTTCCCGAGCCTTCCAACGATACCAAGATCGATGCATTTGAACACCTTAAGCTCCACCTTAAGCTCCATAAATTGTCAGCAGACGCTTGCTTGTTCTAATTTTCACGAACAGTATCACATCTCAAGTTTGAATAAAGAATTTCACTTTGATAAAATTGATTCAGATCTCGACTTCTTTAGGAATCATGTAGGTATTTCTCTTATCTTTCTAACCAAACCGGGATCACTTCATTTGGAACAGCGTACCTCAAAATATGACGTTTCAAACGCTTGATTGTCGGCAACAGGCGCTTGACTTCAATCTTCAGTGTTTTTGCTTTTGCAGCTTTTGTACTTTTGCCTTTGTTCGCGCTTTTTTAGTCTTTCTTCTGTTAGGGTTAATTTTAACTTCCTCTGTTACAGTGCTTGATGCTTCAGAACTTTATTGAAAAGTGTACCTCAATATCTGGACAAGCTTGGACTTTGAATATCATAATACTTCATTCAAAATTACATCTTCAGCCATCATAATGTTCCGCATTCCGGGTAGACCCTTGATTAGCTTCACTGGACGCTTCTTAAAAGAGTTAAGGCGCTAGGTTATCCAATGGGCACATTCACAAGGATGTTGAAGTCGTAGCATTCTGACCAGTTAGCATATTATGCCTCTTTGACCCTATTACAGGCTGAATAAGGATTCGATATCTTCATGAAACTTGTATATATGGATATTAGATTTAATAAGACACCGGTTTCATCTAATTCGGACTACTACAGCTCAGAATATGGTCATCAGACCCTACAATGGTATGACAGTCAGGAACAACATCACGTCACCAACTTACGGATGCAATTTGACAATGATAGAGATCGATTTCGCTCTTGACCTCTGCATGAAAATTGCAGATATTTCTCGAAGCCTTCCAACGATACCAAGATCGATGCAGTTGAACACCTTAAGCTCCAGAAATTGTCGGCGGACGCTTGCATGTTCTGATTTTCATGAACAGTGTAACACCCCGATTTTCACGTTTTCTAATTCTTAGTATTTTAATGTCTTTATTTTATTCGAGGTCTTAGGAATGGAAATAAAATATTCCGAGACCATAATCATGCTCGACGATATCGTAGGAAGCTGCGATTAAGTTTTGAGTCGAAAACTCAAACGGAGTCCGGTCTGCGTTTTTACACTGACAGTATGATTTTACTGCTCAGAAGACCTCAGATGGACCCGTGAACGAGACAGTAAGTCTTAGAATTTGATTCTCTATGTTTTGGTTAAATTTCGTAAAAATTTCAGAAAAATAACTTCCTGACCTTCGTTCGGGCGAAATTCTCAATCTGGTGATGAACGGAGCCACATATGGATTTACCGAGACTCGTCAACAGATAATCTTGATATCACAACATCCCAGGACACTTGGGAGAGTATGCCAGAGTCGTCATGACGATCGGGAAAATCTAGATGCGAAATGACCAAAATGACCCTAACCTTAGTCTTTTGCACTTTTACCATTTTACCCTTTTGGCAAATGACCTTTTTGCCCTTAAGTGACTTGTTTTAAGGCTGAAATCAGCCCATCCAGCCCCTCATTCACGAAATTTCTGCCCAAAGAAGAACACCATTGTTGTTCTTGAAGAGAAACTCCATTTTTCTTCTTGAAAAGCTTGAATCACTTGTTGGATTCACTTGATTCCTTGAGCAATCTTCCTTCATTTTATGGTAAGATCACTTCTATGATCTCTTAGCTTCTTGAATATCTCTTTATTTCAAGATCAATCTTCATTTTCATGAAAATTATTTCTTAGATCCAAAACTTTGAAAATCCATAGGAAATTGTAGAAAAATCATTTTGATGTGAGACCAATTTCTTTGAACTCACCTCATCATTCTCTATCTAAACCCAAGAGCTTATGATTCAACTCTCATCATAGCTCAAAAAGCACATTAGGGCCGAACCCTTCTTGATGATGATGAATAGTGTTTTCATCAATTTTTGATTTCTAACACTTGATTTCATTCTTAGCTTTCCTAATGCCTTTGAATCCATGAAATGGAAAACCAAGATCAATTCCTAGCTTTATTCTCTTTAGGGTGGCCGAAACCCTCTTTGTGAGAATTGTTGAGTTTGGTTTGATTGTTGTTTAATGTTTGATTGTTTGGTTGTTTGTAGTTGGTGACAACTATCAGGAGGTTCACAAACCGATCAACCGACTTTGATCCGGGAATCTGCTCTTCAACAGGTATGGGGAGAAGAACCTCATCACACCAAGATGGTGGTGGTGAAGATGGTTGTTTACTTTATGTGTGGGTGAAACCCTTTAGTTTGGGTTCACTTTTAGTTGTTATGTTTTGTTAAGTTCTCATGGAGAACAAGAATGTCATGATGAGTTTATGCTTTGGTATGTTGTGTTGTGTTTTAGCATATGTTGATGATGAGATGATTGAATGAAAAACCATTTTCATGTATGTTGGGAAAACCTACTTTGATCATTAGATCAAGTATGGACTTTTTATTGTTGATTATGAGACCATAATGTGTGATGGACTTGGATGTTTGATTATGATGTAGTAATGTGTATTATGGTTATCATGATTGTGTAAGTGTTGTGAGCAATACTTTGATTAGTTGATGAAGTAAAACCTCACATTGATTCCTAGTTGGCTATTAGCCATGACCTTGAGGAGAGGAAGGATATGAATAGTTCTTGGACAAGTCAAGTTTTGATGTAAAGAAAGTGTTTTCAATAACTTGTGTTTTTTTTAAGAATTTTAAGAAAAACCCTAAGTGACTTTGAATGGGATTAAATCTCAAAGTGGTTTCACCAAAGTGAAACATGTTTTATACCTTATCCTTAGTTCATCTAGCTAATCAAGTGACTTAAAATAAGAAAAGAAGTGGTTTCATGAAGAGAATCAAAATGGTTCCCTAAGGTTGATATCTTGTTTTAAGGCAACTTTTCGCTAAGCGAATTTACTTTCGCTACGCGAAAAACAGGGAAAGTCTTAGTTGGGCATCACTGCCTCACTTTCGCTAAGCGAATTCATATTCGCTAAGCGAACCCAGCAAATTTCGCTACGCGATTTGTGTCTCGCCGAGCGAACCAGAGGAGTTCCAAAGGAGGCATTACTGCCTCATTTTCGCTAAGCGAATGGAATTCCGCTAAGCGAATTTCATGTTTCAGAAAATGCTAGAAATGAAGTAAGTAGTTCAAATGTTGTTTCAAATCAAATGAGTTTTCAATCGTAAAAGTTGTTTGGTTTACAAAAGGAGTTTTCTAACTCAATCGTAAAGTTTTACGCGTGAAAAACCTAAGTTAAGTAATTAACTTAGAGTTGAAGACAAGGGTTAATTAAGTATGGTATATGGTGGAACAAGACCATGTACTATACCATTGATGACTTAGTACATCAATGACTTCATAAGACTTAAGTGAAATCAACACTTGTTTCCTTAATTGAAAAACAAGGGATTAATATCTTAGAAAGGCTTAAAGACTTATCTAAGAGGATTCTCAATCCTTATTCATAATGCTTAGGACTTGAGACATAATTCATAAGATGTAAACACAAACATGAAACGTTTTGGTTTTTGAAACAGTAGTTCGATGACCGACCGATGATTCGGATCCAGGTTAATCGTTCAATTGTTTCTGTCTTGTGATAACTGGAATGAGAGAGAGATCCTGAGGCTGTGCAGGTATGGGACTGTACAGTGGAAGGAATCCTGAGGCTATGCAGGTATGGGACTGTATAGTTAAGGGAAAGCATATAAGAATTGATTGGTACTACCCATATCAACAAGATTTATCTTCTTTTCGGGAACTTAGAACATAAGAACTTTATAGTTAAGCGTGCTTGACTTAGAGTAATTATGGGATGGGTGACCTTCTGGGAAGTTTCCTAGAAAGCGTGTGAGTGAGGACAAAACACGCTGAAAAGACTTGTGTTGGTTTGTGGGGACAGTCGACGATTCTGAAAGCAGTCTGGATCATTCCAAAGGAATCACGAGATATTTATCCGATGGATAAATGTTTTATAAAACAAAGATGTGTGTAGTTCCTAAGGAAGAAACCTTAGTGAACCTTGAGGTTTATCCAATGGATAGACATTGTTTTATCGCATCTGCTTTGTGTAAGCATTGGCATTTCATGTGCATAGTTGTAAGGCCTTGAGCCTAGGAGTTGAGCTTACACCTTGATGCGGGTGCGAATCTTACGGTGACAATCTTCAATGGTCTTTTTGGAGGTATCAGGGTTGGAAGGGCTGACATGTGACCAGTTGGTGATTCTTCTGTGTCGTGGCGAATCCGTGCAATACACTGATATCCTCTACTAGATGCCGTACTTTTCATGTTTGGTCGAGAGTGTTACCGTAAAGCCAGATACGTGCACGTTACGAATTTTGTAGCATCTTGCTCATGGCAGCATCTTGCTCATGGCTGGCAGAAACCGGAACATGTCCTCCCATTCACTCTCTCCGAATGTTTTGTTAGCTCCATGGAGTAGGGGTCAGAGTAGTACCCAGTGACATTGACATTGAGTCATATACATTGCATTGCATTGCATGGCTATTGATGTTTATGGCTATTGATGTTTACGTTTACTGTTATACATCGCTGTATTGTTTAAGGATGCCTTATATTATGCTGTTAAATGGTTAGCATGCTATTATGTTGTTAACTGCTTAACATGATTTATACTGAGAACCTTTGTAAGCATGTTGTGTACGCTGTTACCCGGTGAGTCGTCCCGTTTTTACTACTGCTATTTTGTTGTGTTGATGAACGGGAATCTCACCCATATCTATATGTTTTTTGTTGGTACTTGCTGTTGATGCTTGAACAGATGGACGCGACGATGGTTCGGTTCCGCAGTCCCTTTGAGTTCGGAGGTGGACTCTTTTGCTGTTTTAGTTTTGTTGTCGGCCAGACTATGTCAGTGTTGTAGTACCTTTTGGGAGCTATGACTCCTAGTACTTATTGTATTTTCTTATGTCAGTCATACATTAGACTTATGTCTGTATACAGTAATGTTGATGTTTCTGTTTTTGTTTTCTGTTTCTGTATTTATAATACTGTATGTATGTCCTAGTAATGCATGGTGAACCTAAGTTCACTTATTAGTATTATTTATTACCTTTACTAATCCCATTACATCTTTATGAAAAGAAAAGAAAAAGAAAAATCGTATTTTCCGCATTAATAAATATTTTCGGCCTTATAAACGTTCGGGAATGTGACACTCGGGAAAGGGTGTTGCAAACAGTATCACATCTCAAGTTTGAATAAAGAATTTCACTCAGATAAAGATTGATTCAAATCTCAACTTCTTCAGGAATCATGTAGGTATTTCTCTTATCTTTCTAACCAAACCAAGATCACTTCATTTGGACGAGCGTACCTCAAAATACGACGTTTCAAATGTTTGATTATCGGCAACATGCGCTTGACTTCAATCTTCAGTGTTTTTGCTTTTGCAACTTTTGTACTTTTGCCTTTCTTCACGCTTTTCTAGTCTTCCTTCTGTTAGGGTTGCTAAAAAATTTATCTTCTTCTGTTATAGTGCTTGATGCTTCAGAACTTTATTGAAAAGTGTACCTCATTTTCTGCTCAAGCTTGGACTTTGAATCTCTTAATACTTCATTAAAAATTACATCTTCAGCCATCATAATGTTCTGCATTCCATGTAGACTCTCGATTAGCTTCACTGGAAAGTTCATAAATGAGTTAAGGAGCAAGTTTATCCACTGGGCCCATTCACAAGGCTGTTTAAGTCGTAGCATTCATACCTGTTAGCGTATTATGCCTCTTTGACCCTATTACAGGCCGAATTAGGATTCGATATCTTCATGAAACTTGTATATATGGATATTAGATTTAATAAGACATTGGTTTCATCCAATTTGGACTACTACAGCTCAGTATGTGGTCATCAGACCCTACAATGGTATGACAGTCAGGAACAACATCACGTCACCAACTTACGGATGCAATTTGACAATGATAGAGATCGATTTCGCTCTTGACCTCTGCCTGAAAATTGCAGATATTTCATGGAGCCTTCCAACGATACCAAGATTGATGCAGTTGAACACCTTAAGCTCCAGAAATTGTCAGCGGACGCTTGCATGTTCTGATTTTCACGAACAGTATCACATCTCAAGTTTGAATAAAGAATTTCACTCAGATAAAATTGATTCAGATCTCGACTTCTTCAGGAATCATGTAGGTATTTCTCTTATCTTTCTAACCAAACCGGGATCACTTCATTTGGAACAGCGCTTGATTGTCGGCAACACGCGCTTGACTTCAATCTTCAGTGTTTTTGCTTTTGCAACTTTTGTACTTTTGCCTTTGTTCGCGCTTTTTTAGTCTTCCTTCTGTTAGGGTTAATTTTAACTTCCTCTGTTACAGTGTTTGATGCTTCAGAACTTTATTGAAAAGTGTACCTCAATTTCTGGACAAGCTTGGACTTTGAATATCATAATACTTCATTCAAAATTACATCTTCAGCCATCATAATGTTCCGCATTCCGGGTAGACCCTTGATTAGCTTCACTGGACGCTTCTTAAATGAGTTAAGGCGCTAGGTTATCCAATGGGCACATTCACAAGGCTGTTGAAGTCGTAGCATTCTGACCAGTTAGCATATTATGCCTCTTTGACCCTATTACAGGCTGAATAAGGATTCGATATCTTCATGAAACTTGTATATATGGATATTAGATTTAATAAGACACCGGTTTCATCTAATTCGGACTACTACAGCTCAGAATATGGTCATCAGACCCTACAATGGTATGACAGTCAGGAACAACATCACGTCACCAACTTACGGATGCAATTTGACAATGATAGAGATCGAATTCGCTCTTGACCTCTGCATGAAAATTGCAGATATTTCTCGGAGCCTTCCAACGATACCAAGATCGATGCAGTTGAACACCTTAAGCTCCAGAAATTGTCGGCGGACGCTTGCATGTTCTGATTTTCACGAAAAGTATCACATCTCAAGTTTGAATAAAGAATTTCACTCAGATAAAGATTGATTCAAATCTCAACTTCTTCAGGAATCATGTTGGTATTTCTCTTATCTTTCTAACCAAACCAAGATCACTTCATTTGGACGAGCATACCTCAAAATACGACGTTCAAATGCTTGATTATCGGCAACATGCGCTGGACTTCAATCTTCAGTGTTTTTGCTTTTGCAACTTTTGTACTTTTGCCTTTCTTCACGCTTTTCTAGTCTTCCTTCTGTTAGGGTTGCTAAAAAATTTATCTTCTTCTGTTATAGTGCTTGATGCTTCAGAACTTTATTGAAAAGTGTACCTCATTTTCTGCTCAAGCTTGGACTTTGAATCTCTTAATACTTCATTAAAAATTACATCTTCAGCCATCATAATGTTCTGCATTCCGTGTAGACTCTTGATTAGCTTCACTGGAAAGTTCATAAATGAGTTAAGGAGCAAGGTTATCCAATGGGCCCATTCACAAGGCTGTTTAAGTCGTAGCATTCAGATCTGTTAGCGTATTATGCCTCTTTGACCCTTTTACAGGCCGAATTAGGATTCGATATCTTCATGAAACTTGTATATATGGATATTAGATTTAATAAGTCATTGGTTTCATCCAATTCGGACTACTACAGCTCAGTATGTGGTCATCAGACCCTACAATGGTATGACAGTCAGGAACAACATCACGTCACCAACTTACGGATGCAATTTGACAATGATAGAGATCGATTTCGCTCTTGACCTCTGCATGAAAATTGCAGATATTTCTCGGAGCCTTCCAACGATACCAAGATCGATGCAGTTGAACACCTTAAGCTGCAGAAATTGTCAGCGGACGCTTGCATGTTCTGATTTTCCCGAACAGGATCACATCTCAAGTTTGAATAAAGAATTTCACTCAGATAAAGATTGATTCAAATCTCAACTTCTGCAGGAATCATGTAGGTATTTCTCTTATCTTTCTAACCAAACCAAGATCACTTCATTTGGACGAGCGTACCTCAAAATACGACGTTTCAAATGCTTGATTATCGGCAACATGCGCTTGACTTCAATCTTCAGTGTTTTTGCTTTTGCAACTTTTGTGCTTTTGCCTTTCTTCACGCTTTTCTAGTCTTCCTTCTGTTAGGGTTGCTAAAAAATTTATCTTCTTCTGTTATAGTGCTTGATGCTTCAGAACTTTATTGAAAAGTGTACCTCATTTTCTGCTCAAGCTTGGACTTTGAATCTCTTAATACTTCATTAAAAATTACATCTTCAGCCATCATAATGTTCTGCATTCCGTGTAGACTCTTGATTAGCTTCACTGGAAAGTTCATAAATGAGTTAAGGTGCAAGGTTATCCAATGGGCCCATCCACAAGGCTGTTTAAGTCGTAGCATTCAGATCTGTTAGCGTATTATGCCTCTTTGACCCTATTACAGGCCGAATTAGGATTCGATATCTTCATGAAACTTGTATATATGGATATTAGATTTAATAAGTCATTGGTTTCATCCAATTCGGACTACTACAGCTCAGTATGTGGTCATCAGACCCTACAATGGTATGACAGTCAGGAACAACATCACGTCACCAACTTACGGATGCAATTTGACAATGATAGAGATCGATTTCGCTCTTGACCTCTTCACAAAAATTGCAGATATTTCTCAGAGCCTTCCAACGATACCAAGATCGATGCAGTTGAACACCTTAAGCTCCAGAAATTGTCAGCGGACGCTTGCATGTTCTGATTTTCACGAACAGGATCACATCTCAAGTTTGAATAAAGAATTTCACTCAGATAAAGATTGATTCAAATCTCAACTTCTTCAGGAATCATGTAGGTATTTCTCTTATCTTTCTAACCAAACCAAGATCACTTCATTTGGACGAGCGTACCTCAAAATACGACGTTTCAAATGTTTGATTATCGGCAACATGCGCTTGACTTCAATCTTCAGTGTTTTTGCTTTTGCAACTTTTGTACTTTTGCCTTTCTTCACGCTTTTCTAGTCTTCCTTCTGTTAGGGTTGCTAAAAAATTTATCTTCTTCTGTTATAGTGCTTGATGCTTCAGAACTTTATTGAAAAGTGTACCTCATTTTCTGCTCAAGCTTGGACTTTGAATCTCTTAATACTTCATTAAAAATTACATCTTCAGCCATCATAATGTTCTGCATTCCGTGTAAACTCTTGATTAGCTTCACTGGAAAGTTCATAAATGAGTTAAGGAGCAAGGTTATCCAATGGGCCCATTCACAAGGCTGTTTAAGTCTTAGCATTCAGATCTGTTAGCGTATTATGCCTCTTTGACCCTATTACAGGCCGAATTAGGATTCGATATCTTCATGAAACTTGTATATATGGATATTAGATTTAATAAGTCATTGGTTTCATCCAATTCGGACTACTACAGCTCAGTATATGGTCATCAGACCCTACAATGGTATGACAGTCAGGAACAACATCACGTCACCAACTTACGGATGCAATTTGACAATGATAGAGATCGATTTCGCTCTTGACCTCTGCATGAAAATTGCAGATATTTCTCGGAGCCTTCCAACGATACCAAGATCGATGCAGTTGAACACCTTAAGCTCCAAAAATTGTCAGCGGACGCTTGCATGTTCTGATTTTCAAGAACAGGATCACATCTCAAGTTTGAATAAAGAATTTCACTCAGATAAAGATTGATTCAAATCTGAACTTTTTCAGGAATCATGTAGGTATTTCTCTTCTCTTTCTAGCCTAACCAAGATCACTTTATTTGGACGAGCGTACCTCAAAATACGACGTTTCAAATGCTTGATTATCGGCAACACGCGCTTGACTTCAATCTTCAGTGTTTTTGCTTTTGCAACTTTTGTACTTTTGCCTTTCTTCACGCTTTTCTAGTCTTCCTTATGTTAGGGTTGCTAAAAAATTTATCGTCTTCTGTTATAGTGCTTGATGCTTCAGAACTTAAGGAGCAAGGTTATCCACTGGGCCCATTCACAAGGCTGTTTAAGTCGTAGCATTCTGACCATTTAGCTTATTATGCTTCTTTGAACCTGTTACTGGATGAAATAGGATTTGCATTCGATGTCTTCACAAAAATTGTATATATGGATATTAGCTTTAATCAAACACCAGTTTCATACAATTCGGACAACAACAGCTCAGTATATGGTCATCAGATCCTACAAAGGTATGACAGTTAGGAATAACATCACGTCACCAACATACGGATGCAATTTGACGAAGATAGAGATTGATTTCGCTCATGACCTCTGCCTGAAAATTGCAGATATTTCTCTGATCCTTCCAACAATACCAAGATCGATGCATTTGAACACCTTAAGCTCCAGAAATTGTTATCAGACGCTTGCATGTTCTGACTGTCACGAATAGTGTCACATCTCAAGCGTGAATAAAGAATTTCACTGAGATAAAGATTGATTCAGATCTCGACTTCTTCCGGAATCATGTAGGTATTTCTCTTATCTTTCTTATCACACCTTGATCACTACCGTTACTTTTGTCTTTGTTCACGCTTTTATGGTCTTTCTTCTGTTAGGGTTGCTAAAGCTTTTGTCATCTTCTGTTACAGTACATGATGCTTCATAACTTTATTGAAAAGGGTACCTCATTTTTTGGTCAAGCTTGCACTTTGAATATCTTAATACTTCATTCAAAATTACTTCTTCAGCCATCATAATGTTCTGCATTCTGAGTAGATGCTTGATTAGCTTCACTGGACGATTCTTAAATGAGTTAAGGGGCTTGGTTATAAACTAGTCACAATCACAAGGCTTTATAACTCGTAGCATTCTGACCAGTTAGCGTATTATGCTTCTTTGTCCTGGTCACTGGCCGCGTTTGGATTCGATGTCTTCATGAAACTTGTAAATATGAATATTAGCTTCAATTAGACATCGGTTTCATCCAATTCGGATAACTACAGCTCAATATATTGCCAATAGACGCTACAAAGGTATGACAGTCAGGAACAACATCACGTCACCAAATTACTGATGCAATTTGACAATGATAGAGATAGATTTCGCTCTTGTCCTCTGCATGAAAATTGCAAATATTTCTCCGAGCTTTCCAACGATACCAAGATCGATGCATTTAAACACCTTTGTTCACGCTTTTTTAGTCTTTCTTCTGTTAGCGTTGCTAAAAATTTTATCTCTTCTGTTACTGTACTTGATGCTTCAAAACTTTATTGAAAAGTGTACCTCATTTTCTGGTCAAGCTTGGACTTTGAATATCATAATACTTCATTCAAAATTACATCTTCTGCCATCATAATGTTCTGCATTCCGAGTAGACGCTTGATTAGCTTCACTGGAAAGTTCTTAAATGAGTTAAGGAGCAAGGTTATCCACTGGGCCCATTCACAAGGCTGTTTAAGTCGTAGCATTCTGACCAGTTAGCTTATTATGCTCCATTGACCCTGTTACTGGCCGAATTAGGATTAGCATTCGATGTCTTCACGAAAATTGTATATATGGATATTAGCTTTAATGAAACACCAATTTCATCCCATTCGGACAACTACATCTCAATATATGGTCATCAGATCCTACAAAGGTATGACAGTCGAGAACAATATCACGTCACCAACATACGAATGCAATTTAACGAAGATAGAGATTGATTTCCCTCATGACCTCTGCCTGAAAATTGCAGATATTTCTCTGATCCTTCCAACGATACCAAGATCGATGCATTTGAACACCTTAAGCTCTAGAAATTATTATCAGACGCTTGCATGTTCTGACTGTCACGAATAGTATCACATCTCAAGCGTGAATAAAGAATTTCACTCAGATAAAGATTGATTCAGATCTCGACTTCTTCAGGAATCATGTAGGTATTTCTCTTATCTTTCTTACCAAACCTTGATCACTTCCGTTACTTTTGTCTTTGTTCCCGCTTTTATGGACTTTCTTCTGTCAGGGTTGCTAAAGCTTTTGTCATCTTCTGTTACCGTACTTGATGCTTCAAAACTTTGTTGAAAAGGATACCTCATTTTCTGGTCAAGCTTGGACTTTCAATATCTTAATACTTTATTCAAAATTACTTCTTCAGTCATCATAATGTTCTGCATTCTGAGTAGATGCTAGATTAGCTTCACTGGACGCTTCTTAAATGAGTTAAGGGGCTTGGTTATAAAATAGTCACAATCACAAGGCTTTATAACTCGTAGCATTCTGACCAGTTAGCGTATTATGCTTCTTTGTCCTGGTCACTGGCCGCGTTTGGATTCGTTGTCTTCATGAAACTTGAAAATATGGATATTAGCTTTAATCAGACATCGGTTTCATCCAATTCGGACAACTACAGCTCAATTTATTTGCAACAGACGCTGCAAAGGTATGACAGTCAGAAACAATATCACGTCACCAACTTACGGATGCAATTTGACAATGATAGAGATCGATTTCGCTCTTGACCTCTGCATAAAAATTGAAAATATTTCTCCGAGCCTTCCAACGATACCAAGATCGATGCATTTGAACAACTTAAGCTCCAGAAATTGTCAGCAGACGCTTGCATCTGCTGATTTTCACGAACAGTATAACATCTCAAGTTTGAATAAAGAATTTCACTCAGATAAATATTGATTCAGATCTCGACTTCTTCAGGAATCATGTAGGTATTTCCCTTATCTGTCTAACCATACCAAGATCACTTCATTTGGACGAGCGTACCTCAATATACGATGTATCAAACGCTTGATTGTCGGCAACAGGCGCGTGACTTCAATCTTCAGTGTTTTTGCTTTTGCAGCTTTTGTACTTTTTCCTTTGTTCATGCTTTTTTAGTCTTTCTTCTGTTAGGGTTGCAAAAAATTTTATCTTCTTCTGTTACAGTACTTGTTGCTTCAGAACTTTATTGAAAAGTATACCTCAATTTCTAGTCAAGCTTGGACTTTGAATATCATAATACTTCATTCAAAATTACATCTTCAGCCATCATAATGTTCTGCATTCCGGGTAGACCCTTGATTAGCTTCACTGGACGCTTCTTAAATTAGTCAAGGCGCTAGGTTATCCAATGGGCACATTCACAAGGCTGTTTAAGTCGTAGCTTTATGACCAGTTAGCATATTATGCCTCTTTGACCCTATTAGAGGCCGAATTAGGATTCGATATCATCATGAAAATTGTATATATGGATATTAGATTTAATCAGACACTGGTTTCATCCAATTCGGACTACTACAGCTCAATATATGGTCATCAGACCCTACAAAGGTATGACAGTCACGAACAACATCGCGTCACCAACTTACGGATGCAATTTGACGATGATAGAGATCGATTTCGCTCTTGACCTCGCATGAAAATTGCAGATATTTCTCGGAGCCTTCCAACGATACCAAGATCGATGCATTTGAACACCTTAAGCTCCAGAAATGGTCAGCAGACGCTTGCATGTTCTGATTTTCACGAGAGTATCACGTCTCAAGTTTGAATAAACAATTTCACTCAGATAAAGATTGATTCAGATCTCGACTTCTTCAGGAATCATGTAGGTATTTCCCTTATCTTTCTAACCAACCCAAGATCACTTCATTTGGACGAGCGTACCTCCAAATACGACGTTTCAAACGCTTGATTGTCTGCAACAGGCGCTTGACCTCAATATTCAGTGTTTTTGCTTTTGCAGCTTTTGTACTTTTGCCTTTGTTCACGCTTTTTTAGTCTTTCTTCTGTAAGGGTTGCTAAAAATTTTATCTTCTTCTGTTACAATACTTGATGCTTCAGAACTTTATTGAAAAGTGTACCTTATTTTCTGGTCAAGCTTGGACTTTGAATATCCTAATACTTCATTCAAAATTACATCTTCTGCCATCATAATGTTCTGCATTCCGAGTAGACGCTTGATTAGCTTCACTGGAAAGTTCTTAAATGAGTTAAGGAGCAAGGTTTTCCGCTGGGCCTATTCACAAGGCTGTTTAAGTCGTAGCATTCTGACCAGCTAGCTTATTATGCTCCTTTGACCCTGTTACTGGCCGAATTAGGATTAGCATTCGATGTCTTCCCGAAAAATTGTATATATGGATATTAGCTTTAATGAAACACTAATTTCATCCTATTCGGACCACTACAGCTCAATATATGGTCATCAGATCCTACAAAGGTATGACAGTCGGGAAAAACATCACGTCACCAACATACGGATGCAATTTAACGAAGATAGAGATTGATTTCCCTCATGACCTCTGCCTGAAAATTGCAGATATTTCTCTGATCCTTCCAACGATACCAAGATCGATGCATTCGAACACCTTAAGCTCTAGAAATTGTTATCAGACGCTTGCATGTTCTGACTGTCACGAATAGTATCACATCTCAAGCGTGAATAAAGAATTTCACTCAGATGAAGATTGATTTAGATCTCGACTTCTTCAGGAATCATGTAGGTATTTCCCTTATCTGTCTAACCAAACCAAGATCACTTCATTTGGACGAGCGTACCTCAATATACGATGTTTCAAATGCTTTATTGTCGGCAACAGGCGCTTGACTTCAATCTTCAGTGTTTTTGCTTTTGCAGCTTTTGTAGTTTTGTCTTTGTTCATGCTTTTTAAGTCTTTCTTCTGTTAGGGTTGCAAAAAAATTTATCTTCTTCTGTTACAGTACTTGATGCTTCAGAACTTTATTGAAAAGTGTACCTCAATTTCTGGTCAAGCTTGGACTTTGAATATCATAATACTTCATTCAAATTTACATCTTCAGCCATCATAATGTTCTGCAATCCGGGTAGACCCTTGATTAGCTTCACTGGACGCTTCTTAAATTAGTCAAGGCGCTAGGTTATCCAATGGGCACATTCACAAGGCTGTTTAAGTCGTAGCTTTATGACCAGTTAGCATATTATGCCTCTTTGACCTTATTAGAGGCCGAATTAGGATTCGATATCTTCATGAAAATTGTATATATGGATATTAGATTTAATCAGACACTAGTTTCATCCAATTCGGACTACTACAGCTCAATATATGGTCATCAGACCCTACAAAGGTATTACAGTCAGGAACAACATCGCGTCACCAACTTACGGATGCAATTTGATAATGATAGAGATCGATTTCGCTCTTGACCTCGCACGAAAATTGCAGATATTTCTCGAAGTCTTCCAACGATACCAAGATCGATGCATTCGAACACCTTAGGCTCCAGAAATTGTCAGCAGACGCTTGCATGTTCTGATTTTCACGAGAGTATCACGTCTCAAGTTTGAATAAACAATTTCACTCAGATAAAGATTGATTCAGATCTCGACTTCTTCAGGAATCATGTAGGTATTTCTCTTATCTTTCTAACCAACCCAAGATCACTTCATTTGGACGGGCGTACCTCCAAATACGACGTTTCAAACGCTTGATTGTCTGCAACAGGCGCTTGACCTCAATATTCAGTGTTTTTGCTTTTGCAGCTTTTGTACTTTTGCCTTTGTTCACGCTTTTTTAGTCTTTCTTCTGTTAGGGTTGCTAAAAATTTTATCTTCTTCTGTTCCAATACTTGATGCTTCAGAACTTTATTGAAAAGTGTACCTCATTTTCTGGTCAAGCTTGGACTTTGGATATCCTAATACTTCATTCAAAATTACATCTTCTGCCATCATAATGTTCTGCATTCCGAGTAGACGCTTGATTAGCTTCACTGGAAAGTTCTTAAATGAGTTAAGGAGCAAGGTTATCCACTGGGCCTATTCACAAGGCTGTATAAGTCGTAGCATTCTGACCAGTTAGCTTATTATGCTCCTTTGACCCTGTTACTGGCCGAATTAGGATTAGCATTCGATGTCTTCACGAAAATTGTATATATGGATATTAGCTTTAATAAAACACAAATTTCATCTCATTCGGACAACTACAGCTCAATATATGGTCCTCAGATCCTACAAAGGTATGACAGTCGGGAACAACATCACGTCACCAACATACGGATGCAATTTAACGAAGATAGAGATTGATTTCCCTCATGAACTCTACCTGAAAATTGCAGATATTTCTCTGATCCTTCCAACGATACCAAGATCGATGCATTCAAACACCTTAAGCTCTAGAAATTGTTATCAGATGCTTGCATGTTTTGACTGTCACGAATAGTATCACATCTAAAGCGTGAATAAAGAATTTCACTCAGATAAAGATTGATTTAGATCTCGACTTCTTCAGGAATCATGTAGGTATTTCTCTTATCTTTCTTACCAAACCTTGATCACTTCCGTTACTTTTGCCTTGGTTCACGCTTTTATGGTCTTTCTTCTGTTAGGGTTGCTAAAGCTTTTGTCATCTTCTGTTACAGTACTTCATGCTTCAGAACTTTATTGAAAAGTGTACCTCATTTTCTGGTCAAGCTTGGACTTTGAATATCATAATAGTTCATTCAAAATTTCATCTTCAGCCATCATAATGTTCTGGATTCTGGGTAGACCCTTGATTAGCTTCACTGGATGCTTCTTAAATGAGTTAAGGCGCTAGGTTATCCATTGGGCACATTCACAAGGTCGTTTAAGTCGTAGCATTCTGACCAGTTAGCGTATTATGCCTCTTTGAACCTATTACAGGCCGATTTAGGATTCGATATCTTCATAAAAATTGTATATGTGGATATTATATTTAATCAGACACCGGTTTCATCCAATTCTGACTACTACAGCTCAATATATGGTCATGAGACCCTACAAAGGTATGACAGTCAGTAACAACATCAAGTCACCAACTTACGGATGCAATTTGACAATGATAGAGATCGATTTCGCTCTTGACCTCAGCATGAAAATTGCAGATATTTCTCGGAGCCTTCCAACGATACCAAGATCGATGCATTTGAACACCTTAAGCTCCAGATATTATAAGCAGACGCTTGCATGTTCTGATTTTCACGAGAATATCACGTCTCAAGTTTGATTAAAGAATTTCACTCAGATAAAGATTGATTCAGATCTCGACTTCTTCAGGAATAAGGTAGGTATTTCTCTTATATTTCTCACCAACCCAAGATCACTTCATTTGGACAGGCGTACCTCCAAATACGACGTTTCAAACGCTTGATTGTCTGCAATAGCCGCTTGACCTCAATCTTCAGTGTTTATGCTTTTGCAGCTTTTGTACTTTTGCCTTTCTTCACGCTTTTCTAGTCTTTCTTCTGTTAGGGTTGATAAAAAATTTAACTTCTTCTGTTATAGTACTTGATGCTTCAGAACTTTATTGAAAAGCGTACGCCATTTTCTGGTCAAGCTTGGACTTTGAATATCTTAATACTTCATTCAAAATTACATCTTCAGCCATCATAATGTTCTTCATTCCGAGTAGACGCTTGATTAGCTTCACTGGAAAGTTCTTAAATGAGTTAAGGAGCAAGGTTATCCATTGGGCCCATTCACAAGGCTGTTTAAGTCGTAGCATTCTGGCTAGTTAGCTTATTATGCTTCTTTGACCCTGTTGCTGGCCAAATTAGGATTAGCATTCGATGTCCGCACGAAAATTGTGTACATGAATATTAGCTTTAATGAAACACCAATTTCATCCCATTCGGACAACTACAGCTCAATATATGGTCATCAGATCCTACAAAGGTATGACAGTCAGGAACAACATCACGTCACCAACATACGGATGCAATTTAACGAAGATAGAGATTGATTTCCCTCATGACCTCTGCCTGAAAATTGCAGATATTTCTCTGATCCTTCCAACGATACCAAGATCGATGCATTCGAACACCTTAAGCTCTAGAACCTGTTTTCAGATGCTTGCATGTACTGACTGTCACGAATAGTATCACATCTCAAGCGTGAATAAAGAATTTCACTCAGATAAAGATTGATTCAGATCTCGACTTCTTCAGGAATCATGTAGGAATTTCTCTTATCTTTCTTACCAAACCTTGATCACTTCCGTTACTTTTGTCTTTGTTCACGCTTTTATGGTCTTTCTTCTATTAGGGTTGCGGAAGCTTTTGTCATCTTCTGTTACAGTACTTGATGCTTCAGAACTTTATTGAAAAGTGTACCTCATTTTCTAGTCAAGCTTGGACTTTGAATATCATAATACTTCATTCAAAATTACATCTTCAGCCATCATAATGTTCTGGATTCCGGGTAGACCCTTGATTAGCTTCACCGGACGCTTCTTAAATGTGTTAAGGCGCTAGGTTATCCAATGGGCACATTCACAAGGCTATTTAAGTCGTAGCATTCTGGTCTGTTAGCGTATTATGCCTCTTTGACCCTATTACAGGCCGAAATAGGATTCAATATCTTCATGATACTTGTATATATGGATATTAGTTTTAATCAGACACCAGTTTCATCCAATTCGGACTACTACAGCTCAATATATGGTCATCAGACCCTACAAAGTTTGACAGTCAAAAACAACATCACGTCACCAACTTACGGATGCAATTTGACAATGATAGAGATCGATTTCGCTCTTGACCTCTGCCTGAAAATTGCAGATATTTGTTTGAGCCTTCCAACGATACCAAGATCGATGCATTTGAACACCTTAAGCTCCCGAAATTGTCAGTAGACGCTTGCATGTTCTTATTTTCATGAACTGTATCACATCTCAAGTTTGAATAAAGAATTTCACTCAGATAAAGATTGATTCAAATCTCGACTTCTTCAAGAATCATGTAGGTATTTCTCTTATCTTTCTAACTAAACCAAGATCACTTGGTTTGGATGAGCGTACCTCAAAATACGATGTTTCAAACGCTTGATTGTCGGCAACTGGCGCTGGACTTCAATCTTCAATGTTTTTGCTTTTGCAGCTTTTGTACTTTTGCCTTTGTTCATGCTTTTTTAGTCTTTCTTCTGTTAGGGTTGCTAAAAATTTTAACTTCTTCTGTTACAGTACTTGATGCTTCAGAACATTATTGAAAAGTGTACCTCATTTTCTGGTCAAGCTTGGACTTTGAATATCATAATACTTCATTCAAAATTACATCTTCAGCCATCATAATGTTTTGCATTCCGGTTAGACCCCCGATTAGCTTCACTGGATGCTTCTTAAATGAGTTAAGGCGCTAGGTGGGCACATTCACAAGGCTGTTTAAGTCGTAGCATTCTGACCAGTTAGCGTATTATGCCTCTTTGACCCTATTACAGGCTAAATTAGGATTCGATATCTTCATGAAACTTGTATATATGGATATTAGATTTAATCAGACACTGATTTCATCCAATTCTGACTACTACAGCCCAATATATGGTCATCAGACCCTACAAAGGTATGACAGTCAGGAACAACATCACGTCACCAACTTACGGATACAATTTGACAGTGATAGAGATCGATTTCGCTATTGACCTCTGCATGAAAATTGGAAATATTTCTCTGAGCCTTCCAACGATACCAAGATCGATGCATTTGAACACCTTAAGCTCCAGAAATTATCAGCAGACGCTTGCATGTTCTGATTTTCACGAACAGTATCACATCTCAAGTTTGAATAAAGAATTTCACTCAGATAAAGATTGATTCAGATATCGACTTCCTCAGAAATCATGTAGGTATTTCTCTTATCTGGCTAACAAAACCAAGATCACTTCATTTGGACGAGCGTACCTCAAAATACGATGTTTCAAACGCTTGATTGTCGGCAGCTGGGGCTTGACTTCAATCTTCAATGTTTTTGCTTTTGCAGCTTTTGTACTTTTCCCTTTGTTAATGCTTTTTTAGTCTTTCTTCTGTTAGGGTTGCTAAAAATTTTATCTTCTTCTGTTACAGTACTTGATGCTTTAGAACTTTATTGAAAAGTGTACCTCATTTTCTGGTCAAGCTTGGACTTTGAATATCATAATACTTCATTCAAAATTACATCTTCAGCCATCACAATGTTCTGCATTTTAGGCAGACCTTTGATTAGCTTCACTGGACGGTTCTTAAATGAGTCAAGGAGCTAGCTTATCCAATGGGCACATTCACAAGGCTGTTTAAGTCATAGCATTCTGACCAGTTAGCGTATTATGCCTCTTTGACCCTATTACAGGCCGAATTTGGATTCGATATCTTAATGAAAGGTGTATATATGGATATTAGATTTAATCAGACGCCTTTTTCATCCGATTCGGACTACTACACTCGATATATGGTCATCAGACCCTACAAAGGTATGACAGTTAGGAACAACATCACGTCACCAACTTACGGATGCAATTTGACAGTGATAGAGATCGATTTCGCTCTAGACTTCTGCATGAAAATTGTAAATATTTCTCCGTGGCTTCCAACGATACCAAGATCGATGCATTTGAACACATTAAGCTCCAGAAATTGTCAGCAGACGCTTGCATGTTCTGATTTTCACGAACTATATCACATCTCAAGTTTGAATAAAGAATTTCACTCAGATAAAGATTGATTCAGATCTCGACTTCTTCTGGAATCATGTAGGTATTTCTCTCATCTTTCTAAGCAAACCAAGATCACTGCATTTGGAAGAGAGTACCTCAAAATACGACGATACAAACGCTTGATTGTCGGCAACAGGCGCTTGACTTCAAGCTTCAGTGTTTTTGCTTTTGTAGCTTGTGTACTTTTGCCTTTCTTCATGCTTTTCTAGTCTTTTCTTCTGTTAGGGTTGATAAAAAATTTAACTTCTTCTGTTATAGTACTTGATGCTTCAGAACTTTATTGAAAAGTGTTCCTCATTTTATGGTCAAGCTTGGACTTTGAATATCTTAATACTTCATTCAAAATTACATCTTCAGCCAACATAATGTTCTGCATTCCAAGTAGACGCTTGATTAGCTTCACTGGAAAGTTCTTAAATGATTTAAGGAGCAAGGTTATCCATTGGGCCCATTCACAAGGCTGTTTAAGTCGTAGCATTCTGACTAGTTAGCTTATTGTGCATCTTTGACCCTGTTAATAGCCGAATTCGGATTAGCATTCGATGTCTTCACGAAAATTGTATATATGAATATTAGCTTTAATGAAACACCAATTTCATCCCATTCGGACAACTACAGCTCAATATATGGTCATCAGATCCTACAAAGGTATGACAGTCAGGAGCATCATCACGTCACCAACATACGGATGCAATTTAACGAAGATAGAGATTGATTTCCCTCATGACCTCTGCCTGAAAATTGTAGATATTTCTCTGATCCTTCCAATGATACCAAGATCGATGCATTTGAGGACCTTAAGCTCTAGAAATTGTTTTTAGATGCTTGCATGTACTGACTGTCACGAATAGTATCACATCTCAAGCGTGAATAAAGAATTTCACTCAGATAAAGATTGATTCAGATCTCGACTTCTTCAGGAATCATGTAGGTATTTCTCTTATCTTTCTTACCAAACCTTGATCACTTCCGTTACTTTTGTCTTTGTTCACGCTTTTATGGTCTTTCTTCTATTAGGGTTGCTGAAGCTTTTGTCATCTTCTGTTACAGTACTTGATGCTTCATAACTTTATTGAAAAGTGTACCTCATTTTCTGGTCAAGCTTGGACTTTGAATACCATAATATTTCATTCAAAATTACATCTTCAGCCATCATAATGTTCTGGATTCCGGGTAGACCCTTGATTAGCTTCACTGGACGCTTCTTAAATGACTTAAGGCGCTAGGTTATCCAATGGGCACATTCACAAGGCTGTTTAAGTCGTAGCATTCTGACTAGTTATCGTATTATGCCTCTTTGACCCTATTACAGGCCGAATTAGGATTCGATATCTTCATGAAACTTGTATATATGGATAGTAGATTTAATCAGACACCGGTTTCATCCAATTCGGACTACTACAGCTCAATACATGGTCATCAGAACCTACAAAGGTACGACGGTCAGGAACAACATCAAGTCACCAACTTACGGATGCAATTTAGCAATGATAGAGATCGATTTCGCTCTTGACCTCTGCATGAAAATTGCAAATATTTCTCTGAGCCTTCCAACGATACCAAGATCGATGCATTTGAACACCTTAAGCTCCAGAAATTGTCAGCAGACGCTTGCATGTTCTGATTTTCACGAACAGTATCACATCTCAAGTTTGAATAAAGAATTTCACTCAGATAAAGATTGATTCAAATCTCAACTTTTTCAGGAATCATGTAGGTATTTCTCTTATCTGTCTAACCAAACCAAGATCACTTGATTTGGACGAGCGTACCTCAAAATACGATGTTTCAAACGCTTGATTGTCGGCAACAGGTGATTGACTTCAATCTTCAGTGTTTTTGCTTTTACAGCTTTTGTACTTTTGCCGTTGTTCACGCTTTTTTAGTCTTTCTTCTGTTATGGTTGCAAAAAATTTTATCTTCTTCTGTTATAGTACTTGATGCTTCAGAACTTTATTGAAAAGTGTACCTCATTTTCTGGTCAAGCTTGAACTTTGAATATCATAATACTTCATTCAAAATTATATCTTCAGCCATCATAATGTTCTGCATTCCGGGTAGACCCTTGATTAGATTCACTGGACGCTTCTTAAACGAGTTAAGGCACTTGGTTATCCAATGGGCACATTCACAAGGCCGTTTAACTCGTAGCATTCTGACCAGTTAGCGTATTATGCCTCTTTGACCCTATTACAGGCTGAATTAGGATTCGATATCTTCATGAAACTTGTAAATATGGATATTAGATTTAATCAGAAACCGGTTTCATCCAACTAGGACTACTACAGCTCAATATATGGTCATAAGACCCGACAAAGGTATGACAGTCAGGAACAACATCACATCACCAAATTACGGATGCAATTTGACAATGATAGAGATCGATTTCGCTCTTGACCTCTGCATGATAATTGCAGATATTTCTCAGAGACTTCCAACGATATCAAGATCGATGCATTTGAACAACTTAAGCTCCAGAAATTGTCAGCAAACGCTTGCATGTTCTGATTTTCACGAACAGTATCACATCTCAAGTTTGAATAAAGAATTTCACTCAGATAAAGATTGATTCAGATCTCGACTTCTTCAGAAATCATGTAGTTATTTCTCTTATCTGTCTAACCAAACTAAGATGACTTGATTTGGACGAGCGTACCTCAAAATACGATGTTACAAACGCTTGACTGTCGACAACAGGCGATTGACTTCAATCTTCAGTGTTTTTTCTTTTATAGCTTTTGTACTTTTGCCGTTGTTCATGCTTTTTTAGTCTTTCTTCTGTTAGGGTTGCTAAAACTTTTATCTTCTTCTGTTACAGTACTTGATGCTTCAGAACTTTATTGAAAAGCGCACCTCATTTTCTGGTCAAGCTTGAACTTTGAATATCATAATACTTCATTCAAAATTATATCTTCAGCCATCATAATGTTCTGCTTTCTGGGTAGACCCTTGATTAGATTCACTGGACGCTTCTTAAATGAGTTAAGGCACTAGGTTATCCAATGGGCACATTCACAAGGCCGTTTAACTCGTAGCATTCTGACCAGTTAGCGTATTATGCCTCTTTGACCCTATTACAGGCTGAATTAGGATTCGATATCTTCATGAAACTTGTAAATATGGATATTAGATTTAATCAGAAACCGGTTTCATCCAATTCGAACTACTGCAGTTCAATATATGGTCATCAGACCCTATAAAGGTATAACAGTCAGGAACAACATCACGTCACCAACTTACGGATGCAATTTGAAAATGATAGAGATCGATTTCGCTCTTGACCTCTGCATGAAAATTGCAGATATTTCTCGGAGACTTCCAACGATATCAAGATCGATGCATTTGAACAACTTAAGCTCCAGAAATTGTCTGCAAACGCTTGCATGTTCTGATTTTCACGAACAGTATCACATCTCAAGTTTGAATAAAGAATTTCACTCAGATAAAGATTGATTCAGATCTCGACTTCTTTAGAAATCATGTAGGTATTTCTCTTAACTGTCTAACCAATCCAAGATGACTTGATTTGGACGAGCGTACCTCAAAATACGATGTTTCAAACGCTTGATTGTCGGCAACAGGCGATTGACTTCAATCTTCAGTGTTTTTGTTTTTATAGCTTTTGTACTTTTGCCGTTGTTCATGCTTTTTTAGTCTTTCTTCTGTTAGGGTTGCTAAAAATTTTATCTTCTTCTGTTACAGTACTTGATGCTTCAGAACTTTATTGAAAACTATACCTCATTTTCTGGTCAAGCTTGGACTTTGAATATCATAATACTTCATTCAAAATTACATCTTCAGCCATCATAATGTTCTGCATTCCAGGCAGACCTTTGATTAGCTTCACTGGACGGTTCTTAAATGAGTCAAGGAGCTAGGTTATCCAATGGGCACATTCACAAGGCTGTTTAAGTCGTAGCAATCTGACCAGTTAGCATATTATGCCTCTTTGACCCTATTACAGGCCGAATTTGGATTCGATATCTTCATGAAACTTGTATATATGGATATTAGATTTAATCAGACACCGGTTTCATCCGATTCGGACTACTACACTCGATGTATGGTCATCAGACCCTACAAAGGTATGACAGTCAGGAACAACATCACGTCAGAAACTTATGGATGCAAGTTGACAATGATAGAGATCGATTTCGCTCTTGACCTCTGCATGAAAATTTCAAATATTTCTCCGAGCCTTCCAACGATACCAAGATCGATGCATTTGAACACCTTAAGCTCCAGAAATTGTCAGCAGACGCTTGCATGTTCTGATTTTCACGAACTATATCACATCTCAAGTTTGAATAAAGAATTTCACTCAGATAAAGATTGATTCAGATCTCGACTTCTTCAGGAATCATGTGGGTATTTCTCTTATCTTTCTAAGCAAACCAAGATCACTGCATTTGGACGAGAGTACCTCAAAATACGACGTTACAAACGCTTGATTGTCGGCAACAGGCGCTTGACTTCAATCTTCAGTGTTTTTGCTTTTGCAGCTTTTGTACTTTTGTCTTTGTTCACGCTTTTCAAGTCTTTCTTCTGTTAGGGTTGCAAAAAATTATGTCTTCTTCTGTTACAGTGCTTGATGCTTCAGAACTTTATTGAAAAGGGTACCTCATTTTCTGGTCAAGCATGGACTTTGAATATCTTAATACTTCATTCAAAATTACTTCTTCAGCCATTATAATGTTCTGCATTCTGAGTAGATGCTTGATAAGCTTCACTGGACGCTTCTTAAATGAGTTAAGGGGCTTGGTTATGCACTAGTCACAATCACCAGGCTCTATAACTCGTAACATTTTGACCAGTTAGCTTATTATGCTTCTTTATCCTGGTCACTGGCCGCGTTAGGATTCGGTGTCTTCATGAAACTTGTAAATATGGATATAAACTTTAATCAGACATTGGTTTCATCCAATTCGGACAACTATAGCTCAATATATTGCCATCAGACGCTACAAAGGTATGACTGTCACGAACAACATCATGTCACCAACTTACGGATGTTATTTGACAAAGATAGAGATCGATTTCGCTCTTGACCTCTGCATGAAAATTACAAATATTTCTCTGAGCCTTCCAACGATACCAAGATCGAAGCATTTGAACACCTAAACCTCCAGAAATTGTCAGCAGACGCTTGCATGTTCTAATTGTCATGAAAAGTATCACATCTCAAGCTTGAATAAAGAATTTCACTCAGATGAAGATTGTTTCAGATCTTGACTTCTTCAAAAATCACTTAGGTATTTCTCTTCTCTTTCTAACCAAACCAAGATCACTTCTTTTGGATGAGCGTGCCTCAAAATTCGACTTTTCAAACGGTTGATTGTCGACAATAGGCACTTGACTTGCTTTTGTAGTTTTCTCTTTGTTCATGCTTTTCTAGTGTTTCTTCTATTAGGGTTGCTAAAAATTTTGTCTTCTTCTGTTACAGTACTTGCTGCTTCAGAACTTTATTGAAAAGGGTACCTCATTTTCTGGTCAAGCTCGGACTTTGAATGTCTTAATACATCATTCAAAATTACTTCTCTAGCCATCATAATGTTCTGCATTCCGAGTAGACCCTTGATTAGCTTCACTGGAAGCTTCTTAAATGAGTTCAGGCGCTTGGTTATCCACTGGGTACTTTCATAAGGCAGTTTAACTCGTAGCATTCTAACCAGCTAGCGTATTATGCTACTTTGACCCTGTTACTGGCCGCTTGATGAAACTTGAATATATGGATATTAGCTTTAATCAAAAACCGGTTTCATCCAATTCGGACAACTACTTCACAATATATGGTCATCAGACCCTACAAAGGTATGGCAGTCAGGAACAACATTACGTCACCAACATGCAGATGCAATTTGACGAAGATAGAGATTGATTTCGCTCAAGATCTCTGCCTGAAAATTGCAGATATTTCTCTGATCCTTCCAACGATACCAAGATCGATGCATTTGAACACCTTAAGCTCCAGAAATTGTTATCAGACAATTGCATGTTCTGACTGTCACGAATAGTATCACATCTCAAGCGTGAATAAAGAATTTCACTCAGATAAAGATTGATTCAGATNTCATCCGATTCGGACTACTACACTCGATATATGGTCATCAGACCCTACAAAGGTATGGCAGTCAGGAACAACATCACGTCACCAACTTACGGATGCAATTTGACAATGATAGAGATCGATTTCGCTCTTGACCTCTGCATGAAAATTGCAAATATTTCTCCGAGCCTTCCAACGATACCAAGATCGATGCATTTGAACACCTTAAGCTCCAGAAATTGTCAGCAGACGCTTGCATGTTCTGATTTTCACGAACTATATCACATCTCAAGTTTGAATAAAGAATTTCACTCAGATAAAGATTGATTCAGATCTCGACTTCTCCAGGAATCAAGTAGGTATTTCTCTTTTCTTTCTAAGCAAACCAAGATCACTGCATTTGGACGAGAGTACCTCAAAATACGACGTTACAAACGCTTGATTGTCGGCAACAGGGGCTTGACTTCAATCTTCAGTGTTTTTGCTTTTGTAGCTTTTGTACTTTTGTCTTTGTTCACGCTTTTCAAGTCTTTCTTCTGTTAGGGTTGCAAAAAATTATGTCTTCTACTGTTACAGTACTTGATGCTTCAGAACTTTATTGAAAAAGGTACCTCATTTTTTGGTCAAGCATGGACTTTGAATATCTTAATACTTCATTCAAAATTACTTCTTCAGCCATTATAATGTTCTGCATTCTAAGTAGATGCTTGATAAGCTTCACTGGACGCTTCTTAAATGAGTTAAGGGGCTTGGTTATGCACTAGTCACAATCACCAGGCTCTATAGCCCGTAACATTTTGACCCGTTAGCGTATTATTCTTCTTTATCCTGGTCACTGGCCGCGTTAGGATTCGATGTCTTCATGAAACTTGTAAATATGGATATTAACTTTAATCAACACCGGTTTCATCCAATTCGGACAACTACAGCTGAATATATTGCCATCAGACGCTACAAAGTATGACTGTCACGAACAACATCACGTCACCAACTTACGGATGTTATTTGACAAAGATAGAGATCGATTTCGCTCTTGACCTCTGCATGAAAATTACAGATATTTCTCTGAGCCTTCCAACGATACCAAGATCGAAGCATTTGAACACCTAAACCTCCAAAAATTGCCAGCAGACGCTTGCATGTTCTGATTGTCATGAAAAGTATCACATCTCAAGCTTGAATAAAGAATTTCACTCAGATGAAGATTGTTTCAGATCTTGACTTCTTCAAAAATCACTTAGGTATTTCTCTTATCCTTCTAACCAAACCACGATCACTTCTTTTGGATGAGCGTACCTCAAAATTCGACTTTTCAAAGCTTGATTGTCGACAATAGGCACTTGACTTGATTTTGTAGTTTTCTCTTTGTTCATACTTTTCTAGTTTTTCTTCTATTAGGGTTTGTCTTCTTCTGTTATAGTACTTGCTGCTTCAGAACTTTATTGAAAAGGGTACCTCATTTTCTGGTCAAGCTTGGACTTTGAATATCTTAATACATCATTCAAAATTACATCTTCAGCCATCATAATGTTCTGCATTCCGAGTAGACCCTTGATTAGCTTCACTGAAAGCTTCTTAAATGAGTTAAGGCGCTTGTTATCCACTGGGTACGTTCACAAGGCTGTTTAAGTCGTAGCATTCTAACCAGTTAGCGTATTATGCTACTTTGACCCTGTTACTGGCCGATTAGATGAAATCTTTAATATATGGATATTAGCTTTAATCAAACACCGGTTTCATCCAATTCGGACAACTACTGCACAATATATGATCATCAGACCCTACAAAGGTATGGCAGTCAGGAACAACATCACGTCACCAACATACGAATGCAATTTGACGAAGATAGAGATTGATTTCGCTCATGATCTCTGCCTGAAAATTGCAGATATTTCTCTGATCCTTGCAACGATACCAAGATCGATGCATTTGAACGCCATAAGCTCCAGAAATTTTTATCAAACAATTGCTTGTTCTAACTATCACGAATAGTGTCACATCTCAAGCGTGAATAAAGAATTTCACTCAGATAAAGATTGATTCAGATCTCGCCTTCTTCAGGAATCATGTAGGTATTTCTTTTATCTTTCTTACCAAACCTAGATCACTTCCGTTACTTTTGTCTTTGTTCACGATTTTGTGGTCTGTCTTTTGTTAGGGTTGCTGAAGCTTTTGTCATCTTCTGTTACAGTACATGATGCTTCAGAACTTTATTGAAAAGGGTACCACATGTTCTGGTCAAGCTTGGACTTTGAATATCTTAATACTTCATTCAAAATTACTTCTTCAGCCATCATAATGTTCTGCATTCTGAGTAGATGCTTGATTAGCTTCACTGGATGATTCTTAAATGAGTTAAGGGCTTGGTTATAAACTGGTCACAATCACAAGCTTTTTAACTCGTAGCATTCTGACCAGTTAGCGTATTATGCTTCTTTGTCCTGGTCACTAGCCGCGTTTGGATTCGATGTCTTCATGAAACTTGTAAATATGGATATTAGCTTCAATCAGACATCGGTTTCATCCAATTCGGACAACTACTACTCAATATATTGCCAACAGACGCTACAAAGGTATGACTGTCAAGAACAACATCACGTTACCAAATTACGGATGCAATTTGACAATGATAGAGATCGATTTCGCTCTTGTCCTTTGCATGAAAATTGCAAATATTTCTCCGAGCCTTCTAACGATAACAAGATCGATGCATTTGAACACCTTAAGCTCTAGAAATTGTCAGCAGACGCTTGCATGTTCAGATTTTCACGAACTGTATCAAATGTCAAGTTTGAATAAGGAATTTCACTCAGATAAAGATTGATTCAGATCTCGAATTCTTCAGGAATCATGTAGGTATTTCTCTTATCTATCTAACCAAACTAAGATCACTTAATTTGGGCAAGCGTACCTCAAAATACGATTTTACAAACGCTTGATTGTCGGCAACAGGCGCTTGACTTCAATCTTCAGTGTTTTTGCTTTAGTAGCTTTTTTACTTTTGCCTTTGTTCACGCTTTTTTATTCTTTCTTCTGTTAGGGTTGCTAAAAATTTTATCTTCTTCTGTTACAGTACTTGATGCTTCAGAACTTTATTGAAAAGTGTACCTCATTTTCTGGTCAAGCTTGGACTTTGAATATCCTAATACTTCATTCAAAATTACATCTTCTGCCATCATAATGCTCTGCATTCCGAGTAGACGCTTGATTAGCTTCACTGGAAAGTTCTTAAATGAGTTAAGGAGCAAGGTTATCCACTGGGCCCATTCACAAGGCTGTTTAAGTCGTAGCATTCTGACCAGTTAGCTTATTATGCTCCTTTGAACCTGTTACTGGCCGAATTAGGATTAGCATTCGATATCTTCACGAAAATTGTATATATGGATATTAGCTTTAATGAAACACCAATTTCATCCCATTCGGACAACTACAGCTCAATATTTGGTCATCAGATCCTACAAAGTTATGACAGTCAGGAACAACATCACGTCACCAACATACGGATGCAATTTAACGAAGATAGAGATTGATTTCCCTCATGACCTCTGCCTGAAAATTGCAGATATTTCTCTGATCCTTCCAACAATACCAAGATCGATGCATTTGAACACCTTAAGCTCTACAAATTGTAATCAGACGCTTGCACGTTCTGACTGTCACGAATAGTATCACATCTCAAGCGCGAATAAAGAATTTCACTCAGATAAAGATTGATTCAGATCTCGACTTCTTCAGGAATCATGTAGGTATTTCTCTTATCTTTCTTACCAAACCTTGATCACTTCCGTCACTTTTGTCATTGTTCACGATTTTATGGTCTTTCTTCTGTTAGGGTTGCTAAAGCTTTTGTCATCCTCTGTTACAGTACATGATGCTTCAGAACTTTGTTGAAAAGGGTACCACATGTTCTGGTCAAGCTTGGACTTTCAATATCTTAATACTTCATTCAAAATTACTTCTTCAGCCATCATAATGTTCTGCATTCTGAGTAGATGCTTGATTAGCTTCACTGGACGCTTCTTAAATGAGTTAAGGGGCTTGGTTATAAACTAGTCACAATCACAAGGCTTTATAACTTGTAGCATTCTGACCAGTTAGCGTATTATGCTTCATTGTCCTGGTCACTGGCCGCGTTTGGATTCGATGTCTTCATGAACCTTGTAACTATGGATATTAGCTTCAATCAGACATCGATTTCATCCAATTCGGACAAATACAGCTCAATTTATTAGCAACAGACGCTACAAAGGTATGACAGTCAGAAACAACATCACGTCACCAAATTACGGATGCAATTTGACAATGATAGAGATCGATTTCGCTCTTGACCTCTGCATGAAAATTGCAAATATTTCTCCGAGCCTTTCAACGATACCAAGATCGATGCATTTGAACACCTTAAGCTCCAGAAATTGTCAGCAGACGCTTGCATCTGCTGATTTTCACGAAAAATATCACATCGCAAGTTTGAATAAAGAATCTCACTCAAATAAATATTGATTCAGATCTCGACTTCTTCAGGAATCATGTAGGTATTTCCCTTATCTGTCTAACCAAACCAAGATCACTTCATTTGGACGAGCGTACCTCAATATACGATGTTTCAAACGCTTGATTGTCGGCAACAGGCGCTTGACTTCAATCTTCAGTGATTTTGCTTTTGCAGCTTTTGTACTTTTGCCTTTCTTCACTCTTTTCTAGTCTTTCTTCTGTTAGGGTTGATAAAAAATTTAACTTCATCTGTTATAGTACTTGATGCTTCAGAGCTTTATTGAAAAGTGTACCTCATTTTCTGGTCAAGCTTGGACAGTGAATATCTTAATAATTCATTCAAAATTACATCTTCAGCCATCATAATGTTCTGCATTCTGAGTAGACACTTGATTAGCTTCACTGGATGCTTCTTAAATTAGTCAAGGGGCTTGGTTATAAACTAGTCACGGTCACAAGGCTTTATAACTCGTAGCATTCTGACCAGTTAGCGTATTATGCTTCTTTGTCCTGGTCACTGGCCGCGTTAGGATTAGCATTCGATGTCTTCACGAAAATTGTATATATTAATATTAGCTTTAATGAAACACCAATTTCATCCCATTCGGACAACTACAGCTCACTATATGGTCATCAGATCCTACAAAGGTATGACAGTCAGGAACAACATCACGTCACCAACATACGGATGCAATTTAACGAAGATAGAGATTGATTTCCCTCACGAACTCTGCCTGAAAATTGCAGATATTTCTCTGATCCTTCCAACGATACCAAGATCGATGCATTTGAACACCTTAAGCTCTAGAAATTGCTATCAGACGCTTGCATGTTCTGACTGTCACGAATAGTATCACATCTCAAGCGTGAATAAAGAATTTCACTCAGATAAAGATTGATTCAGATCTCGACTTCTTCAGGAATCATGCAGGTATTTCTCTAATCTTTCTTACCAAACCTTGATCACTTCCGTTACTTTTGCCTTTGTTCACGCTTTTATGGTGTTTCTTCTGTTAGGGTTGCTGAAGCTTTTGTCATCTTCTGTTACAGTACTTGATGCTTCAGAACTTTATTGAAAAGTGTACCTCATTTTCTGGTCAAGCTTGGACTTTGAATATCATAATACTTCATTCAAAATTACATCTTCGGCCATCATAATGTTCTGGATTCCAGGTAGACCCTTGATTAACTTCACTGGACGCTTCTTAAATGAGTCAAGGCGCTAGGTTTTCCAATGGGCACATTCATACGGCTGTTTAAGTCGTAGCTTTCTGACCAGTTAGCGTATTATGCCTCATTGACCCTATTACAGGCCGAATTAGGATTCGATATCTTCATGAAAATTGTATATATGGATATTAGATTTAATCAAACGCCGGTTTCATCCAATTCGGACTACTGCAGCTCAATATATGGTCATCAGACCCTACAAAGGTATGACAGTCAGGAACAACATTACGTCACCAACTTACGAATGCAATTTGACAATGACAGAGATCGATTTCGCTCTTGACCTCTGCATGAAAATTGCAGATATTTCTCGGAGCCTTCCAACGATACCAAGATCGATGCATTTGAACACCTTAAGCTCCAGAAATTGTCAGCAGACGCTTGCATGTTCTGATTTTCACGAGAGTATCACGTCTCAAGTTTGAATAAAGAATTTCACTTAGATAAAGATTGGTCAGATCTCGACTTCTTCAGGAATCATGTAGGTATTTCTCTTATCTTTCTAACCAACCCAAGATCACGTCATTTGGACGAGCGTACCTTCAAATACGACATTTCAAACGCTTGATTGTCTGCAACAGGAGCTTGACCTCAATCTTCAGTGTTTTTGCTTTTGCAGCTTTTGTACTTTTGCCTTTCTTCACGATTTTCTAGTCTTTCTTCTGTTAGGGTTGATAAAAAATTTAACTTCTTCTGTTATAGTACTTGATGCTTCAGAACTTTATTGAAAAGTGTACCTCATTTTCTGGTCAAGCTTGGACTTTGAATATCTTAATACTTCATTCAAAATTACATCTACAGCCATCACAATGTTCTACATTCCGAGTAGACGCTTGATTAGCTTCACTGGAAAGTTCTTAAATGAATTAAGGAGCAAGGTTATCCACTGGGCCCATTCACAAGGCAGTTTAAGTCGTAGCATTCTAACAAGTTAGCTTATTATGCTTCTTTGACCCTGTTACTGGCCGAATTAGGATTAGCATTCGATGTCTTCACGAAAATTGTATATATGAATATTAGCTTTAATGAAACACCATTTCATCCCGTTCGGACAACTACAGCTCAATATATGGTCATCAGATCCTACAAAGGTATGACAGTCAGGAACAACATCACGTCACCAACATACGGATGCAATATAACGAAGATAGAGATTGATTTCCCTCATGACCTCTGCCTGATAATTGCAGATATTTCTCTGATCCATCCAACGATACCAAGATCGATGCTTTTGAACACCTTAAGCTCTAGAAATTGTTTTCAGACGCATGCATGTACTGACTGTCACGAATAGTATCACATCTCAAGCGTGAATAAAGAATTTCACTCAGATAAAGATTGATTCAGATCTCGACTTCTTCACGAATCATGTAGGTATTTCTCTTATCTTTCTTACCAAACCTTGATCACTTCCGTTACTTTTGTCTTTGTTCACGCTTTTATGGTCTTTCTTCTGTTAGGGTTGCTGAAGCTTTTTTCATCTTCTGTTACAGTACTTCATGCTTCAGAACTTTATTGAAAAGTGTACCTCATTTTCTGGTCAAGCTTGGACTTTGAATATCATAATACTTCATTCAAAATTACATCTTCAGCCATCATATGTTCTGGATTCCGAGTAGACCCTTGATTAGCTTCACTGGACGCTTCTTAAATGAGTAAAGGCGCTAGGTTATCCATTGGGCACATTCACAAGGCTGTTTAAGTTGTAGCATTCTGACCAGTTAGCGTATTATGCCTCTTTGACTCTATTACAAGCCGAATTAGGATTCGATATCTTCATGAAACTTGTATATATGGATATTAGATTTAATCAGACACCGGTTTCATCCAATTCTGACTACTACAGCTCAATATATTGTCATCAGACACTACAAAGGTATGACAGTCAGGAACAACATCACATCACCAACTTACGGATGCAATTTGACAATGATAGAGATCGATTTCGCTCTTGACCTCTGCATGAAAATTGGAAATATTTCTCCGAGCCTTCTAACGATACCAAGATCGATGCATTTGAACACCTTAAGCTCTAAAAATTATCAGCAGACGCTTGCATGTTCTGATTTTCACGAACAGTATCACATCTCAAGTTTGAATAAAGAATTTCACTCAGATAAAGATTGATTCAGATCTCGACTACCTCAGAAATCATGTAGGTATTTCTCTTATCTGTCTAACCAAACCAAGATCACTTCATTTGAACGAGCGTACTTCAAAATACGATGTTTCAAACGCTTGATTGTCGGCAGCAGGCGCTTGACTTCAATCTTCAGTGTTTTTGCTTTTGCAGCTTTTGTACTTTTCCCTTTGTTCATGCTTTTTTAGTCTTTCTTCTGTTAGGGTTGCTAAAAATTTTATCTTCTTCTGTTACAGTACTTGATGCTTCATAACTTTATTGAAAAGTGTACCTCATTTTTCTGGTCAAGCTTGGACTTTGAATATCATAATACTTCATTCAAAATTACATCTTCAGCTATCAAAGTGTTCTGCATTCCAGGCAGACCTTTGATTAGCTTCCCTGGACGGTTCTTAAATGAGTCAAGGAGCTAGGTTATCCATTGGGCACATTCACAAGGCTGTTTAAGTTGTAGCATTCTGACCAGTTAGCGTATTATGCCTCTTTAACCCTATTACAGGCCGAATTTGGATTCGATATCTTCATGAAACTTGTATATATGGATATTAGATTTAATCAGACACCGGTTTCATCCGATTCGGACTACTACACTCGATATATGGTCATCAGACCCTACAAAGGTATGAAAGTCAGGAACAACAGCACGTCACCAACTTACCGATGCAATTTTACAATGATAGAGATCGATTTCGCTCTTGACCTCTGCATGAAAATTGCAAATATTTCTCCGAGCCTTCCAACGATACCAAGATCGATGCATTTGAACACCTTAAGCCCCAGAAATTGTCAGCAGACGCTTGCATGTTCTAATTTTCACGAACTATATCACATCTCAAGTTTGAATAAAGAATTTCACTCAGATAAAGATTGATTCAGATCTCGACTTCTTCAGGAATCATGTAGGTATTTCTCTTATCTTTCTAGGCAAACCAAGATCACTGCATTTGGACAAGAGTACCTCAAAATACGACGTTACAAACGCTGGATTGTCGGCAACAGGAGCTTGACTTCAATCTTCGGTGTTTTTGCTTTTGTAGCTTTTGTACTTTTGTCTTTGTTCACGCTTTTCAAGTCTTTCTTCTGTTAGGGTTGCAAAAAATTATGTCTTCTTCTGTTACAGTGCTTGATGCTTCAGAACTTTATTGAAAAGGGTACCTCATTTTCTGGTCAAGCATGGACTTTGAATATCTTAATACTTCATTCAAAATTACTTCTTCAGCCATTATAATGTTCTGCATTCTGAGTAGATGCTTGATAAGTCGTAGCATTCTGACCAGTTAGCTTATTATGCTCCTTTGACCCTGTTGTTGGCCGAATTAGGATTAGCATTCGGTGTCTTCACGAAAATTGTATCTATGGATATTAGCTTTAATCAAAACCAGTTTCATCCCATTCGGACAACTACAGCTCAATATATGGTCATAAAATCCTACCAAGGTATGATAGTTAGGAACAACATCACGTCACCAACTTACAGATGCAATTTGACGAAGATAGAGATTGATTTCGCTCATGACCTCTGCCTGAAAATTGCAGATATTTCTCTGATCCTTCCAAGGACACCAAGATCGATGCATTTGAACGCCTTAAGCTCCAGAAATTGTTATCAGACGCTTGCATGTTCTGACTGTCACGAATAGTATCACATCTCAAGCGTGAATAAAGAATTTCACTCAGATAAAGATTGATTCAGATTTCGAATTCTTCAGGAATCATGTAGGTATTTCGCTTATCTTTCTTACCAAATCATGATCACTTCCGTTACTTTTGTCCTTGTTCACGCTTTTATGGCCTTTCTTCTGTTAGGGTTGCTGAAGCTTTTGTCATCTTCTGTGACAGTATTTGATGCTTCAGAACTTTATTGAAAAGTGTACCTCATTTTCGGGTTAAGCTTGGACTTTGAATATCATAATACTTCATTCAAAATTACATCTTCAGCCATCATAATGTTCTGCATTCCAGGAAGACCCTTGATTAGCTTCACTGGACGCTTCTTAAATGAGTCAAGGCGCTAGGTTATCAAATGGGCACATTCACGAGGCTGTTTAAGTCATAGCATTCTGACCAGTTAGCGTATTATGCCTCTTTGACCCTATTATAGACTGAATTAGGATTCGATATCTTCATGAAACTTGTAAATATGGATATTAGATTTAATCAGACACCGGTTTCATCCAATTCGGACTACTACAGCTCAATATATGGTCATCAGACCCTACAAAGGTATGACAGTCAGGAACAACATCACGTCACCAACTTACTTATGCAATTTGACAATGATAGAGATTGATTTCGCTCTTGACCTCTGCATGAAAATTGTAAATATTTCTCTGAGCCTTCCAACGATACCAAGATCGATGCATTTGAACACCTTAAGCTCCATAAATTGTCAGCAGACGCTTGCATGTTCTGATTTTCACGAACTATATCACATCTCAAATTTGAATCAAGAATTTCACTCAGATAAAGATTGATTCAGATCTCGACTTCTTCAGGAATCATGTAGGTATTTCTCTTATCTTTCAAAGCAAACCAAGATCACTGCATTTGGACGAGCGTACCTCAATATACGACGTTACAAACGCCTGACGTCACTGCATTTGCTGCTTTTGTACTTTTCCCTTTGTTCATGCTTTTTTAGTCTTTCTTCTGTTAGGGTTGCTAAAAATTTTATCTTCTTCTGTTACAGTACTTGATGCTTCAGAACTTTATTAAAAAGTATACCTCATTTTCTGGTCAACCTTGGACTTTGAATATCATAATACTTCATTCAAAATTACATCTTCAGCCATCATAATGTTCTGCATTCGAGGAAGACCCTTGATTAGCTTCACTGGACGCTTCTTAAATGAGTTAAGGTGCTAGGTTATCAAATGGGCACATTCACGAGGCTGTTTAAGTCATAGCATTCTGACCAGTTAGCGTATTATGCCTCTTTGACCCTATTATAGACTGAATTAGGATTCGATATCTTCATGAAACTTGTAAATATGGAATTAGATTTAATCAGACACCGGTTTCATCCAATTCGGACTACTACAGCTCAATATATGGTCATCAGACCCTACAAGGGTATGACAGTCAGGAACAACATCACGTCACCAACTTACGGATGCAATTTGACAATGATAGAGATTGATTTCGCTCTTGACCTCTGCATGAAAATTGTAAATATTTCTCTGAGCCTTCCAACGATACCAAGATCGATGCATTTGAACACCTTAAGCTCCATAAATTGTCAGCAGACGCTTGCATGTTCTGATTTTCACGAACTATATCACATCTCAAATTTGAATAAAGAATTTCACTCAGATAAAGATTGATTCAGATCTCGACTTCTTCAGGAATCATGTAGGTATTTCTCTTATCTTTCTAATTAAACCAAGACCACTGCATTTGGATGAGCGTACCTCAAAATACGACGTTACAAACGCTTGATTGTCGGCAACAGGCGCTTGACTTCAATCTTGAGTGTTTTTGCTTTTGCAGCTTTTGTACTTTTGCCTTTCTTCACGCTTTTCTATTCTTTTCTTCTGTTAGGGTTGCTAAAAAATTTTACTTCTTCTGTTATAATACTTGATGCTTCAGAACTTTGTTGAAAAGTGCACCTAATTTTCTGGTCAAGCTTGGACTTTGAATATCCAAATACTTCATTCAAAATTACATCTTGGGCCATCATAATGTTTTGCATACCGAGTAGACGCTTAATTAGCTTCACTGGAAATTTTTTAAATGAGGTAAGGAGCAAGGTTATCCACTGGGCCCATTCACAAGACTGATTAAGTCTTAGAATTCTGACCAGTTAGCTTATTATGCTTCTTTGACCCTGTTACTGGCTGACTTAGGATTAGCATTCGATGTCTTCACGAAAATTGTATATATGGATATTATCATTAATCAAACACCAGTTTCATCCCATTCAGAAAACTACAGCTCAATATATGGTCATCAGATCCTACAAAGGTATGACAGTCAGGAACAACATCACGTCACCAACATACGGATGCAATTTGACGAAGATAGAGATTGATTTCGCTCATGACCTCTACATGAAAATTGTAGATATTTCTCTGATCCTTCCAACGATACCAAGATCGATGCATTTGAACACCTTAAGCTCCAAAAATTGTTATCAGGCACTTGCATGTTCAGACTGTCACGAATAGTATCACATCTCAAGCGTGAATAAAGAATTTCACTCAGATAAAGATTGATTCAGATCTCGACTTCTTCAGGAATCATGTAGGTATTTCGCTTATCTTTCTTACCAAACCTTGATCACTTCCGTTACTTTTGTCTTTGTTCACGCTTTTATGGCCTTTCTTCTGTTAGGAATGCTGAAGCTTTTGTCATCTTCTGTTACAGTACTTGATGCTTCAGAACTTTATTGAACAGTGTACCACATTTTCTGGTCAAGCTTGGACTTTGAATATCATAATACTTCATTCAAAATTACAACTTCAGCCATCATAATGTTCTGCATTGCGGGTAGACCCTTGATTAGCTTCACTGGACGATTCTTAAATGAGTCAAGGCGCTAGGTTATCCAAGGGGCACATTCACAAGGCTGTTTAAGTTGTAGCATTCTGACCAGTTAGCGTATTATGCCTCTTTGACCCTATTATAGGCCGAATTTGGATTCGATATCTTCATGAAACTTGTATATATTTATATTAGATTTAATCAAACACTAGTTTCATCCAATTCAGACCACTACAACTCAATATATGGTCATCAGACCCAACAAAGGTATGATAGTCAGGAACAACATCACGTCACCAACTTACGGATGCAATTTGACAATGATAGAGATTGATTTCGCTCTTGACCTCTGCATGAAAATTGTAAATATTTCTCTAAGCCTTCCAACGATACCAAGATCGATGCAGTTGAACACCTTAAGCTCCATAAATTGTCAGCAGACGCTTGCATGTTCTGATTCTCATGAACTATATCACATCTCAAGTTTGAATAAAGAATTTCACTCAGATAAAGATTGATTCAGATCTCGACTTCGTCAGGAATCATGTAGGTATTTCTCTTATCTTTCTGAGAAAACTAAGATCACTGCATTTGGACAAGAGTACCTCAAAATACGACGTTACAAACGCTTGATTGTCGGCAACAAGCGGTTGACTTCAATCTTCAGTGTTTTTGCTTTTGTAGCTTTTGTACTTTTGCCTTTCTTCACGCTTTTCTAGTCCTTCCTTCTGTTAGGGTTGCTAAAAAATTAATCTTCTTCTTTTATAGTACTTGATGCTTCAGAACTTTATTGAAAAGTGTACCTCATTTTCTGGTCAAGCTTGGACTTTGAATATCATAATACTTCATTCAAAATTACATCTTCAGCCATCATAATGTTTTGCATATCGGGTAGACCCCCGATTAGCTTCACTGGATGCTTCTTAAATGAGTTAAGGCGCTAGGTTATCCAATGGGCACATTCACAAGGCTGTTTAAGTCGTAGCATTCTGACCAGTTAGCCTATTATGCCTCTTTGACCCTATTACAGGCCAAATTAGGATTCGATATCTACATGAAACTTGTATATATGGATTTTAGATTTAATCAGACACCGGTTTCATCCGATTCTGACTACTACAGCTAAATATATGGTCATCAGATCTTACAAAGGTGTGACAGTTAGGAACAACATCACGTCACCAACTTACGGATGCAATTTGACAATGATAGAGATCGATTTCGCTCTTGACCTCTGCATGAAAATTGTAAATATTTCTCTAGGCCTTCCAACGATACCAAGATCGATGCAGTTGAACACCTTAAGCTCCATAAATTGTCAGCAGACGCTTGCATGTTCTGATTTTCACGAACTATATCACATCTCAAGTTTGAATAAAGAATTTCACTCAGATAAAGATTGATTCAGATCTCGACTTCTTCAGGAATCATGTAGGTATTTCTCTTATCTTTCTAATCAAACCAAGATCACTGCATTTGATGAGCGTACCTCAAAATACGACGTTACAAACGCTTGATTGTCGGCAACAGGCGCTTGACTTCAATCTTTGAGTGTTTTTGCTTTTGCAGCTTTTGTACTTTTGCCTTTCTTCACGCTTTTCTATTCTTTTCTTCTGTTAGGGTTGCTAAAAAATTTTACTTCTTCTGTTATAATACTTGATGCTTCAGAACTTTATTGAAAAGTCACCTCATTTTCTGGTCAAGCTTGGACTTTGAATATCCAAATACTTCATTCAAAATTTCATCTTGGGCCATCATAATGCTCTGCATTCCGAGTAGACGCTTAATTAGCTTCACTGGAAATTTTTTAAATGAGTTAAGGAGCAAGGTTATCCACTGGGCCCATTCACCAGACTGATTAAGTCTTAGAATTCTGACCAGCTAGCTTATTATGCTTCTTTGACCCTATTACTGGCTGACTTAGGATTAGCATTCGATGTCTTCACGAAAATTGTATATATGGATATTAGCATTAATCAAACACCAGTTTCATCCCATTCAGAAAACTACAGCTCAATATATGGTCATCAGATCCTACAAAGGTATGACAGTCAGGAACAACATCACGTCACCAACATACGGATGCAATTTGACGAAGATAGAGATTGATTTCGCTCATGACCTCTACATGAAAATTGTAGATATTTCTCTGATCCTTCCAACGATACCAAGATCGATGCATTTGAACACCTTAAGCTCCAGAAATTGTTATCAGGCACTTGCATGTTCAGACTGTCACGAATAGTATCACATCTCAAGCGTGAATAAAGAATTTCACTCAGATAAAGATTGATTCAGATCTCGACTTCTTCAGGAATCAGTAGGTATTTCGCTTATCTTTCTTACCAAACCTTGATCACTTCCGTTACTTTTGTCTTTGTTCACGCTTTTATGGCCTTTCTTCTGTTAGGAATGCTGAAGCTTTTGTCATCTTCTGTTACAGTACTTGATGCTTCAGAACTTTATTGAACAGTGTACCTCATTTTCTGGTCAAGCTTGGACTTTGAATATCATAATACTTCATTCAAAATTACAACTTCAGCCATCATAATGTTCTGCATTGCGGGTAGACCCTTGATTAGCTTCACTGGACGATTCTTAAATGAGTCAAGGCGCTAGGTTATCCAATGGGCACATTCACAAGGCTGTTTAAGTCGTAGCATTCTGACCAGTTAGCGTATTATGCCTCTTTGACCCTATTATAGGCCGAATTTGGATTCGATATCTTCATGAAACTTGTATATATTTATATTAGATTTAATCAGACACTGGTTTCATCCAATTCAGACTACTACAACTCAATATATGGTCATCAGACCCAACAAAGGTATGATAGTCAGGAACAACATCACGTCACCAACTTACGGATGCAATTTGACAATGATAGAGATTGATTTCGCTCTTGACCTCTGCATGAAAATTGTAAATATTTCTCTAAGCCTTCCAACGATACCAAGATCGATGCAGTTGAACACCTTAAGCTCCATAAATTGTCAGCAGACGCTTGCATGTTCTGATTTTCACGAAATATATCACATCTCAAGTTTGAATAAAGAATTTCACTCAGATAAAGATTGATTCAGGTCTCGACTTCGTCAGGAATCATGTAGTTATTTCTCTTATCTTTCTGAGAAAACCAAGATCACTGCATTTGGACAAGAGTACCTCAAAATACGACGTTACAAACGCTTGATTGTCGGCAACAGGTGGTTGACTTCAATCTTCAGTGTTTTTGCTTTTGTAGCTTTTGTACTTTTGCCTTTCTTCACGCTTTTCTAGTCCTTTCTTCTGTTAGGGTTGCTAAAAAATTAATCTTCTTCTTTTATAGTACTTGATGCTTCAGAACTTTATTGAAAAGTGTACCTCATTTTCTGGTCAAGCTTGGACTTTGAATATCATAATACTTCATTCAAAATTACATCTTCAGCCATCATAATGTTTTGCATATCGGGTAGACCCCCGATTAGCTTCACTGGATGCTTCTTAAATGAGTTAAGGCGCTAGGTTATCCAATGGGCACATTCACAAGGCTGTTTAAGTCGTAGCATTCTGACCAGTTAGCCTATTATGCCTCTTTGACCCTATTACATGCCAAATTAGGATTCGATATCTACATGAAACTTGTATATATGGATATTAGATTTAATCAGACACCGGTTTCATCCGATTCTGACTACTACAGCTAAATATATGGTCATCAGATCCTACAAAGGTGTGACAGTTAGGAACAACATCACGTCACCAACTTACGGATGCAATTTGACAATGATAGAGATCGATTTCGCTCTTGACCTCTGCATGAAAATTGTAAATATTTCTCTAGGCCTTCCAACGATACCAAGATCGATGCAGTTGAACACCTTAAGCTCCATAAATTGTCAGCAGACGCTTGCATGTTCTGATTTTCACGAACTATATCACATCTCAAGTTTGAATAAAGAATTTCACTCAGATAAAGATTGATTCAGATCTCGACTTCTTCAGGAATCATGTAGGTATTTCTCTTATCTTTCTAATCAAACCAAGATCACTGCATTTGGATGAGCGTACCTCAAAATACGACGTTACAAACGCTTGATTGTCGGCAACAGGCGCTTGACTTCAATCTTGAGTGTTTTTGCTTTTGCAGCTTTTGTACTTTTGCCTTTCTTCACGCTTTTCTATTCTTTTCTTCTGTTAGGGTTGCTAAAAAATTTTACTTCTTCTGTTATAATACTTGATGCTTCAGAACTTTATTGAAAAGTCACCTCATTTTCTGGTCAAGCTTGGACTTTGAATATCCAAATACTTCATTCAAAATTTCATCTTGGGCCATCATAATGCTCTGCATTCCGAGTAGACGCTTAATTAGCTTCACTGGAAATTTTTTAAATGAGTTAAGGAGCAAGGTTATCCACTGGGCCCATTCACCAGACTGATTAAGTCTTAGAATTCTGACCAGCTAGCTTATTATGCTTCTTTGACCCTATTACTGGCTGACTTAGGATTAGCATTCGATGTCTTCACGAAAATTGTATATATGGATATTAGCATTAATCAAACACCAGTTTCATCCCATTCAGAAAACTACAGCTCAATATATGGTCATCAGATCCTACAAAGGTATGACAGTCAGGAACAACATCACGTCACCAACATACGGATGCAATTTGACGAAGATAGAGATTGATTTCGCTCATGACCTCTACATGAAAATTGTAGATATTTCTCTGATCCTTCCAACGATACCAAGATCGATGCATTTGAACACCTTAAGCTCCAGAAATTGTTATCAGGCACTTGCATGTTCAGACTGTCACGAATAGTATCACATCTCAAGCGTGAATAAAGAATTTCACTCAGATAAAGATTGATTCAGATCTCGACTTCTTCAGGAATCAGTAGGTATTTCGCTTATCTTTCTTACCAAACCTTGATCACTTCCGTTACTTTTGTCTTTGTTCACGCTTTTATGGCCTTTCTTCTGTTAGGAATGCTGAAGCTTTTGTCATCTTCTGTTACAGTACTTGATGCTTCAGAACTTTATTGAACAGTGTACCTCATTTTCTGGTCAAGCTTGGACTTTGAATATCATAATACTTCATTCAAAATTACAACTTCAGCCATCATAATGTTCTGCATTGCGGGTAGACCCTTGATTAGCTTCACTGGACGATTCTTAAATGAGTCAAGGCGCTAGGTTATCCAATGGGCACATTCACAAGGCTGTTTAAGTCGTAGCATTCTGACCAGTTAGCGTATTATGCCTCTTTGACCCTATTATAGGCCGAATTTGGATTCGATATCTTCATGAAACTTGTATATATTTATATTAGATTTAATCAGACACTGGTTTCATCCAATTCAGACTACTACAACTCAATATATGGTCATCAGACCCAACAAAGGTATGATAGTCAGGAACAACATCACGTCACCAACTTACGGATGCAATTTGACAATGATAGAGATTGATTTCGCTCTTGACCTCTGCATGAAAATTGTAAATATTTCTCTAAGCCTTCCAACGATACCAAGATCGATGCAGTTGAACACCTTAAGCTCCATAAATTGTCAGCAGACGCTTGCATGTTCTGATTTTCACGAAATATATCACATCTCAAGTTTGAATAAAGAATTTCACTCAGATAAAGATTGATTCAGGTCTCGACTTCGTCAGGAATCATGTAGTTATTTCTCTTATCTTTCTGAGAAAACCAAGATCACTGCATTTGGACAAGAGTACCTCAAAATACGACGTTACAAACGCTTGATTGTCGGCAACAGGTGGTTGACTTCAATCTTCAGTGTTTTTGCTTTTGTAGCTTTTGTACTTTTGCCTTTCTTCACGCTTTTCTAGTCCTTTCTTCTGTTAGGGTTGCTAAAAAATTAATCTTCTTCTTTTATAGTACTTGATGCTTCAGAACTTTATTGAAAAGTGTACCTCATTTTCTGGTCAAGCTTGGACTTTGAATATCATAATACTTCATTCAAAATTACATCTTCAGCCATCATAATGTTTTGCATATCGGGTAGACCCCCGATTAGCTTCACTGGATGCTTCTTAAATGAGTTAAGGCGCTAGGTTATCCAATGGGCACATTCACAAGGCTGTTTAAGTCGTAGCATTCTGACCAGTTAGCCTATTATGCCTCTTTGACCCTATTACATGCCAAATTAGGATTCGATATCTACATGAAACTTGTATATATGGATATTAGATTTAATCAGACACCGGTTTCATCCGATTCTGACTACTACAGCTAAATATATGGTCATCAGATCCTACAAAGGTGTGACAGTTAGGAACAACATCACGTCACCAACTTACGGATGCAATTTGACAATGATAGAGATCGATTTCGCTCTTGACCTCTGCATGAAAATTGTAAATATTTCTCTAGGCCTTCCAACGATACCAAGATCGATGCAGTTGAACACCTTAAGCTCCATAAATTGTCAGCAGACGCTTGCATGTTCTGATTTTCACGAACTATATCACATCTCAAGTTTGAATAAAGAATTTCACTCAGATAAAGATTGATTCAGATCTCGACTTCTTCAGGAATCATGTAGGTATTTCTCTTATCTTTCTAATCAAACCAAGATCACTGCATTTGGATGAGCGTACCTCAAAATACGACGTTACAAACGCTTGATTGTCGGCAACAGGCGCTTGACTTCAATCTTGAGTGTTTTTGCTTTTGCAGCTTTTGTACTTTTGCCTTTCTTCACGCTTTTCTATTCTTTGCTTCTGTTAGGGTTGCTGAAAAATTTTACTTCTTCTGTTATAATACTTGATGCTTCAGAACTTTATTGAAAAGTCACCTCATTTTCTGGTCAAGCTTGGACTTTGAATATCCAAATACTTCATTCAAAATTACATCTTGGGCCATCATAATGCTCTGCATTCCGAGTAGACGCTTAATTAGCTTCACTGGAAATTTTTTAAATGAGTTAAGGAGCAAGGTTATCCACTGGGCCCATTCACCAGACTGATTAAGTCTTAGAATTCTGACCAGCTAGCTTATTATACTTCTTTGACCCTATTACTGGCTGACGTAGGATTAGCATTCGATGTCTTCACGAAAATTGTATATATGGATATTAGCATTAATCAAACACCAGTTTCATCCCATTCAGAAAACTACAGCTCAATATATGGTCATCAGATCCTACAAAGGTATGACAGTCAGGAACAACATCACGTCACCAACATACGGATGCAATTTGACGAAGATAGAGATTGATTTCGCTCATGACCTCTACATGAAAATTGTAGATATTTCTATGATCCTTCCAACGATACCAAGATCGATGCATTTGAACACCTTAAGCTCCAGAAATTGTTATCAGGCACTTGCATGTTCAGACTGTCACGAATAGTATCACATCTCAAGCGTGAATAAAGAATTTCACTCAGATAAAGATTGATTCAGATCTCGACTTCTTCAGGAATCAGTAGGTATTTCGCTTATCTTTCTTACCAAACCTTGATCACTTCCGTTACTTTTGTCTTTGTTCACGCTTTTATGGCCTTTCTTCTGTTAGGAATGCTGAAGCTTTTGTCATCTTCTGTTACAGTACTTGATGCTTCAGAACTTTATTGAACTGTGTACCTCATTTTCTGGTCAAGCTTGGACTTTGAATATCATAATACTTCATTCAAAATTACAACTTCAGCCATCATAATGTTCTGCATTGCGGGTAGACCCTTGATTAGCTTCACTGGACGATTCTTAAATGAGTCAAGGCGCTAGGTTATCCAATGGGCACATTCACAAGGCTGTTTAAGTCGTAGCATTCTGACCAGTTAGCGTATTATGCCTCTTTGACCCTATTATAGGCCGAATTTGGATTCGATATCTTCATGAAACTTGTATATATTGATATTAGATTTAATCAGACACTGGTTTCATCCAATTCGGACTACCACAACTCAATATATGGTCATCAGACCCTACAAAGGTACGATAGTCAGGAACAACATCACGTCACCAACTTACGGATGCAATTTGACAATGATAGAGATTGATTTCGCTCTTGACCTCTGCATGAAAATTGTAAATATTTCTCTAAGCCTTCCAACGATACCAAGATCGATGCAGTTGAACACCTTAAGCTCCATAAATTGTCAGCAGACGCTTGCATGTTCTGATTTTCACGAACTATATCACATCTCAAGTTTGAATAAAGAATTTCACTCAGATAAAGATTGATTCAGATCGCGACTTCGTCAGGAATCATGTAGGTATTTCTCTTATCTTTCTGAGAAAACCAAGATCACTGCATTTGGACAAGAGTACCTCAAAATACGACGTTACAAACGCTTGATTGTCGGCAACAGGCGGTTGACTTCAATCTTCAGTGTTTTTGCTTTTGTAGCTTTTGTACTTTTGCCTTTCTTCACGCTTTTCTAGTCCTTCCTTCTGTTAGGGTTGCTAAAAAATTAATCTTCTTCTTTTATAGTACTTGATGCTTCAGAACTTTATTGAAAAGTGTACCTCATTTTCTGGTCAAGCTTGGACTTTGAATATCATAATACTTCATTCAAAATTACATCTTCAGCCATCATAATGTTTTGCATATTGGGTAGACCCCCGATTAGCTTCACTGGATGCTTCTTAAATGAGTTAAGGCGCTAGGTTATCCAATGGGCACATTCACAAGGCTGTTTAAGTCGTAGCATTCTGACCAGTTAGCGTATTATGCCTCTTTGACCCTATTACAGGCCAAATTAGGATTCCATATCTACATGAAACTTGTATATATGGATATTAGATTTAATCAGACACCGGTTTCATCCGATTCTGACTACTACAGCTAAATATATGGTCATCAGATCCTACAAAGGTATGACAGTCAGGAACAACATCACGTCACCAACTTACGGATGCAATTTGACAATGATAGAGATCGATTTCGCTCTTGACCTCTGCATGAAAATTGTAAATATTTCTCTAATCCTTCCAACGATACCAAGATCGATGCAGTTGAACACCTTAAGCTCCATAAATTGTCAGCAGACGCTTACATGTTCTGATTTTCACGAACTATATCACATCTCAAGTTTGAATAAAGAATTTCACTCAGATAAAGATTGATTCAGATCTCGACTTCTTCAGGAATCATGTAGGTATTTCTCTTATCTTTCTGAGCAAACCAAGATCACTGAATTTGGACAAGAGTACCTCAAAATACGACGTTACAAACGCTTGATTGTCGGCAACAGGCGGTTGACTTCAATCTTCAGTGTTTTTGCTTTTGTTGCTTTTGTACTTTTGCCTTTCTTCACGCTTTTCTAGTCCTTCCTTCTGTTAGGGTTGCTAAAAAATTAATCTTCTTCTTTTATAGTACTTGATGCTTCAGAACTTTATTTTAAAGTGTACCTCATTTTCTGGTCAAGCTTGGACTTTGAATATCATAATACTTCATTCAAAATTACATCTTCAGCCATCATAATGTTTTGCATATCGGGTAGACCCCCGATTAGCTTCACTGGATGCTTCTTAAATGAGTTAAGGCGCTAGGTTATCCAATGGGCACATTCACAAGGCTGTTTAAGTCGTAGCATTCTGACCAGTTAGCGTATTATGCCTCTTTGACCCTATTACAGGCCAAATTAGGATTCGATATCTACATGAAACTTGTATATATGGATATTAGATTTAATCAGAAACCAGTTTCATCCGATTCTGACTACTACAGCTCAATCTATGGTCATCAGATCCTACAAAGGTATGACCGTCAGGAACAACATCACGTCACCAACTTACGGATGTAATTTGACAACGATAGAGATCGATTTCGCTCTTGACCTCTGCATGAAAATTGTAAATATTTCTCCGAGCCTTCCAACGATACCAAGATCGATGCATTTGAACACCTTAAGCTCCAAAAATTGTCCGCAGACGCTTGCATGTTCTGATTTTCACGAACTATATCACATCTCAAGTTTGAATAAAGAATTTCACTCAGTTAAAGATTGATTCAGATCTCGACTTCTTTAGGAATCATGTAGGTATTTCTATTATCTTTCTGAGCAAATCAAGATCACAGCATTTGGACTAGAGTACCTCAAAATACGACGTTACAAACGCTTGATTGTCGGCAACAGGCGGTTGACTTCAATCTTCAGTGTTTTTGCTTTTCAAGCTTTGGTACTTTTGCCTTTCTTCACGCTTTTCTAGTCCTTTCTTCCGTTAGGGTTGCTAAAAAATTAATCTTCTTCTTTTATAGTACTTGATGCTTCAGAACTTTATCGAAAAGTGTACCTCATTTTCTGGTCAAGCTTGGACTTTGAATATCCAAATACTTAATTCAAAATTACATGTTCAGCCATCATAATGTTCTGCATTCCGAGTAGATGCTTGATTAGCTTCACTGGAAAGTTCTTAAATGAGTTAAGGAGCAAGGTTATCTACTGGGCCCATTTACAAGGCTGTTTAAGTCGTAGCATTCTGACCAGTTAGCTTATGAGGCTTCTTTCACCCTGTTACTGGCCGAATTAGGATCAGCATTCGATGTCTTCACGAAAATTGTATATATGGATATTTGCTTTAATCAAACACCAATTTCATCCCATTGGGACAACTACAGCTCAATATGTGGTCATCAGATCCTACAAAGGTATGACAGTCCGGAACAACATCACGTCACCAACTTACGGATGCAATTTGACAATGATAGAGATCGATTTCGCTCTTGACCTCTGCTTGAAAATTGCAAATATTTCTCCGAGCCTTCCAACGATACCAAGATCGATGCATTTGAACACATTAAGCTCTAGAAATTGTCAGCAGATGCTTGCATGTTCTGATTTTCATGAACAGTATCACATCTCAAGTTTGAATAAAGAATTTCACCCAAATAAAGATTGATTCAGATCTCCACTTCATCAGGAATCATGTAGGTATTTCTCTTATCTGTCTAACCAAACCAAGATCACTTGATTTGGACGAGCGTACCTCAAAATATGATGTTTCAAACGCTTGATTGTCGGCAGCAGGCGCTTGATTTCAATCTTCAGTGTTTTTGCTTTTGCAGCTTTTGTACTTTTGCCTTTGTTCATGCTTTTTTAGTCTTTCTTCAGTTAGAGTTGCTAAAACTTTTATCTTCTTCTGTTACAGTACTTGATGCTTCAGAACTTTATTGAAAAGTGTACTTCATTTTCTGGTCAAGCTTGGACTTTGAATATCATAATACTTCTTTCAAAATTACATCTTCAGCCATCATAATGTTTTGCATTCCGGGTAGATCCCTGATTAGCTTCACTGGACGCTTCTTAAATGAGTTAAGGCGCTAGGTTATCCAATGGGCACATTCACAGGGCTGTTTAAGTCGTAGCATTCTGACCAGTTAGCGTATTATGCCTCTTTGACCCTATTACAGGCCAAATTAGGATTCGATATCTACATGAAACTTGTATATATGGATATTAGATTTAATTAGAAACCGGTTTCATCCGATTCTGACTACTACAGCTCAATATATGGTCATCAGATCCTACAAAGGTTTGACAGTCAGGAACAACATCACGTCACCAACTTACGGATGCAATTTGACAATGATAGAGATCGATTTCGCTCTTGACCTCTGCATGAAAATTGTAAATATTTCTCCGAGCCTTCCAACGATACCAAGATCGATGCATTTGAACACCTTAAGCTCCAGAAATTGTCAGCAGACGCTTGCATGTTCTGATTTTCACGAACAGTATCACATCTCAAGTTTGACTAAAGAATTTCACTCAGATAAAGATTGATTCAGATCTCGACTTCTTCAGGAATCATGTAGGTATTTCTCTTATCTGTCTAACCAAACCAAGATCACTTGATTTGGACGAGCGTACCTCCAAATATGATGTTTCAAACGCTTGATTGTCGGCAGCAGGCGCTTGAGTTCAATCTTCAGTGTTTTTGCTTTTGCCGCTTTTGTACTTTCGCCTTTGTTCATGCTTTTTCAGTCTTTCTTCAGTTAGTGTTGCTAAAAATTTTATCTTCTTCTGTTACAGTACTTGATGCTTCAGAACTTTATTGAAAAGTGTACTTCATTTTCTGGTCAAGCTTGGACTTTGACTATCATAATACTTCTTTCAAAATTACATCTTCAGCCATCATAATGTTTTGCATTCCGGGTAAATCCCTGATTAGCTTCACTGGACGCTTCTTAAATGAGTTAAGGCGCTAGGTTATCCAATGGGCACATTCACAAGGCTGTTTAAGTCGTAGCATTCTGACCAGTTAGCTTATTATGCTCCTTTGACCCTGTTTCTGGCCGAATTAGGATTAGCATTCGATGTCTTCACGAAAATTGTATCTATGGATATTAGCTTTAGTCAAAACCAGTTTCATCCCATTTGGACAACTACAGCTCAATATATGGTCATCAGATCCTACAACGGTATGACAGTCCGGAACAACATCACGTCACCAACTTACGGATGCAATTTGACAATGATAGAGAACGATTTCGTTCTTGACCTCTGCATGAAAATTGCAGATATTTCTCGGATACTTCCAACGATACCAAGGTCGATGCATTTGAACACCTTAAGCTCCAGAAATTGTCAGCAGACGCTTGCATGTTCTGATTTTCACCAACAGTATCACATCTCAAGTTTGAATCAAGAATTTCACTCAGATAAAGATTGATTCAGATCTCGACCTCTTCAGGAATCATGTAGGTATTTCTCTTATCTGTCTAACCAAACCAAAGTCACTTCATTTGGATGAGCGTACCTAAAAATACGATGTTTCAAACGCTTGATTGTCGGCAACAGGCGCTTGACTTCAATCTTCAGTGTTTTTGCTTTTGTAGCTTTTGTACTTTTGCCTTTGTTCATGCTTTTTTAGGCTTTCTTCTGTTAGGGTTGCTAAAAATTTTAACTTCTTCTATTACAGTACTTGATGCTTCAGAACTTTATTGAAAAGTGCACGTCATTTTCTGGTCAGGCTTGGACGTTGAATATCTTAATACTTCATTCAAAATTACATCTTCAGCCATCATAATGTTCTGCATACCGAGTAGACGCTTGATTAGCTTCACTGGAAAGTTCTTAAATGAGTTAAGGAGCAAGGTTATCCACTGGGCCCATTCACAAGGCTGTTTAAGTCGTAGCATTCTGACCAGTTAGCTTATTATGCTCCTTCGACCCTGTTGCTGGCCGAATTAGGATTAGCATTCGATGTCTTCACGAAAATTGCATCTATGGATATTAGCTTTAATCAAAACCAGTTTCATCCCATTCGGACAACTACAGCTCAATATATGGTCATCAGATCCTACAACGGTATGACAGTCAGGAACAACATCACGTCACCAACTTACGGATGCAATTTGACGAAGATAGAGATTTATTTCGCACATGACCTCTGCCTTAAAATTGCAGATATTTCTCTGATCCTTCCAAGGATACCAAGATCGATGCATTTGAACACCTTAAGCTCCAGAAATTGTTATCAGACGCTTGCATGTTCTGACTGTCACGAATAGTATCACATCTCAAGCGTGAATAAAGAATTTCACTCAGATAAAGATTGATTCAGATTTCGAATTCTTCAAGAATCATGTAGGTATTTCTCTTATCTTTCTTACCAAATCATGATCACTTCCGTTACTTTTGTCCTTGTTCACACTTTTATTGCCTTTCTTCTGTTAGGGTTGCTGAATCTTTTGTCATCTTCTGTGACAGTACTTGATGCTTCAGAACTTTATTGAAAAGTGTACCTCATTTTCGGGTTAAGCTTGGACTTTGAATATCATAATACTTCATTCAAAATTACATCTTCAACCATCATAATGTTCTGCATTCCAGGTAGACCCTTGATTAACTTCACTGGACGGTTCTTAAAAGAGTTAAGGCGCTAGGTTATCCAATGGGCACATTCACACGGCTGTTTAAGTCATAGCATTCTGACCAGTTAGCATATTATGCATCTTTGACCCTATTACAGGCCGAATTAGGATTCGATATCTTCATGAAACTTGTATATATGGATACTAGATTTAATCAAACACGGGTTTCATCCAATTCGGACTACTACAGCTCAATATATGGTCATCAGACCCTACAAAGGTATGACAGTCAGGAATAATATCACGTCGCCAACTTACGGATACAATTTGACAATGATAGAGATTGATTTCGCTCTTGACCTCTGTATGAAAATTGTAAATATTTCTCTGAGCCCTCCAACGATACCAAGATCGATGCATTTGAACTCCTTAAGCTCCATAAATTGTCAGCAGACGCTTGCATGTTCTGATTTTCACGAACTATATCACATCTCAAATTTGAATCAAGAATTTCGCTCAGATAAAGATTGATTCGAATCTCGACTTCTTCAGGAATCATGTAGGTATTTCTCTTATCTTTCTAAGCAAACCAAGATCACTGCATTTGGACGAGCGTACCTCAAAATACGACGTTGCAAACACTTGATTGTCGGCAACAGATGCTTGACTTCAATGTTCAGTGTTTTTGCTTTTGCAGCTTTTGTACATTTCCCTTTGTTCATGCTTTTTTAGTCTTTCTTCTGTTAGGGTTGCTAAAAATTTTATCTTCTTCTGTTACAGTACTTGATGCTTCAGAACTTTATTGAAAAGTGTGCCTCATTTTCTGGACATGCTTGGACTTTGAATATCATAATACTTCATTCAAAATTACATATTTAGCCATGATAACGTTCTGCTTTCCGGGTAGAACCTTGATTAGCTTCATTGGACGCTTCTTAATTGAGTTAAGGCGCTAGGTTATCCAATGGGCACATTCACAAGGCTGTTTAAGTCGTAGCATTCTGACCTGTTAGCGTATTATGCCACTTTGACCCTATTACCGGCCGAATTAGGATTCGATATCTTCATGAAACTTGTATATATGGATATTAGATTTAATCAGACACCAGTTTCATCCAATTCGGACTACTACAGCTCAATATATGGTCATCAGAACCTACAAAGGTATAACAGTTAGGAACAACATCATGCCACCAACTTATGGATGCAATTTGACAATGATAGAAATCAATTTCGCTCTCGACCTCTGCATGAAAACTGCAGATATTTCTCGGAGCCTTCCAACGATACCAAGATCGATGCATTTCAGCAACTTAAGCTCCCGAAATTGTCAGCAGACGCTTGCATGTTCTGATTTTCACGAACAGTATCACATCTAAAGTTTGAATAACGAATTTCACTCAGATAAAGATTGATTCAGATCTCGAATTCTTCAGGAATCATGTAGGTATTTCTCTTATCTATCTAACCAAACCAAGATCACTTCATTTGGATGAGCGTACCTCAAAATACGATGTTTCAAACGCTTGATTGTCGGCAAGGCTTGACTTCAATCTTCAGTGTTTTTGCTTTTGCAGCTTTTGTACTTTTGCCTTTATTCACGCTTTTTTAGTCTTTCTTCTGTTAGGGTTGCTAAAAATTTTATCTTCTTCTGTTACAGTACTTGATGCTTCAGAACTTTATTGAAAAATGTACCTCATTTTCTGGACAAGCTTGGACTTTGAATATCATAATACTTCATTCAAAATTACATCTTCAGCCATCATAATGTTTTGCATTCCGGGTAGAACCTTGATTAGCTTCATTGGACGCTTCTTAAATCACTTAAGGCGCTTGGTTATCCAATGGGCACATTCACAAGGCTGTTTAAGTCGTAGCATTCTGACCTGTTAGCAAATTATGCCTCTTTGACCGTATTACAGGCCGAATTAGGATTCGATATCTTCAAGAAACTTGTATATATGGATATTAGATTTAATCATACATCGATGTCATCCAATTTGGACTACTATAGCTCAATATATGGTCATCAGACCCTACAAAGGTATCACAGTTAGGAAAAACATCACGTCACCAACATACGGATGCAATTTGATGAAGACAGAGATTGATTTCGCTCATGACCTCTGCCTGAAAATTGCAGATATTTCCCGGAGCCTTCCAACGATACCAAGATCGATGCATTTGAACACCTTAAGCTCCAGAAATTGTCAGCAGACGCTTGCATGTTCTGATTTTCACGAGCAGTACCACATCTCAAGTTTGAATAAAGAATTTCACTCAGATATAGATTGATTCAGATCTCGACTTCTTCCGGAAACATGTAGGTATTTCTCCTATCTGTCTAACCAAACCAAGATCACTTCATTTGGACGAGCGTACCTCAAAATACGATGTTTCAAACGCTTGATTGTCGGCAACAGGCGCTTGACTTCAATCTTCAGTGTTTTTGCTTTTGCAGCTTTTGTACTTTTGCCTTAGTCCACGCTTTTTTATTCTTTCTTCTGTTAGGGTTGCTAAAAATTTTATCTTCTTCTGTTACAGTACTTGATGCTTCAGAACTGTATTGAAAAGTGTACCTCATTTTCTGGTCAAGCTTGGACTTTAAATTTTATAATACTTCATTCAAAATAACATATTTAGCCATCATAATGTTCTGCATTCCGAGGAGACCCTTGATTAGCTTCACTGGACGGTTCTTAAATGAGTCAAGGCGCAAGGTTATCCAATGGGCACATTCACAAGGCTGTTTAAGTCGTAGCATTCTGACCTGTTAGCGTATTATGCCTCTTTGACCCTATTACAGGCCGAATTAGGATTCGATATCTTCATGAAACTTGTATATAAGGATATTAGATTTAATCAGACACTGGTTTCATCCCATTCTGACTACTACAGCTCATTATATGGTGATCAGACCCTACAAAGGTATGATAGTCAGGAACAACATCACGTCACCAACTTACGGATGCAATTTGACAATGATAGAGATCGATTTCGCTCTTGACCTCTGCATGAAAATTGTAGATATTTCTCGGATACTTCCAACGATACCAAGATCGATGCATTTGAACACCTTAAGCTCCAGAAATTGTCAGCAGACGCTTGCATGTTCTGATTTTCACCAACAGTATCACATCTCAAGTTTGAATAAAGAATTTTACTCAGATAAAGATTGATTCAGATCTCGACTTCTTCAGGAATCATGTAGGTACTTCTCTTATCTGTCTAACCAAACCAAGATCACTTCATTTGGATGAGTGTACCTAAAAATACGATGTTTCAAACGCTTGATTGTCGGCAACAGGCGCTTGACTTTAATCTTCAGTGTTTTTGCTTTTGCAGCTTTTGTACTTTTGCCTTTGTTCACGCTTTTTTAGTCTTTCTTCTATTAGGGTTGCTAAAAAATTTATCTTCTTCTGTTACTGTACTTGTTGCTTCAGAACTTTATTGAAAAGTGCACGTCATTTTCTGGTCAAGCTTGGACGTTGAATATCTTAATACTTCATTCAAAATTACATCTTCAGCCATCATAATATTCTGCATTCCGAGCAGACGCTTGATTAGCTTCACTGGAAAGTTCTTAAATGAGTTAAGGAGCAAGGTTATCCACTGGGCCCATTCACAAGGCTATTTAAGTCGTAGCATTCTGACCAGTTAGCTTATTATGCTCCTTGGACCCTGTTGCTGGCCGAATTAGGATTAGCATTCGATGTCTTCACGAAAATTGTATCTATGGATATTAGCTATAATCAAAACCAGTTTCATCCCATTCGGAAAACTACCGCTCAATATATAGTCATCAGATCCTACAAAGGTATGACAGTCAGGAACAACGTCACGTCACCAACTTACGGATGCAATTTGACGAAGATAGAGATTGATTTCGCTCATGACCTCTACCTGAAAATTGCAGATATTTCTCTGATCCTTCCAAGGATACCAAGATCGATGCATTTGAACAACTTAAGCTCCAGAAATTGTTATCAGACGCTTGCATGTTCTGACTGTCGCGAATAGTATCACATCTCAAGCGTGAATAAAGAATTTCACTCAGATAAAGATTGATTCAGATCTCGACTTCTTCAGGAATCATGTAGGTATTTCTCTTATCTTTCTTACCAAACCTTGATCACTTCCGTTACTTTTGTCTTTGTTCACGCTTTTATGGTCTTTCTTCTGTTAGGGTTGCTGAAGCTTTTGTCATCTTCTGTGACAGTACTTGATGCTTCAGAACTTTATTGAAAAGTGTACCTCATTTTCGGGTTAAGCTTGGACTTTGAATATCATAATACTTCATTCAAAATTACATCTTCAACCATCATAATGTTCTGCATTCCGGATGGACCCTTGATTAGCTTCACTGGACGCTTCTTAAATGAGTTAAGGGCTAGGTTATCCAATGGGCACATTCACAAGGCTGTTTAAGTCATAGCATTCTGACCAGTTAGCGTATTATGCCTCTTTGACCCTATTACAGGCCGAATTAGGATTCGATATCTTCATGAAACTTTTATATATGGATACTAGATTTAATCAAACACCAGTTTCATCCAATTCAGACTACGCACTACAAGAAAAATGCTGTTTAGCTACCGAATTTTTCGGTAGCTAATATCCAAAATTCGGTAGCTAAATTGTTTAGCTACCGAATTAGCGACCGAATGGAGTTGGTAACTAAAGTGCTGGTAGCTAATCGATTTAGCTACCGAATTTCACTCCGGTCGCCAATAGCTACGGAATATTTCGGTAGCTAAATATAAATATTGTGGTCGCTGAAATGGTCATGTATACCATATCTGTTACCAATTTAGCGACCGAATTGGCGACGAATAAAATTCGGTCGCTAAATATATATTTTTGGTTTAGCTACCGAATCCTATTCGGTAGCTAATTATATATTTTGGTTTAGCTACCGAATAGGATTCGGTAGCTAAATTTTAAATTTGCAAATTATATTTAGCTACAGAATCCGATTCGGTAGCTAAATATCATTTTTTTTTTTTTTTGCAATAATACCAAATTTTTACCAAAATTACCATCCTGCTTAATCATACAAAATAGAGATAAATTACATAAAATTATACTCAACTCAAACATCAATATAAATCCACCATATATATAAACATCTAATACAATATCCAATATCCAAATAGAAACAAAACATGTAGTACAATATATAGTGGTAGTAACTAAATGTAACAAATATAATATCAATGTGCTGGGGGGTGGGCGGATCCAGCCATTATCGTCCTCGCCATCGTCCTCATCATCGGCACCTGGATCAGCATGCGAATCATCTTGTGGAACGGCACTAGAGGAACCGGGCCTGTATCCTAAGTGCTGGAACAATGCGTACATCTCTCTCTGTGTTTGATCCATCGTCCTCTCCAAGTGGTTTATCCTGTTGTCCTTCGCTGCCAGCTCAGCATTGAGATTGGCGATAACCTCTCGTACGTCGGGGGTAGGGCCAGGATCGGATTGAGTATGTGACGTCGATGAGGTCAAGTACTCATCCCCCATCCGACCCAACCCATACACAACACCCTTCTTGTTTTTACCACCCACCACCTCCAAGAAAATGGCGTTGTCAGATGCAGCAGAGTGCTCTTGTCCCTGACTGGTGGCATCACCTCGTCTTTCATGAAACTTTTCCTGCATAATAAATCACATTAGGATTTTTAAATATTAAAAATAATAAAACATATAATCACACAATACCAGACATAATTAATGAGTCAACGAAACTGTATTGTAGGCAGAGCAAATGGCAATATATGAAGCCAATCAAGGAGGGAAGATGCCACTGACATGGAGCCAGACCAGAAATATGCCAATTACTCATAGGGTATGGTATATATAGAGATACATATATACACTATTAAAAATGTAATGCAAAGTATTTCTGTATGTGTTTGTGCAATTGTATAGCTCATATCTCACAAACAAATAATCAAAGCATGACCAAAATCCTCAACAGTAGTCTTTCTGTATGTGTTTGTGCAATTGTATAGCTCAATTTTAAGAAGCAAAAAAGACTTCTCTCCCATTTTATTTTATTCCTTATGTATCTAGCCATTGTAATTTGCAATGAATCTAGCTGTTGGCTGATAATTGATATTGCCAACAAATTTTCCCCTTATGAAACAAAGCAGCTCTCACCATAACTGATGCTGATTTTACCCTTTGTTTTCCACATATCCAACAATCAAAAGTATTAGACAAAGCATAAAACCAGGGCCTCTAGCTCATATGCAAAACAAAATAGTATCATATCATATTCTAAAAGCTGTACTAGCATCATGCACTGATGTACTGGTCACAAGCATTTCCTAAACAAATGGCAAGGCAACCCGCCCATCAAACCCAAAAATTCACCCATTGACACATTAAAAGCAAAAATGAATATAAACCTTAACCCTTTAGAATGAGGCAAATCCAAGTTTGATTAAGCCCTTGAAAAAGATTACAGCACTGTATTTTTATAAACACTGGCAATTTGTGACCATAAAAAAAGATTAAATTAATCTTTTGGTCCTTATAGTTTTACTTGATTTTTAAATAAGTCCCTATAGTTTTGAAGCTTTTAAGTAAGTCTTTATACTTTAAATTTTTTTAAATAAGTCCCCATATTTAAATGAGTTTTTAATCAAATCCGCACTAATTATAAAATTGTTGTAATTAAGTCCCTAAAACTTGTGCTAGTAAGGACCTATTTAAAAAAGTATAGGGACCTACTTAAAAGTGTTAAACTATAGAGACCTATTTAAAAATTTAATGAAACTAAAAAGACCAAAGGAGTAATTTAACAACAACAAAAAATCTCAGTCATCAACAACGATCTACAGATCCACTATATTCTCACAACATGCTAGAAACAGATTGGCTTCTATACTTTCATCAAACAGAATATATTCAAACTACCAAGCACGCTGTCTTATCTAAAAAAGAACTTGAAAGTCATGGCTATGCAAACTATCAGCACATAGGAAAAAAGGAAACATTCAACTGTAGGAAACCATAAGCAAAATCAACAATCACAAAGATAACAACAGCTTGGAATCCCTTCCAAGAAACTCTAGCTCATTCAAACCAAAGTAAAATTACCAACCATCAACCTTGTTAAGCATTAATAGAAAAAAATAAACCCGTTAAACCAAATAAAATAAAATAAAATAAAAGGTTCATACTGAAGAGAGAGTAGCAGTCAAATATCAAAAACATCCTGAGAATATACAAACATCAACATACAAATTTTACACTTTAATGAGTGATTTTAGAATCAATTGTCTTCTAAATCAAGTTCTATCCAAGACAAAAGTTCAACTAAGATAACAAAAAGACAATAAAATCTGGATCCTAAACACTTGCAAGTTGCAACATTAAAAACAAAATACAACAAGATAGCAAGTTCTTACATATGGGCATCACTAATCTGCCCAATCTTTAATCTGATCAATCCTTGCTTGCCCCTGAAATCTTCCAACTAAACACCTACCAATAAAGTGATAACTGCCTCAAGCCCTCAACCACTACTTAAACCTACTACGAACCTACCTTACCATCTACAACCGCCTTGGACTTGGTGAAAGTCCATTGATGACTTCAAACAGCCATCCTCCTTCCATGTAGGCTTCACTTTTTTCTTGCCATAGATAAGCTCAGGACCTAATTCTTCAAAATGCACACTGATGACGCATAATAGCTAGAGAGAGACCAGAACTTCAATATATGACTATAACCAAGTATCCATCACTTGGTGACCAGATGTATTTAGAAGACTAATACAAAATGAAGTTGGGCACCCTAACTATACCATGAGATCTTCTAGGAATTTGATATTCCATTTTTCTACCAGACAACAGAATGAATAAGTATAAATGCTACGACCATGCAGCAAGCAAGCATGCACTTTATTGCTTTAATAGAGAGAGGAATGTACTGCATCAGATCTAATTTAACAAACTGAAAACAGAGGTTTTGGAAAATAATTCCTGTGCTGTATTATTCAACTAAAGGAACAATACATAAATAGCTCAAGGTCAGCTAGGGAGACGAGATAAACCATGATAACAAACCCATGTGGATAAAATTCTCATTTTGCTCATTCTACAAACCTCACTATGCATCATCACCACCCAAATCAACAAGTGTCACTTTGAGGACAAGATGTTAGCTTTACCACTCAAATCACAAGTAATATAACAGATATATCCTCTATTTCAGAAGGAAACTTGAATAAAAACCATTCACGTAAGTTGTTAAGTAAGTAATTATTTATTTAATTGACAATAATTATGTTGTAACAATAACTTACAGCAATCTTCTTGGACTTCCCGACCCAAACCCCATCCTTCGTCTTCTTGGTCTCCTCCAAGACCTCAAATGCTGTGGGGAGTCTCTTCTTCGCTTTTGTCTGCATATATAAAGTAGCTATTAAATTTGTAATTAATAATAAAGAGCACAATATATATGAATATATAAATAAACATAAATTTACATTAACTTACCAATCTTTTATGATGGCCGGGAATAGACACAGAGCCACCTGTGTACAAAGGAGCTCCAGAGTCCACGGCCCTATTTTGCTTGCCGACCGCGCTCCTATGGGCGAACTCCTCATCGGTGGCCCAGTAATCCCTCAAGCGCTGGAGCACATCGGGGCGGATCCAATCGCCCTTATCTTTGTTCTCTCTGATCTTGTTCATAGCATTCTTGACTATTGAAGACCCTCTGGTCTCAAATGCTTGGCGGATCTCTCGTTCATGTTCAGGCAACCACTTGAAATGTGCCTGGAAGACAAGAAAATATCAAACCAAGTAAAGAAAATGAACATATAGAAATTGAAATAAATTAAACTAAGTAAATGTAGAAATTGAAATAAATCAAAGTAAATAAATGATGAAACTTAAATATAATCAAACTAATTATAAAGTCTAGGAGTTTAAATGAAACTTACACCGAAATCGTGAGTGAACCAGTTTTTCCAAACGGCATCCGGGATTTTCTTCCATGTGGGCCAGGGCTCGTTATATTGGCCCCTGACACACCTAGAAATCTGTTTACTAGGCCCCTCTGGAGGATCAAAACTTTTGACACATAATATATAATACACAACTAAGCATTAGTAATAATTAACCAAAATTATAAACCATAAAATCAACCATAATTAATAAATAACTTACTCATTGGTTCCATATGGGCGAAGCCAGATCCTCCGATCCGTGGGATCTCTCGTCCCTGGCTGCTCAGCTGACACCGTCTCGTTATTCTGCACGGACGATGCTGGTGTGACCGGTGTGGCGGGGGTGGCTGGTGTGGTCGGTGTGGGTGCTGCGACAGAGTCACCTGTGCTCACTCTGAGCTGGTCGGATGTTGAGGGTGGATGGGTGGAACCTTGTCTCCCACCACGACGACCACGACTATAACGTCCGCCACGACGACCATGACCAGCGTCATCTGCCATCTGTTTGGAAGAAAAAATAAAACCAAGTATTACAATGTAATCCACATATATCTATGTATATATATCAATAAGTGACAAACATTTGTTGGAACCTAACCTTTGGTTTTCAACACCAAAACATTAGAGTCATCTTCTCACTCATGTTTATTGTTTCTTATTCAATTCACAATATAATCAATCTAGTGGATATACAACAAATAACAAAACTTAACAAAAGCAGTTGATATGTGTTTATATATAAATTACCTATGTAGAATCTCTATCACTAAATTCACCCTCACTCTCCTCACCATCGGATGTTATATATGTATCTTCGCTAGATTCGTCCATGTCATATTGATCCAGTAATACAGTGTCAATTATCTCATCCCCAGGCCGAGCATCCGCAAGAATATCATTGTAATCGTCCGGATCAATATGCAACACTACTTGGATTTCGTCAATTTCATGAACATTTTGGTATGGAGCCTCTGTCTCCGGTTGACTAACTACATTATCCGTGATTGCACTGCGTGCCTTTATCTTGATAACACCCAACCAGTCTTGATGTCCCTCGGGATACGGTGTGTAATAAACTTGCTCAGCTTGTTGTGCAAATATGAACGGGTCATATACTTGATATCTTCGTGACTGCTTAACTTCAACAGTTCCATACCTATTGTCTACTTTTGTGCCCCTGTTGGGAGTAGTATCAAACCATTCACACCTGAATAGGACTAAGTTTTTACTAGGATAGCCATAATACTCTAATTCAATAATATCAGTCAATATCCCAAAAAAGTCATCCTCTAATTGTCCGTTGGTCCCTCGTACACAAACACCAGAATTAGAAGTTTCCATGCCTTGACCCCATCCCTTTGTTTGAAACTTGTAGCCATTTATAATATAAGTTTCGTATGTTTCAACCCTTCTTTTTGGGCCCCATGCCAAAGCTTTCAAGATCGGATCTTCAATTTGGTTTTCAATATCTAGAACCTACATAATGAATATGAAATGAAGTTGGAGTATATAAAGCATGTTACGAGGACATAGTACAAAATGAATTACAAAGTAACTTACGTAATTTTTGAACCAATTAGGAAAATGGTTGGCAATCTCCTGTTGAATTTGGGAGTCCGAAATGTCGGCATCTAGCTCTTTTAGCTCATTGGCATATTTACTAAGAAGAACCAAGAAGAAATTAATGAATCGAAAATAATAGTAGGAACAACAAGAAATTATATGAATACAGACCTACCCTAAATATGGCTCCACCTCGTCACAATTTTGAAGCACATACAACTCAGCAACTTTCTCATCACGTACGTCCAACCAAGCTGTTTTTGATGCACCACACGCACGGCCCGGATAATTAAAAATTGATATTTGAGGACTAGATGAACAACCTTCACCTGCGTCAACATTACGTGGTATTCTAGTCCTCCTGGTCTCTATGTCAGACGGATAGTAAAAAGAAGCAAAAGTAGATGCCTCCTCCACTAAATATGCTTCACAAATAGATCCTTCTATTCTAGCCTTGTTTTTCACTTTTTCTTTCAACGAACGCAAGAACCTGGAATATTGGTTGGTTGTTTGAAGATATTGTGATTAATGAAGATATATATATATATATATATATATATATAAAAGACTAACACGTTTTATGATTAAAAGGGATGTATACCTCTCAAAGGGATACATCCAACGATATTGAACTGGACCACCAACTCTTGCTTCATATGGTAAGTGGATGGGAAGATGTTCCATTGCATCAAAGAAGCTCGGAGGAAATATTTGTTCCAACTTACATAACAAGACAGGGATCTCACGTTCCATAACCAGCAATTGTTCAACATTTAATGTTGTGGAAGTCAACACTCTGAAAAATAAACTGAGCTCAACAAGCGGCTTCCAAATATCATTCGGTAAAGAGGCAAATGCAATGGGAAGCAACCGTTGCATGAATACGTGACAGTCATGACTTTTCATACCATGCAACTTTCCTTCCTTAGAGTTGACACATCTTGATAAGTTGGATGTATATCCATCTGGCAACTTGAGTTGTTTAACCCATTCACATATAGCTACCCTTTGGGGTTTACTAAATACATATTTTGCCTTTGGTTTTCGAAACTTGCCACCTCCAATGTCCATCAACTCAAGCTCCTGTCGTTTACATATTTCTGCTATATCTAAGCGAGCCTTATATGTATCCTTCGTCTTACCCTTGATATCCATCACCGTGTCAAACACATTCATAAACACATTTCGCTCAATGTGCATGACATCAATGTTATGGGGGAGGAGGTGCGTTTTCCAATACGGTAAACTCCAAAATATACTTTTTTTTGTCCAATTATGTTCAGTGCCATACCCAGGTATCGGTTCTCCTCCAGACTCATGAATAAACGGGAGTGACTCAATCATCTTCTAAATCTCTTCTCCAGTTAAACGTGTGGGAGGGCGAGCAGTCTCGACACGCCCTTTCTTAAATGCAGTTCTATTCTTTCTGTAAGGATGGTTTTGTGGAAGGAATTGGCGGTGACAATCAAAATAAGAAGTCTTGCGACTGTGGTTAAGAGTGTAAGCCTTTGATTGCCCCATACAACAAGGGCAACCAAGCCTCCCCGCGGTCATCCAACCCGACAACATCCCATACGCCGGAAAGTCATTGATCGTCCACATCAAAGCTGCCTTCATCATGAAATTCTTCCTCAATGATACATCATATGTTGCGGCACCATGACTCCACAAACTGGTCAACTCTTCTATCAAAGGCTGCATGTACACATCAATCTTACTTTTCGGATTCGAAGGACCCGGAATTAGAACTGTCAGGAACATAACCTCCCTCTTCATGCACATCCCAGGCGGAAGATTATACGGAGTCATAATAACCGGCCAACACGAGTAAGCTTTACCGTACTGGCCGAAAGGATTGAATCCATCCGTACATAACCCCAATCTGACGTTTCGAGCCTCTTGAGAAAACTCAGGGTACATCCTATCAAAATGCTTCCATGCTTCTCCATCTGACGGATGACACAATACACTTTGATCTCTTTGTTTGTTATCATGCCATCGCATGTGAGGTGCGGTAGCCATTGAAGAGTACATTCTTTGGAGTCTAGGAGTAATCGGGAAGTACCACATTCTTTTTAAGGGGGTTCTTTTTTCAATTCCCTTTCGATTGGTTTTGATCTTATACCGATCAGTGCCACAAAATCTACAAACAGTAACCGTCTCAACCGCATATTCGTTACGATATAACATGCATCCATTCGGGCAACATTCAATTTTCTCAACACCCAAACCCAAATTTGCCACCGACTTCTTAGCTTGATACAAATTTTGAGGCATTCGATTTTCACTTGGCATAACCTCGCCCATAAACTGAACCATACGATCGAAACAACCCTTCGACATATTATAGTCAGACTTGAGGCTAAGAGCAACCAAAGAAGCCGACAATTCCGAGTAATCCTGACAACCATCCCACAACGGGGCTTGCGCAGCCGCCAGCATGTCATAAAATCTTTGTGCATCAGGATTTGGATCCTCCTCTATGTGTACCACATTCTGTTGAATGACCCGACCAACTTCAGGGCCAGCATGATCCATAACCATCTGCTCGAAAGGATTAAATTGTTCCTTCTATTCACCAGGACCGTAATATGCATCGTCCACCATAACCGGGGATATCTGTGGCACGGATTCACCATGGCTGGTCCAATAGTAGTAATTCGGCATGAAACCCTTGTTGTAGAGATGTACCATCACATCATCCCCATAATGGTATCGTCGACACTGACATTTCTTACAAGGACACCTCATTTTTGGATTCACTTGATTTAGATAGCTCTCTTCATTGCTAACAAACTAAACGAACTCAAGCACCTCCTCTACAAACTCGGGGGTCAAATGTCCACAATCTTTCCTTCTATCCATCCACCTCCGATGCTCAGGTGCTTCCGTCGCTGCTAACTAGAACAAGAATTCTTAGTCCAAGTTTTAGTTTTAGAGTGCTAAAGAAAAAACTAAAACAGAATAACATGAAATGGAAACCAATTAAGATATGGTTCAAGAACTAAAACTAATTACAATGCTGAACTTAACGCTTTCAAGTTTTACGACTCCACAAAGTTTTTCAACTGGTCCTTTGTCATCTATTAGTATTTATCTTAATTAATGTACTAATATTGGATTTGACAGAAACCCACCTAATGTAATATTTGCTGCATATTCCCTTTGATTTAAACACTGGGGGTTGTTTTATTATACAGGTTTGGTACAGGAGAGTATAATTTCATCAGTAGATTTTCCTTCTAACTAATTGGAGAGTTGTTAAATTTTTAATTCTAGACCTACCAATACCACAAACAGATGAATGGTGTTCTCACAAAGGTAAAATTAAAAGTAAGAAGCATTTCACTAACCTTGTTCCCCCTATAAAATGTCAAATTCAGTGACTGGAAGAAATGAAAGTAGAAAATCACAAGCGAGTTCTTCGTTTGTTATGTTAATTGTGCATAGCTCAAATAGTTGCCACCGGCAAATATCTAATTAGAAAGTTCCAATCTCCAACAAGAGCTTTATCTCTTTTAACATTTATCAGAGAATTGAATGTTTGCACTTTGGTCTACCATCCCTTTTTCCACATTTTGACCATATTTGTGAATCTCATCTCAATCTTAAAAACCAAAAGTAAAGGTTTTTGGTCCATTGTAAAAATTTCTTCACAGCAACTGGTTCGTTTAAATTAAGTCAAGGTATAATTGTAAAAACGGGGTTCTCAGTCTTCAGACATCCATCCATTTCCTTATAAACCTGGTTTGAGTCTGCTCTCTTGCTTTTGTTATTCCCATCTTATGACAAAAGTCATGACTCACAAGTTTAAGAGTCACAACACAGAGACAAGGAGTCTAGGATAGTAAGGTGATATGCATTTTACAGTATAACATTCAAAAGTACTAACTACCAAACAGTTTGCTGTTTTTTAAGTTTTGAGAAGCTTAAAAAAAGGACTAAAGCATAATACCAACACTAATGTAGTAAAGTAAATAGTGACTTGGTATGCTATAAAAAAATAGTGACTTGGTATGTGCTGCAGAGAGAGTGACCCATAAACATTAATTTATCAATCAATATAGATATAGATGAACTGAAAAATGTGTAACTCTTATCCTAAGCACATTAAAAATCATTCATACCATGATTTGTAATTGATTGATAATATAAAAAATTTTAAAATTAAACTCTAATATTAAACAAGACATTTAAAATTTAATCTTTAAATAACAGAACTATGATCTAACGGGGAAAAAATGTGTCCACTGTGGAACAAATTTGAGTTTGACAATCATTAATGTTGGATCATTCAAAGTAGCTATCTTCCAAGAGTATCTCCATCATCAATAGGCGCATATTCCTTCCATCCTCTCATTGGCAATTGATAACCAACCACATGGACCCAAATTCATAAGATTGAAAATAAAGCAAAGGAAAGGAACGTATGAGGAGAAAATTATGATCAAGCTGAAGTTGAGACAACAAAAGAATATGGACCATTAACTTGTTAATTCGTTAATGTGATGTCTCATCTCATCTTATCAAGTATTGGGAAAGCTCATTTGATCCATTCGTCTTACGTTAAGCAACGGGACCACAGATATGTGGAGTCGTCTTATGAGTGCAACTCCTACAAATGGAAGGTTGGCATCTGGTCCCCCATTTTCCTTTCTCTAAAGGAGATAAACTACATATGAAGATGGATTATAAATATATGCATGCGCTTCCAGCTTCCTCACTATCTATTAATTAACTTTCACTTTCTTATGTCTATTGTATCAATTCCACCGACTGTTTACTGGCCATATATTTAGTTAGTTAAGGCTGGAATACATTTTGTTGCGTAGCTTTCACTTAGTTTTTCACTTAGCGAGATATATGATCATGTCTCATACAAAATGGCAATATCATGTTAAGCCTGTTCACTCACCTTCGGGAACGTAGTCCCGTAGTTTATACATAATATTATTAGGCAAGTCATTAACAATCAATGGCCCTTCAAGATTGACAGAACTAGCTTTTGAAGAGGAATGAACCAAAACTATGTAGAGGATCAACTCAAATAAATTATAGCATGTGTTCTACCAGCCACTGTTATGTCTAAGCACTCTGCTTATAATATATACTAACAAATCACATTAACAGGGAGCATGTTAAACAAGAGAAGAAAAAACACAGTTCTAAACAAAATCATGCTGAGTAGAGTATTTCTGTTCACAATTTCTGTGGCTAGTAATTTACAACATCTATCCATGTGCAAGACCCATATTACCTTAGTTGATGTTTCTACATTTTTATTTGGAGTTGAGCAGTAATTTCAAATTTGATGAATCAGAATGGATACAACTATGATTTTTTAGGGCTAAATTTTGTAAAAAATTAGGTTTTGAAGCACCCATAACCCACCTAATTTGTTCCTCAAAATATCCTTACAACAGCACATGGGCTGTTGCCTAGATGAGGTCAGAAAGATTCCCAACCACTCTTCTAATGTTACATAATACAAATGCAACTCTTCTGGTAATTTTCAGAGATAACACAATAACACTCTCAGGCCAAGACCCATGATTCAAAACACATCATTTTCAGAGAATTTCTTAGCAACCAAGCAAAAAAACACATTATACATTCAAAACACTTAAAAAAGATCCATTTTTTAGCTCAAATTCAAATACCCATACAGAAGAAAAAGAGAAAAAACATGAAGCAAGAACCAAAGAAGCATACCTTATAAACAAGCAAAGAAACACCACCAAAAGCTGGTGAAGCAACCCAAGGCTTTGGTATTTTCGATCAGTAGCAAAATTTTTATTTGAGAGACAGAGAGGGAAAAAGGAGGAGGAGGGAGTGGAAGAATTTTGTGTAGGCTGGAAACATCAGTTCAGCAGCCTAAACGTTGATGGAAGCTCCGGCGTTCGAGCTGGGTGGTGAGGCAGCTACGGCGGACGTTGAGAGGAGGAGCAGTTGCGGCGGTGGGGATGGGCACCGAGGGAGAGCAACGACGGACGTTGAGAGGAGATGCAGCTGCGCGGCGGGGATGGGTACCGAGGGAGAGCGACGACGGCGCTGAGAGGAGATGCAGCGGCGGCGGTGGCTATGGCTGATTTAGGTTTTGCAGAGAGAAAGAGAGTGAGAGTGAAAAATGGGGGGATGGACGGGATTTAAGTTTTGTAATTAGCTAACGATATAAATCGGTCGCTAATACCGTCGCTAAGCTCTTAAGTTTTTAGCTACCGATATAAATCGGTCTCTAATACCGTCGCTAAGCTCTTAAGGTTTCAGCTACCGATATAAATCGGTCGCTAATACCGTCTCTAATCTCTTAAGTTTTTAGCTACCGACACGTTAGCGGTCGCAAACAAAAAAACAATACCCAGTTGGTCGCAGATTCGGTAGCTAAATGGTCAACAAGTCTGACTTTCAAATTTATGTATTTAGCGACGGGAATAGCTACCGATTTGTTGCTACCAATAATTTCGGTCTCTAATTCGGTAGCTAAATGAAATCGGAAACCATTTTTTTAAAAAATCAGGATCAGCAGCTAATTCGGTAGCTAATGGCGACCGATTTATTTCGGTAGCTAAATTCGGTCGCTAAAAACACATTTTCTTGTAGTGTACAGCTCAATATATGGTCATCAGACCCTACAAAGGTATGACAGTCAGGAATAATATCACGTCGCCAACTTACGGATCCAATTTGACAATGGTAGAGATTGATTTCGCTCTTGACCTCTACATGAAAATTGTAAATATTTCTCTGAGCCTTCCAACGATACCAAGATCGATGCATTTGAACACCTTAAGCCCCATAAATTGTCAGCAGACGCGTGCATGTTCTGATTTTCACGAACTATATCACATCTCAAATTTGAATCAAGAATTCCACTCAGATAAAGATTGATTCAGATCTCGACTTCTTCAGGAATCATGTAGGTATTTCTCTTATCTTTCTAAGCAAACCAAGATCACTGCATTTGGACGAGCGTACCTAAAAATATGACGTTACAAACGCTTGATTGTCGGCAACAGACGCTTGACTTCAATGTTCAGTGGTTTTGCTTTTGCAGCTTTTGTACTTTTCCCTTTGTTCATGTTTTTTTAGTCTTTCTTCTGTTAGGGTTGCTAAAAATTTTATCTTTTTCTGTTACAGTACTTGATGCTTCAGAACTTTATTGAAAAGTGTACCTCATTTTCTGGTCAAGCTTGGACTTTGAATATCATAATACTTCATTCAAAATTACATCTTCAGCCATCATAATGTTCAGCATTCCAGGCAGACCCTTGATTAGCTTCACTGGACGCTTCTTAAATGAGTTAAGGCGCTAGGTTATCCAATGGGCACATTCACAAGGCTGTTTAAGTCGTAGCATTCTGACCAGTTAGCGTATTATGCCTCTTTGACCCTATTACAGGCTGAATTAGGATTCGATATCTTCATGAAACTTGTAAATATGGATATTAGATTTAATCAGACACCGGTTTCATCCAATTCGGACTACTACAGCTCAATATATGGTCATCAGACCCTACAAAGGTATGACAGTCAGGAACAACATCACGTCACCAACTTACGGATGCAATTTGACAATGATAGAGATTGATTTCGCTCTTGACCTCAGCATGAAAATTGTAAATGTTTCTCTGAGCCTTCCAACGATACCAAGATCGATGCATTTGAACACCTTAAGCTCCAGAAATTGTTATCAAACACTTGCATGTTCTGACTGTCACGAATAGTATCACATCTCAAGCGTGAATAAAGAATTTCACTCAGATAAAGATTGATTCAGATCTCGATTTCTTCAGGAATCATGTAGGTATTTCTCTTATCTTTCTTACCAAACCTTGATCACTTCCGTTACTTTTGTCTTTGTTCACGCTTTTATGGTCTTTCTTCTGTTAGGAATGCTGAAGCTTTTGTCATCTTCTGTTATAGTACTTGATGCTTCAAAACTTTATTGAAAAGTGCACCTCATTTTCTGGTCAAGCTTGGACTTTGAATATCATAATACTTCATTCAAAATTGCATCTTCAGCCATCATAATGTTCTGCATTCCGGGTAGGCCCTTGATTAACTTCACTGGACGGTTCTTAAATGAGTCAAGGCGCTAGGTTATCCAATGGGCACATTCACAAGGCTGTTTAAGTCATAGCATTCTGACCAGTTAGCGCATTATGCCTCTTTGACCCTATTACAGGCCAAATTTGGATTTAATATCTTCATGAAACTTGTATATATGGATATTACATTTAATCAGACACCGGTTTCATCCAATTCGGACTACTACAACTCAATATATGGTCATCAGACCCTACAAAGGTATGACAGTCAGGAATAATATCACGTCGCCAACTTACGGATCCAATTTGACAATGACAGAGATTGATTTCGCTCTTGACCTCTACATGAAAATTGTAAATATTTCTCTGAGCCTTCCAACGATACCAAGATCGATGCATTTGAACACCTTAAGCCACATAAATTGTCAGCAGACGCGTGCATGTTCTGATTTTCACGAACTATATCACATCTCAAATTTGAATCAAGAATTTCACTCAGATAAAGATTGATTCAGATCTCGACTTCTTCAGGAATCATGTAGGTATTTCTCTTATCTTTCTAAGCAAACCAAGATCACTACATTTGGACGAGCGTACCTCCAAATACGACGTTACAAACGCTTGATTGTCGGCAACAGACGCTTGACTTCAATGTTCAGTGTTTTTGCTTTTGCAGCTTTTGTACTTTTCCCTTTGTTCATGCTTTTTTAGTCTTTCTTCTGTTAGGGTTGCTAAAAATTTTATCTTCTTCTGTTACAGTACTTGATGCTTCAGAACTTTATTGAAAAGTGTGCCTCATTTTCTGGACATGCTTGAACTTTGAATATCATAATACTTCATTCAAAATTACATATTTAGCCATGATAACGTTCTGCTTTCCGGGTAGAACCTTGATTAGCTTCATTGGACGCTTCTTAATTGAGTTAAGGCGCTTGGTTATCCAATGGGCACATTCACAAGGCTGTTTAAGTCGTAGCATTCTGACCTGTTAGCGTATTATGCCTCTTTGACCCTATTACCGGTCGAATTAGGATTCGATATCTTCATGAAACTTGTATATATGGATATTAGATTTAATCAGACACCGGTTTCATCCAATTCGGACTACTACAGCTCAATATATGGTCATCAGAACCTACAAAGGTATGAAAGTTAGGAACAACATCATGTCACCAACTTATGGATGCAATTTGACAATGATAGAAATCGATTTCGCTCTCGACCTCTGCATGAAAATTGCAGATATTTCTCGGAGCCTTCCAACGATACCAAGATCGATGCATTTCAGCACCTTAAGCTCCAGAAATTGTCAGCAGACGCTTGCATGTTCTGATTTTCACGAACAGTATCACATCTCAAGTTTGAATAAAGAATTTCACTCAGATAAAGATTGATTCAGATCTCGAATTCTTCAGGAATCATGTAGGTATTTCTCTTATCTGTCTAACCAAACCAAGATCACTTCATTTGGATGAGCGTACCTCAAAATACGATGTTTCAAACGCTTGATTGTCGGCAACAGGCGCTTGACTTCAATCTTCAATGTTTTTGCTTTTGCAGCTTTTGTACTTTTACCTTTATTCACGCTTTTTTAGTCTTTCTTCTGTTAGGGTTGCTAAAAATTTTATCTTGTTCTGTTACAGTACTTGATGCTTCAGAACTTTATTGAAAAAAGTACCTCATTTTCTGGACAAGCTTGGTCTTTGAATATCATAGTACTTCATTCAAAATTACATCTTCAGCCATCATAATGTTTTGCATTCCGGGTAGAACCTTGATTAGCTTCATTGGACGCTTCTTAAATGACTTAAGGCGCCAGGTTATCCAATGGGCACATTCACAAGGCTGTTTAAGTCGTAGCATTCTGCCCTGTTAGCGAATTATGCCTCTTTGACCGTATTACAGGCCGAATTAGGATTCGATATCTTCAAGAAACTTGTATATATGGATATTAGATTTAATCATACACCGATGTCATCCAATTTGGACTACTACAGCTCAATATATGGTCATCAGACCGTACAAAGGTATCACAGTTAGGAACAACATCACGTCACCAACATACGGATGCAATTTGATGAAGATAGAGATTGATTTCGCTCATGACCTCTGCCTGAAAATTGCAGATATTTCTCGGAGCCTTCCAACGATACCAAGATCGATGCATTTGAACACCTTAAGCTCCAGAAATTGTCAGCAGACGCTTGCAGGTTCTGATTTTCACGGGCAGTATCACATCTCAAGTTTGAATAAAGAATTTCACTCAGATAAAGATTGATTCAGATCTCGACTTCTTTCGGAATCATGTAGGTATTTCTCTTATCTGTCTAACCAAACCAAGATCACTTCATTTGGACGAGCGTACCTCAAAATACGATGTTTCAACCACTTGATTGTCGGCAACAGGCGCATGACTTCAATCTTCAGTGTTTTTGCTTTTGCAGCTTTTGTACTTTTGCCTTTGTCCACGCTTTTTTATTCTTTCTTCTGTTAGGGTTGCTAAAAATTTTATCTTCTTCTGTTACAGTACTTGATGCATCAGAACTTTATTGAAAAGTGTACCTCATTTTCTGGTCAAGCTTGGACTTTGAATTTTATAATACTTCATTCAAAATAACATATTTAGCCATCATAATGTTCTGCATTCTGGGTAGACCCTTGATTAGCTTCACTGGACGGTTCTTAAAAGAGTCAAGGCGCTAGGTTTTCCAATGGGCACATTCACAAGGCTGTTTAAGTTGTAGCATTCTGACCTGTTAGCATATTATGCCTCTTTGACCCTATTACAGGCCGAATTAGGATTCGATATCTTCATGAAACTTGTATATAAGGATATTAGATTTAATCAGACACTGGTTTCATCCAATTCTGACTACTACAGCTCATTATATGGTCATCAGACCCTACTAAGGTATGATAGTCAGGAACAACATCACGTCACCAACTTACGGATGCAATTTGACAATGATAGAGATCGATTTCGCTCTTGACCTCTGCATGAAAATTGTAGATATTTCTCGGATACTACCAACGATACCAAGATCGATGCATTTGAACACCTTAAGCTCCAGAAATTGTCAGCAGACGCTTGCATGTTCTGATTTTCACCAACAGTATCACATCTCAAGTTTGAATAAAGAATTTTACTCAGATAAAGATTGATTCAGATCTCGACTTCTTCAGGAATCATGTAGGTATTTCTCTTATCTGTCTAACCAAACCAAGATCACTTCATTTGGATGAGCGTAACTAAAAATACGATGTTTCAAACGCTTGATTGTCGGCAACAGGCGCATGACTTCAATCTTCAGTGTTTTTGCTTTTGCAGTTTTGTACTTTTGCCTTTCTTCACGCTTTTCTAGTCTTTTCCTCTGTTAGGGTTGCTAAAAAATTTATCTTCTTCTGTTATAGTACTTGATGCTTCAGAACTTTATTGAAAAGTGTACCTCATTTTCTGGTCAAGCTTGGACTTTGAATATCCAAATACTTCATTCAAAATTACATCTTCGGCTATCATAATGTTCTGCATTCTGAGTAGACGCGTGATTAGCTTCACTAGAAATTTCTTAAATGAGTTAAGGAGCAAGGTTATCCACTGGGCCCATTCACAAGGCTATTTAAGTCGTAGCATTCTGTTCAGTTAGTTTGTTATGCTTCTTTGACCCTGTTACTGGCCGACTTAGGATTAGCATTCGATGTCTTCACGAAAATTGTATATATGGATATTAGCATTAATCAAACGCCAGTTTCATCCCATTCGGACTACTACAGCTCAATATATGGTCATCAGATCCTACAAAGGTATGACAGTCAGGAACAACATCACGTCACCAACATACGGATGCAATTTGACGAAGATAGCGATTGATTTCGCTCTTGACTTCTGCCTGAAAATTGTAGATATTTCTCTGATCCTTCCAACGATACCAAGATTGATGCATTTGAACACCTTAAGCTCCAAAAATTGTTATCAGACGCTTGCATGTTCTGACTGTCACGAATAGTATCACATCTCAAGCGTGAATAAAGAATTTCACTCAGATAAAGATTGATTCAGATCTCGACTTCTTCAGGAATCATGTAGGTATTTCTCTTATCTTTCTTACCAAACCTAGATCACTTCCGCTACTTTTTTCTTTGTTCACGCTTTTATGGTATTTCTTCTGTTAGGAATGCTGAAGCTTTTGTCTTCTTCTGTTACAGTACTTGATGCTTCAGAACTTTATTGAAAAGTGTACCTCATTTTCTAGTCAACCTTGGACTTTGAATATCATAATACTTCATTCAAAATTACATCTTCAGCCATCATAATGTTCTGCATTCCCGGTAGACCCTTGATTAGCTTCACTGGATGGTTCTTAAATGAGTCAAGGCGCTAGGTTATCCAATGGGCACATTCACAAGGCTGTTTAAGTCGTAACATTCTGACCAGTTAGCGTATTATGCCTCTTTGACCCTATTATAGGCTGAATTAGGATTCGATATCTTCATGAAACTTGTAAATATGGATATTAGATTTAATCAGACACCGGTTTCATCCAATTCGGACTACTACAGCTCAATAAATGGTCATCAGACCCTACAAAGGTATGACAGTCAGGAACAACATCATGTCACCAACTTACGGATGCAATTTGACAATGATAGAGATTGATTTCGCTCTTGACCTCAGCATGAAAATTGTAAATGTTTCTCTGAGCCTTCCAACGATACCAAGATCGATGCATTTGAACACCTTAAGCTCCAGAAATTGCTATGAGACACTTGCATGTTCTGACTGTCACGAATAGTATCACATCTCAAGCGTGAATAAAGAATTTCACTCAGATAAAGATTGATTCAGATCTCGACTTCTTCAGGAATCATGTAGGTATTTCTCTTATCTTTCTTACCAAACCTTGATCACTTCCGTTACTTTTGTCTTTGTTCACACTTTTATGGTCTTTCTTCTGTTAGGAATGCTGAAGCTTTTGTCATCTTCTTTTACAGTACTTGATGCTTCAGAACTTTATTGAAAAGTGTACCTCATTTTCTGGTCAAGCTTGGACTTTGAATATCATAATACTTCATTCAAAATTGCATCTTCAGCCATCATAATGTTCTGCATTCCGGGTAGGCCCTTGATTAGCTTCACTGGACGGTTCTTAAATGAGTCAAGGCGCTAGGTTATCCAATGGGCACATTCACAAGGCTGTTTAAGTCATAACATTCTGACCAGTTAGCGTATTATGCCTCTTTGACCCTATTACAGGCCGAATTTGGATTCGATATCTTCATGAAACTTGTATATTTGGATATTAGATTTAATCAGACACCGGTTTCATCCAATTCGGACTACTACAACTCAATATATGGTCATCAGGGCCTACAAAGGTATGACAGTCAGGAACAACATCACGTCACCAAATTATGGATGCAATTTGACAATGACAGAGATCGATTTCGCTCTTGACCTTTGCATGAAAATTGCAGATATTTCTTGGAGCCTTCCAACGATACCAAGATCGATGCATTTGAACACCTTAAGCTATAGAAATTGTCAGCAGACGCTTGCATGTTCTGATTTTCACGAACTATATCACATCTCAAGTTTGAATAAAGAATTTCACATAGACAAAGATTAATTCAGATCTCGACTTCTTCAGGAATCATGTAGGTATTTCTCTTATCTTTCTAACCAAACCAAGATCACTTCATTTGGAAGAGCGAACCTCAAAATACGACGTTTCAAACGCTTGATTGTCGGCAACAGGCGCTTGACTTCAATCTTCAGTGTTTTTGCTTTTGCAGTTTTGTACTTTTGCCTTTCTTCACGCTTTTCTAGTCTTTTCTTCTGTTAGGGTTGCTAAAAAATTTATCTTCTTCTGTTACAGTACTTGATGCTTCAGAACTTTATTGAAAAGTGTACCTCATTTTCTGGTCAAGCTTGGACTTTGAATATCCAAATACTTCATTCAAAGTTACATCTTCGGCTATCATAATGTTCTGCATTCCGAGTAGACGCGTGATTAGCTTCACTAGAAATTTCTTAAATGAGTTAAGGAGCAAGGTTATCCACTGGGCCCATTCACAAGGCTATTTAAGTCGTAGCATTCTGTTCAGTTAGTTTGTTATGCTTCTTTGACCCTGTTACTGGCCGACTTAGGATTAGCATTCGATGTCTTCACGAAAATTGTATATATGGATATTAGCATTAATCAAACACCAGTTTCATCCCATTCGGACTACTACAGCTCAATATATGGTCATCAGATCCTACAAAGGTATGACAGTCAGGAACAACATCACGTCACCAATATACGGATGCAATTTGACGAAGATAGCGATTGATTTCGCTCTTGACTTCTGCCTGAAAATTGCAGATATTTCTCTGATCCTTCCAACGATACCAAGATTGATGCATTTGAACACCTTAAGCTCCAAAAATTGTTATCAGACGCTTGCATGTTCTGACTGTCACGAATAGTATCACATCTCAAGCGTGAATAAAGAATTTCACTCAGATAAAGATTGATTCAGATCTCGACTTCTTCAGGAATCATTTAGGTATTTCTCTTATCTTTCTTACCAAACCTAGATCACTTCCGCTACTTTTTTCTTTGTTCACGCTTTTATGGTATTTCTTCTGTTAGGAATGCTGAAGCTTTTGTCTTCTTCTGTTACAGTACTTGATGCTTCAGAACTTTATTGAAAAGTGTACCTCATTTTCTAGTCAACCTTGGACTTTGAATATCATAATACTTCATTCAAAATTACATCTTCAGCCATCATAATGTTCTGCATTCCCGGTAGACCCTTGATTAGCTTCACTGGACGGTTCTTAAATGAGTCAAGGCGCTAGGTTATCCAATGGGCACATTCACAAGGCTGCTTAAGTCGTAGCATTCTGATCAGTTAGCGTATTATGCCTCTTTGACCCTATTACAGGCTGAATTAGGATTCGATATCTTCATGAAACTTGTAAATATGGATATTAGATTTAATCAGACACCGGTTTCATCCAATTCGGACTACTACAGCTCAATATATGGTCATCAGACCCTACAAAGGTATGACAGTCAGGAACAACATCACGTCACCAACTTACGGATGCAATTTGACAATGATAGAGATTGATTTCGCTCTTGACCTCAGCATGAAAATTGTAAATGTTTCTCTGAGCCTTCCAACGATACCAAGATCGATGCATTTGAACACCTTAAGCTCCAGAAATTGTTATGAGACACTTGCATGTTCTAACTGTCACGAATAGTATCACATCTCAAGCGTGAATAAAGAATTTCACTCAGATAAAGATTGATTCAGATCTCGACTTCTTCCGGAATCATGTAGGTATTTCTCTTATCTTTCTTACCAAACCTTGATCACTTCCGTTACTTTTGTCTTTGTTCACACTTTTATGGTCTTTCTTCTGTTAGGAATGCTGAAGCTTTTGTCATCTTCTTTTACAGTACTTGATGCTTCAGAACTTTATTGAAAAGTGTACCTCATTTTCTGGTCAAGCTTGGACTTTGAATATCATAATACTTCATTCAAAATTGCATCTTCAGCCATCATAATGTTCTGCATTCCGGGTAGGCCCTTGATTAGCTTCACTGGACGGTTCTTAAATGAGTCAAGGCACTAGGTTATCCAATGGGCACATTCACAAGGCTGTTTAAGTCATAACATTCTGACCAGTTAGCGTATTATGCCTCTTTGACCCTATTACAGGCCGAATTTGGATTCGATATCTTCATGAAACTTGTATATTTGGATATTAGATTTAATCAGACACCGGTTTCATCCAATTCGGACTACTACAACTCAATATATGGTCATCAGGGCCTACAAAGGTATGACAGTCAGGAACAACATCACGTCACCAACTTATGGATGCAATTTGACTATGACAGAGATCGATTTCGCTCTTGACCTTTGCATGAAAATTGCAGATATTTCTTGGAGCCTTCCAACGATACCAAGATCGATGCATTTGAACAACTTAAGCTATAGAAATTGTCAGCAGACGCTTGCATGTTCTGATTTTCACGAACTATATCACATGTCAAGTTTGAATAAAGAATTTCACTCAGATAAAGATTAATTCAGATCTCGACTTCTTCAGGAATCATGTAGGTATTTCTCTTATCTTTCTAACCAAACCAAGATCACTTCATTTGGAAGAGCGAACCTCAAAATACGACGTTTCAAACGCTTGATTGTCGGCAACAGGCGCTTGACTTCAATCTTCAGTGTTTTTGCTTTTGCAGTTTTGTACTTTTGCCTTTCTTCACGCTTTTCTAGTCTTTTCTTCTGTTAGGGTTGCTAAAAAATTTATCTTCTTCTGTTACAGTACTTGATGCTTCAGAACTTTATTGAAAAGTGTACCTCATTTTCTGGTCAAGCTTGGACTTTGAATATCCAAATACTTCATTCAAAGTTACATCTTCGGCTATCATAATGTTCTGCATTCCGAGTAGACGCGTGATTAGCTTCACTAGAAATTTCTTAAATGAGTTAAGGAGCAAGGTTATCCACTGGGCCCATTCACAAGGCTATTTAAGTCGTAGCATTCTGTTCAGTTAGTTTGTTATGCTTCTTTGACCCTGTTACTGGCCGACTTAGGATTAGCATTCGATGTCTTCACGAAAATTGTATATATGGATATTAGCATTAATCAAACACCAGTTTCATCCCATTCGGACTACTACAGCTCAATATATGGTCATCAGATCCTACAAAGGTATGACAGTCAGGAACAACATCACGTCACCAACATACGGATGCAATTTGACGAAGATAGCGATTGATTTCGCTCTTGACTTCTGCCTGAAAATTGCAGATATTTCTCTGATCCTTCCAACGATACCAAGATTGATGCATTTGAACACCTTAAGCTCCAAAAATTGTTATCAGACGCTTGCATGTTCTGACTGTCACGAATAGTATCACATCTCAAGCGTGAATAAAGAATTTCACTCAGATAAAGATTGATTCAGATCTCGACTTCTTCAAGAATCATGTAGGTAATTCTCTTATCTTTCTTACCAAACCTAGATCACTTCCGCTACTTTTTTCTTTGTTCACGCTTTTATGGTATTTCTTCTGTTAGGAATGCTGAAGCTTTTGTCTTCTTCTGTTACAGTACTTGATGCTTCAGAACTTTATTGAAAAGTGTACCTCATTTTCTAGTCAACCTTGGACTTTGAATATCATAATACTTCATTCAAAATTACATCTTCAGCCATCATAATGTTCTGCATTCCCGGTAGACCCTTGATTAGCTTCACTGGACGGTTCTTAAATGAGCAAGGCGCTAGGTTATCCAATGGGCACATTCACAAGGCTGTTTAAGTCGTAGCATTCTGACCAGTTAGCGTATTATGCTTCTTTGACCCTATTACAGGCCGAATTAGGATTCAATATCATCATGAAACTTGTATATATGGATATAAGATTTATTCAGACACCGGTTTCATCCAATTCGGACTACTACAACTCAATATATGGTCATCAGACCCTACAAAATATGACAGTCAGGAACAACATCACGTGACCAACTTACGGATGCAATTTGACAATGATAGAGATCGATTTCGCTCTTGACCTCTTCATGAAAATTGCTGATATTTGTCGGAGCCTTCCAACGATACCAAGATCGATGCAATTGAACACCTTAAGCTCCAGAAATTGTCAGCAGACGCTTGCATGTTCTGATTTTCTCGAACTATATCACATCTCAAGTTTGAATAAAGAATTTCACTCATATAAAGATTGATTCAGATCTCGACTTCTTTAGGAATCATGTAGGTATTTCTCTTATCTTTCTGAGCAAACCAAGATCACTGCATTTGGACTAGAGTACCTCAAAATACGACGTTACAAAAGCTTGATTGTCGGCAACAGGCGGTTGACTTCAATCTTCAGTGTTTTTGCTTTTGCAGCTTTGGTACTTTTGCTTTTCTTCACGCTTTTCTAGTCCTTTCTTCTGTTAGGGTTGCTAAAAAATTAATCTTCTTCTTTTATACTACTTGATGCTTCAGAACTTTATTGAAAAGTGTACCTCATTTTCTGGTCAAGCTTGGAATTTGAATATCCAAATGCTTAATTCAAAATTACATGTTCAGCCATCATAATGTTCTGCATTCCGAGTAGATGCTTGATTAGCTTCACTGGAAAGTTCTTAAATGAGTTAAGGAGCAACGTTATCTACTGGGCCCATTCACAAGGCTGTTTAAGTCGTAGCATTCTGACCAGTTAGCTTATTATGCTTCTTTGACCCTGTTACTGGCCGAATTAGGATCAGCATTCGATGTCTTCATGAAAATTGTATATATGGATATTTGCTTTAATCAAACGCCAATTTCATCCCATTGGGACAACTACAGCTTAATATGTGGTCATCAGATCCTATAAAGGTATGATAGTCCGGAACAACATCACGTCACCAACTTACGGATGCAATTTGACAATGATAAAGATCGATTTCGCTCTTGACCTCTGCTTGAAAATTGCAAATATTTCTTCGAGCCTTCCAACGATACCAAGATCGATGCATTTGAACACCTTAAGCTCTAGAAATTGTCAGCAGACGCTTGCATGTTCTGATTTTCACGAACAGTATCACATCTCAAGTTTGAATAAAGAATTTCACCCAGATAAAGATTGATTCAGATCTCGACTTCATCAGGAGTCATGTTGGTATTTCTCTTATCTGTCTAACCAAACCAAGATCACTTGATTTGGACGAGCATACCTCAAAATATGATGTTTCAAACGCTTGATTGTCGGCAGCAGGCGCTTGATTTCAATCTTCAGTGTTTTTGCTTTAGCAGCTTTTGTACTTTTGCCTCTGTTCATGCTTTTTTAGTCTTTCTTCAGTTAGAGTTGCTAAAAATTTTATCTTCTTTTGTTACAGTACTTGATGCTTCAGAACTTTATTGAAAAGTGTACTTCATTTTCTGGTCAAGCTTGGACTTTGACTACCATAATACTTCTTTCAAAATTACATCTTCAGCCATCATAATGTTTTGCATTCCGGGTAGATCCCTGATTAGCTTCACTGGACGCTTCTTAAATGAGTTGAGGCGCTAGGTTATCCAATGGGCACATTCACAGGGCTGTTTAAGTCGTAGCATTCCGACCAGTTAGCGTATTATGCCGCTTTGACCCTATTACAGGCAAAATTAGGATTCGATATCTTCATGAAACTTGTATATATGGATACTAGATTTAATCAAACACCGGTTTCATACAATTCGGACTACTACAGCTCAATATATGGTCATCAGACCCTATAAAGGTATGACAGTCAGGAATAATATCACGTCGCCAACTTACGGATACAATTTGACAATGATAGAGATTGATTTCGCTCTTGACCTCTGCATGAAAATTGTAAATATTTCTCTGTGCCTTCCAACGATACCAAGATCGATGCATTTGAACACCTTAAGCTCCATAAATTGTCAGCAGACGCTTGCATGTTCTGATTTTCACGAACTATATCACATCTCAAATTTGAATCAAGAATTTCACTCAGATAAAGATTGATTCAAATCTCGACTTCTTCAGGAATCATGTAGGTATTTCTCTTATCTTTCTAAGCAAACCAAGATCACTGCATTTGGACGAGCGTACCTCAAAATACGACGTTACAAACGCTTAATTGTCGGCAACAGGCGCTTGACTTCAATGTTCAGTGTTTTTGCTTTTGCAGCTTTTGTACTTTTCCCTCTGTTCATGCTTTTTTAGTCTTTCTTCTGTTAGGGTTGCTAAAAATTTTATCTTCTTCTGTTACAGTACTTGATGCTTTAGAACTTTATTGAAAAGTGTGCCTCATTTTCTGGACATGCTTGGACTTTGAATATCATAATACTTCATTCAAACTTACATATTTAGCCATGATAACGTTCTGCTTTCCGGGTAGAACCTTGAATAGCTTCATTGGACGCTTCTTAATTGAGTTAAGGCGCTTGGTTATCCAATGGGCACATTCACAAGGCTGTTTAAGTCGTAGCATTCTGACCTGTTAGCGTATTATGCCTCTTTGACCCTATTACCGGCCGAATTAGGATTCAATATCTTCATGAAACTTGTATATATGGATATTAGATTTAATCAGACACCGGCTTCATCCAATTCGGACTACTACAGCTCAATATATGGTCATCAGAACCTACAAAGGTATGACAGTTAGGAACAACATCATGTCACCAACTTATGGATGCAATTTGACAATGATAGAAATCGATTTCGCTCTCGACCTCTGCTTGAAAATAGCAGATATTTCTCGGAGCCTTCCAACGATACCAAGATCGATGCATTTCAGCACCTTAAGCTCCAGAAATTGTCAGCAGACGCTTGCATGTTCTGATTTTCACGAACAGTATCACATCTCAAGTTTGAATAAAGAATTTCACTCAGATAAAGATTGATTCAGATCTCGAATTCTTCAGGAATCATGTCGGTATTTCTCTTATCTGTCTAACCAAACCAAGATCACTTCATTTGGACGAGCGTACCTCAAAATATGATGTTTCAAACGCTTGATTGTCGGCAACAGGCGCTTGACTTCAATCTCCAGTGTTTTTGCTTTTGCAGCTTTTGTACTTTTGCCTTTATTCACGCTTTTTTAGTCTTTCTTCTGTTAGGGTTGCTAAAAGTTTTATCTTCTTCTGTTACAGTACTTGATGCTTCAGAACTTTATTGAAAAATGTACCTCATTTTCTGGACAAGCTTGGACTTTGAATATCATAATACTTCATTCAAAATTACATCTTCAGCCATCATAATGTTTTGCATTCCGGGTAGAACCTTGATTAGCTTCATTGGACGCTTCTTAAATGACTTAAGGCGCTAGGTTATCCAATGGGCACATTTGCAACACCCTTTCCCGAGTGTCACATTCCCGAACGTTTATAAGGCCGAAAATATTTATTAATGCGGAAAATACGATTTTTCTTTTTCTTTTCTTTTCATAAAGTTGTAATGGGATTAGTAAAGGTAATAAATATTACTAATAAGTGAACTTAGGTTCACCATGCATTACTAGGACATACATACAGTATTATAATACAGAAAATAGAAAACAGAAATAACAACATTACTATATACAGACATAAGTCTAATGTATGACTGACATAAGAAAATACAATAAGTACTAGGAGTCATAGCTCCCAAAAGGTACTACAAAAACTGATATAGTCTGGCCGACAACAAAACTAAAACAGCAAAAGAGTGCACCTCCGAACTTAAAAGGACTGCGGAACCGAACCATCATCGCGTCCATCTGTTCAAGCATCAACAGCAAGTACCAGCAGAAAACATATAGATATGGGTGAGATTCCCGTTCATCAACACAACAAAACAGCAGTAGCAAAAACGGGACGACTCACCGGGTAACAGCGTACCCAACATGCTTACAAGGTTCTCAATATAAATCATGTTAAGCAGTTAACAACATAATAGCATGCTAAACATTTAACAGCATAATATAAGGCATCCTTAAACAATACAACGATGTATAATAGTAATTGTAAACATCAATAGCCATAAACATCAATAGCCATGCAATGCAATGCAATGTATATGACTCAATGTCAATGTCACTGGGTACTACTCTGACCCCTACTCCATGGAGCTAACAAAACATTCGGAGAGAGTGAATGGGAGGACATGTTCCGGTTTCTGCCAGCCATGAGCAAGATGCTACAACATTCGTAACGTGCACGTATCTGGCTTTACGGTAACACTCTCGACCAAACATGAAAAGTACGGCATCTAGTAGAGGATATCAGTGTATTGCACGGATTCGCCACGACACAGAAGAATCACCAACTGGTCACATGTCAGCCCTTCCAACCCTGATACCTCCAAAAAGACCATTGAAGATCGTCACCGTAAGATTCGCACCCGCATCAAGGTGTAAGCTCAACTCCTAGGCTCAAGGCCTTACAACTATGCACATGAAATGCCAATGCTTACACAAAGCAGATGCGATAAAGCAATGTCTATCCATTGGATAAACCTCAAGGTTCACTAAGGTTCTCTTCCTTAGAAACCACACACGTCTTTGTTTTATAAAACATTTATCCATCGGATAAAACAATTATCCATCGGATAAATATCTCGTGATTCCTTTGGAATGATCCAGACTGCTTTCAGAATCGCCGACTGTCCCCACAAACCAACACAAGTCTTTTCAGCGTGTTTTGTCCTCACTCACACGCTTTCTAGGAAACTTCCCAGAAGGTCACCCATCCCATAATTACTCTAAGTCAAGCACGCTTAACTACAAAGTTCTTATGTTCTAAGCTCCCGAAAAGAAGATAAATCTTGTTGGTATGGGTAGTACCAATCAATTCTTATATGCCTTCCCTTAACTATACAGTCCCATACCTGCATAGCCTCAGGATTCCTTTCATTCCAGTCATCACAAGACGGAAACAATTGAACGATTAACCTGGATCCGAATCATCTGTCCATCATCGAACTACTGTTTTGAAAACCAAAACGTTTCGTGTTTGTGTTTACGTCTTATGAATTATGTCTCAAGTCCTAAGCATTATGAGTAAGGATTGAGAATCCTCTTAGATAAGTCTTTGAGCCTTTCTAAGATATTAATCCCTTGTCTTTCAATTAAGGAAACAAGTGTTGATTTCACTTAAATCTTATGAAGTCATTGATGTACTAAGTCATCAATGGTATAGTACATGGTCTTGTTCCACCACATACCATACTTAATTAACCCTTGTCTTCAACTCTAAGTTAATTACTTAACTTAGGTTTTTCACGCGTAAAACTTTACGGTTGAGTTAGAAAACTCTTTTTGTAAACCAAACAACTTTTACAGTTGAAAACTCATTTGATTTAAAACAACATTTGAACTACTTACTTCATTTCTAGCATTTTCTGAAACATAAAATTCGCTTAGCGGAATTTCATTCGCTTAGCGAAAATGAGACAGTAATGCCTCCTTTGGAACTCCTCTGGATCGCTCGGCGAGACATAAATCGCGTAGCGAAATATATTGTATTCGCTTAGCGAATATGAATTCGCTTAGCGCAAGTATAGACGGTTACACCTCTTTGTAAACGCCTCTGGATCGCTCGACGAAACAGAATTTGTGTAGCGAAATTTCACTTCATTCGCTTAGCGAGAATGAGTTCGCTTAGCGAAAGTTCAGACGGTTACACCTCTATTGGAGACTTCTCTGGATTGCTCAGCGAGATGTAATTGGCGTAGCGAAATTTGTTGGGTTCGCTTAGCGAATATGAATTCGCTTAGCGAAAGTGAGGCAGTGATGCCCAACTAAGACTTTCCCTGTTTTTCGCGTAGCGAAAGTAATTTCGCCTAGCGAAATGTTGCCTTAAAACAAGACATCAACCTTATGGAACCATTTTGATTCTCTTCATGAAAACACTTCTTTTCTCATTTTGAGTCACTTGATTAGTTAGATGAACTAAGGATAAGGTATAAAACATGTTTCACTTTGGTGAAACCACTTTGAGATTTAATTCCCTTTAAAGTCACTTAGGGTTTTTCTTTGAAAAACACAAGTTATTGAAAACACTTTCTTTACATCAAAACTTGACTTGTCCAAGAACTATTCATATCCTTCCTTTTCTCAAGGTCATGGCTAATAGCCAACTAGGAATCAATGTGAAGTTTCACTTCATCAACCAATCAAAGTATGGCTCACAATACTTACACATTCATGATAACCATAATCCACATTACTACATCATAATCAAACATCCAAGTCCATCACACATTATGGTCTCATAATCAAACAATAAAAGTCCATACTTGATCTAGTGATCAAAGTAGGTTTTCCAACATACATAAAAATGATTTTTTATTCAATCATCAACATATGCTAAAGCACACTACAACATACTAAAGCATACACTCATCAAGACAACCTTGTTCTTGAAAAGAACTTGACAAAACATAACACATAAAAGTGAACCCAAACTAAAGGGTTTCACCCACACATAATTTAAACAACCATCTTCACCACCACCATCTTGGTGTGATGAGGTTCTTCTCCCCATACCTGTTGAAGAGCAGATTCCCGGATCGAAGTCGGTTGATCGGTTTGTGAACCTTCTGATAATTAACACCAACTACAAACAACCAAACAATCAAACATTAAACAACAATCAAACTAAACTCAACAATTCTCACAAAGAGGGTTTTGGCCACCCTAAAGAGAATAAAGCTAGGAATTGATCTTGGTTTTCCATTTCATGGATTCAAAGGCATATTAGGAAAGCTAAGGATGAAATCAAGTGTTAAAAATCAAAAATTGATGAAAACACTATTCATCATCATCAAGAAGGGTTCGGCCCTAATGTGATTTTTGAGCTATGATGAGAGTTGAATCACAAGCTCTTGGGTTTAGATAGAGAATGATGAGGTGAGTTCAAAGAAATTGGTCTCACATCAAAATGATTTTTCTACAATTTCCTATGGATTTTCAAAGTTTTGGATCTAAGAAATAATTTTCATGAAAATGAAGATTGATCTTGAAATAAATAGATATTCAAGAAGCTAAGAGATCATAGAAGTGATCTTACCTTGAAATGAAGGAAGATTGCTCAAGGAATCAAGTGAATCCAACAAGTGATTCAAGCTTTTCAAGAAGAAAAATGGAGTTTCTCTTCAAGAACAACAATGGTGTTCTTCTTTGGGCAGAAATTTCGTGAATGAGGGGCTGGATGGGCTGAGTTCAGCCTTTAAAACAAGTCACTTAAGGGCAAAAAGGTCATTTGCCAAAAGGGTAAAATGGTAAAAGTGCAAAAGACTAAGGTTAGGGGCATTTTGGTCATTTCGCGTCTAGATTTTTCCCGATCGTCATGACGACTCTGGCATACTCTCCCAAGTGTCCTGGGATGTTGTGATATCAAGATTATCCGTTGGCGAGTCTCGGTAACTCCATATGTGGCTCCGTTCGTCACCCGATTGAGAATTCCGCCCGAACGAAGGTCAGGAAATGATTTTTCTGAAATTTTTACGAAATTTAACCAAAACGTAGAGAATCAAATTCTAAGACTTATTGTCTCGTTCACGGGTCCATCTGAGGTCTTCTGAGCAGTAAAATCATACTGTCAGTGTAAAAACGCAGACCGGACTCCGTTTGAGTTTTCGACTCAAAACTTAATCGTAGCTTCCTACGATATCGTCGAGCATGACTATGGTCTCGGAATATTTTATTTCCATTCCTAAGACCTCGAATAAAATAAAGACATTAAAATACTGAAGAATTAGAAAACGTGAAAATCGGGGCGTTACAACATTCACAAGGCTGTTTAAGTCGTAGCATTCTGACCTGTTAGCGAATTATGCCTCTTTGACCGTATTACAGGCCGAATTAGGATTCGATATCTTCAAGAAAGATGTATATATGGATATTAGATTTAATCATACACCGATGTCATCCAATTTGGACTACTACAGCTCAATATATGGTCATCAGACCCTACAAAGGTATCACAGTTAGGAACAACATCACGTCACCAACATACGGATGCAATTTGATGAAGATAGAGATTGATTTTGCTCACGACCTCTGCCTGAAAATTGCAGATACTTCTCGGAGCCTTCCAACGATACCAAGATCGATGCATTTGAACACCTTAAGCTCCAGAAATTGTCAGCAGACGCTTGCAGGTTCTGATTTTCATGGGCAGTGTCACATCTCAAGTTTGAATAAAGAATTTCACTCAGATAAAGATTGATTCAGATCTCGACTTCTTCCGGAATCATGTAGGTATTTCTCCTATCTGTCTAACCAAACCAAGATCACTTCATTTGGACGAGCGTACCTCAAAATACGATGTTTCAACCGCTTGATTGTCGGCAACAAGCGCATGACTTCAATCTTCAGTGTTTTTGCTTTTGCAGCTTTTGTACTTTTGCCTTTGTTCACGCTTTTTTAGTCTTTCTTCTGTTAGGGTTGCTAAAAATTTTATCTTCTTCTGTTACAGTACTTGATGCTTCAGAACTTTATTGAAAAGTGCACGTCATTTTCTGGTCAAGCTTGGACGTTGAATATCTTAATACTTCATTCAAAATTACATCTTCAGCCATCATAATATTCTGCATTCCGAGTAGACGCTTGATTAGCTTCACTGGCAAGTTCTTAAATGAGTTAAGGAGCAAGGTTATCCACTGGGCCCATTCACAAGGCTGTTTAAGTCGTAGCATTCTGACTAGTTAGCTTATTATGCTCCTTTGACCCTGTTGCTGGCCGAATTAGGATTAGCATTCGATGTCTTCACGAAAATTGTATCTATGGATATTAGCTTTAATCAAAACCAGTTTCATCCCATTCAGACAACTACAGCTCAATATATGGTCATCAGATCCTACAAAGGTATGACAGTCAGGAACAACATCACGTCACCAACTTACGGATGCAATTTGACGAAGACAGAGATTGATTTCGCTCATGACCTCTGCCTGAAAATTGCAGATATTTCTCTGATCCTTCCAAGGATACCAAGATCGATGCATTTGAACAACTTAAGCTCCAGAAATTGTTATCAGACGCTTGCATGTTCTGAGTGTCACGAATAGTATCACATCTCAAGCGTGAATAAAGAATTTCACTCAGAAAAAGACTGATTCAGATTTCGACTTCTTCAGGAATCATGTTGGTATTTCTCTTATCTTTCTTACCAAACCTTGATCACTTCCGTTACTTTTGTCTTTGTTCACGCTTTTATGGACTTTCTTCTGTTAGGGTTGCTGAAGCTTTTGTCATCTTCTGTGACAGTACTTGATGCTTCAGAACTTTATTGAAAAGTGTACCTCATTTTCGGGTTAAGCTTGGACTTTGAATATCATAATACTTCATTCAAAATTACATCTTCAGCCATCATAATGTTCTGCATTCCAGGCAGACCCTTGATTAGCTTCACTGGGCGCTTCTTAAATGAGTTATGACGCTAGGTTATCCAATGGGCACATTCACAAGGCTGTTTAAGTCGTAGCATTCTGACCAGTTAGCGTATTATGTCTCTTTGACCCTATTACAGGCTGAATTAGGATTCGATATCTTCAAGAAACTTGTAAATATGGATATTAGATTTAATCAAACACCGGTTTTATCCAATTCGGGCTACTACAGCTCAATATATGGTCATCAGTCCCTACAAAAGTATGACAGTCAGAAACCACATCACGTCACCAACTTACGGATGCAATTTGACAATGATAGAGATTGATTTCGCTCTTGACCTCAGCATGAAAATTGTAAATGTTTCTCTGAGCCTTCCAACGATACCAAGATCGATGCATTTGAACACCTTAAGCTCTAGAAATTGTTATCAGACGCTTGCATGTTCTGACTGTCACGAATAGTATCACATCTCAAGCATGAATAAAGAATTTCACTCAGATAAAGATTGATTCAGATCTCGACTTCTTCAGGAATCATGTAGGTATTTCTCTTATCTTTCTAAGCAAACCAAGATCACTGCATTTGGACGAGCGTACCTCAAAATACGACGTTACAAAATGCTTGATTGTCGGCAACAGACGCTTGACTTCAATGTTCAGTGTTTTTGCTTTTGCAACTTTTGTACTTTTCCCTTTGTTCATGCTTTTTTAGTCTTTCTGCTGTTAGGGTTGCTAAAAATTTTATCTTCTTATGTTGCAGTACTTGATGCTTCAGAACTTTATTGAAAAGTGTACCTCATTTTCTGGTCAAGCTTGGACTTTGAATATCATAATACTTCATTCAAAATTACATCTTCAGCCATCATAATGTTCTGCATTCCAGGCAGACCCTTGATTAGCTTCACTAGGCGCTTCTTAAATGAGTTATGGCGCTAGGTTATCCAATGGGCACATTCACAAGGCTGTTAAAGTCGTAGCATTCTGACCAGTTAGCGTATTATGTCTCTATGACCCTATTACAGGCTGAATTAGGATTCGATATCTTCATGAAACTGCTAAATATGGATATTAGATTTAATCAGACACCGGTTTCATCCAATTCGGACTACTACAGCTCAATATATGGTCATCAGATCCTACAAAGGTATGACAGTCAGGAACAACATCACGTCACCAACTTACGGATGCAATTTGACGAAGATAGAGATTGATTTCGCTCATGACCTCTGCCTGAAAATTGCAGATATTTCTCTGATCCTTCCAAGGATACCAAGATCGATGCATTTGAACAACTTAAGCTCCAGAAATTGTTATCAGACGCTTGCATGTTCTGACTGTCACGAATAGTATCACATCTCAAGCGTGAATAAAGAATTTCACTCAGAAAAAGATTGATTCAGATTTCGACTTCTTCAGGAATCATGTAGGTATTTCTCTTATCTTTCTTACCAAACCTTGATCACTTCCGTTACTTTTGTCTTTGTTCACGCTTTTATGGACTTTCTTCTGTTAGGGTTGCTGAAGCTTTTGTCATCTTCTGTGACAGTACTTGATGCTTCAGAACTTTATTGAAAAGTGTACCTCATTTTCGGGTTAAGCTTGGACTTTGAATATCATAATACTTCATTCAAAATTACATCTTCAGCCATCATAATATTCTGCATTCCGAGTAGACGCTTGATTAGCTTCACTGGCAAGTTCTTAAATGAGTTAAGGAGCAAGGTTATCCACTGGGCCCATTCACAAGGCTGTTTAAGTCGTAGCATTCTGACTAGTTAGCTTATTATGCTCCTTTGACCCTGTTGCTGGCCGAATTAGGATTAGCATTCGATGTCTTCACGAAAATTGTATCTATGGATATTAGCTTTAATCAAAACCAGTTTCATCCCATTCGGACAACTACAGCTCAATATATGGTCATCAGATCCTACAAAGGTATGACAGTCAGGAACAACATCACGTCACCAACTTACGGATGCAATTTGATGAAGATAGAGATTGATTTCGCTCATGACCTCTGCCTGAAAATTGCAAATATTTCTCTGATCCTTCCAAGGATACCAAGATCGATGAATTTGAACAACTTAAGCTCCAGAAATTGTTATCAAACGCTTGCATGTTCTGACTGCCACGAATAGTATCACATCTCAAGCGTGAATAAAGAATTTCACTCAGAAAAAGATTGATTCAGATTTCGACTTCTTCAGGAATCATGTAGGTATTTCTCTTATCTTTCTTACCAAACCTTGATCACTTCCGTTACTTTTGTCTTTGTTCACGCTTTTATGGACTTTCTTCCGTTAGGGTTGCTGAAGCTTTTGTCATCTTCTGTGACAGTACTTGATGCTTCAGAACTTTATTAAAAAGTGTACCTCATTTTCGGGTTAAGCTTGGACTTTGAATATCTTAATACTTCATTCAAAATTACATTCACAAGGCTGTTTAAGTCATAGCATTCTGACCAGTTAGCGTATTATGCCTCTTTGACCCTATTACACGCCGAATTGGGATTCGATATCTTCATGAAACTTTTATATATGGATACTAGATTTAATCATACACCGGTTTCATCCAATTCGGACTACTGCAGCTCAATATATGGTCATCAGACCCTACAAAGGTATGACAGTCAGGAATAATATCACGTCGCCAACTTACGGATCCAATTTGACAATGATAGAGATTGATTTCGCTCTTGACCTCGATATGAAAATTGTAAATATTTCTCTGAGCCTTCCAACGATACCAAGATCGATGCATTTGAACACCTTTAGCCCCATAAATTGTCGGCAGACGCGTGCACGTTCTGATTTTCACGAACTATATCAGATCTCAAATTTGAATCAAGAATTTCACTCAGATAAAGATTGATTCAGATCTCGACTTCTTCAGGAATCATGTAGGTATTTCTCTTATCTTTCTAAGCAAACCAAGATCACTGCATTTGGACGAGCGTACCTCAAAATACGACGTTACAAACGCTTGATTGTCGGCAACAGACGCTTGACTTCAATGTTCAGTGTTTTTGCTTTTGCAGCTTTTGTACTTTTCCCTTTGTTCATGCTTTTTTAGTCTTTCTTCTGTTAGGGTTGCTAAAAATTTTATCTTCTTATGTTGCAGTACTTAATGCTTCAGAACTTTATTGAAAAATGTACCTCATTTTCTGGTCAAGCTTGGACTTTGAATATCATAATACTTCATTCAAAATTACATCTTCAGCCATCATAATGTTCTGTATTCCAGGCAGACCCTTGATTAGCTTCACTGGGCGCTTCTTAAATGAGTTATGGCGCTAGGTTATCCAATGGGCACATTCACATGGCTGTTTAAGTCGTAGCATTCTGACCAGTTAGCGTATTATGCCTCTTTGACCCTATTACAGGCTGAATTAGGATTCGATATCTTCACGAAAATTGCATATATGGATATTAGCATTAATCAAACACCAGTTTCATCCCATTCGGACTACTACAGCTCAATATATGGTCATCAGATCCTACAAAGGTATGACAGTCAGGAACAACATCACGTCACCAACATGCGGATGCAATTTGACGAAGATAGCGACTGATTTCGCTCTTGACTTCTGCCTGAAAATTGCAGATATTTCTCTGATCCTTCCAACGATACCAAGATTGATGAATTTGAACACCTTAAGCTCCAAAAATTGTTATCAGACGCTTGCATGTTCTGACTGTCACGAATAGTATCACATCTCAAGCGTGAATAAAGAATTTCACTCAGATAAAGATTGATTCAGATCTCGACTTCTTCAGGAATCATGTAGGTATTTCTCTTATCTTTCTTACCAAACCTAGATCACTTCCGCTACTTTTTTCTTTGTTCACACTTTTATGGTCTTTCTTCTGTTAGGAATGCTGAAGCTTTTGTCTTCTTCTGTTACAGTACTTGATGCTTCAGAACTTTATTGAAAAGTGTACCTCATTTTCTAGTCAAGCTTGGACTTTGAATATCATAATACTTCATTCAAAATTACATCTTCAGCCATCATAATGTTCTGCATTCCCGGTAGACCCTTGATTAGCTTCACTGGACGGTTCTTAAATGAGCAAGGCGCTAGGTTATCCAATGGGCACATTCACAAGGCTGTTTCAGTCGTAGCATTCTGACCCGTTAGCGTATTATGCTTCTTTGACCCTATTACAGGCCGAATTAGGATTCAATATCATCATGAAACTTGTATATATGGATATAAGATTTATTCAGACACCGGTTTCATCCAATTCGGACTACTACAACTCAATATATGGTCATCAGACCCTACAAAATATGACAGTCAGGAACAACATCACGTGACCAACTTACGGATGCAATTTGACAATGATAGAGATCGATTTCGCTCTTGAGCTCTTTATAAAAATTGCTGATATTTCTCGGAGCCTTCCAACGATACAAAGATCGATGTATTTGAACACCTTAAGCTCCAGAAATTGTCAGTTGACGCTTGCATGTTCTGATTTTCTCGAACTATATCACATCTCAAGGTTGAATAAAGAATTTCACTCAGATAAAGATTGATTCAGATCTCGACTTCTTTAGGAATCATGTAGGTATTTCTCTTATCTTTCTGAGCAAACCAAGATCACTGCATTTGGACTAGAGTACCTCAAAATACGTTACAAAAGCTTGATTGTCGGCAACAGGCGGTTGACTTCAATCTTCAGTGTTTTTGCTTTTGCTGCTTTGGTACTTTTGCCTTTCTTCACGCTTTTCTAGTCCTTTCTTCTGTTAGGGTTGCTAAAAAATTAATCTTCTTCTTTTATAGTACTTGATGCTTCAGAACTTTATTGAAAAGTGTACCTCATTTTCTGGTCAAGCTTGGACTTTGAATATCCAAATACTTAATTCAAAATTACATGTTCAGCCATCATAATGTTCTGCATTCCGAGTAGATGCTTAATTAGCTTCACTGGAAAGCTCTTAAATGAGCTAAGGAGCAAGGTTATCTACTGGGCCCATTCACAAGGCTGTTTAAGTCGTAGCATTCTGACCAGTTAGCTTATTATGCTTCTTTGACCCTGTTACTGGCCGAATTAGGATCAGCATTCGATGTCTTCACGAAAATTGTATATATGGATATTTGCTTTAATCAAACACCAATTTCATCCCATTGGGACAACTACAGCTCAATATGTGGTCATCAGATCCTACAAAGGTATGACCGTCCGGAACAACATCACGTCACCAACTTACGGATGCAATTTGACAATGATAGAGATCGATTTCGCTCTTGACCTCTGCTTGAAAATTGCAAATATTTCTCCGAGCCTTGCAACGATACCAAGATCGATGCATTTGAACACCTTAAGCGCTAGAAATTGTCAGCAGACGCTTGCATGTTCAGATTTTCACGAACAATATCACATCTCAAGTTTGAATAAAGAATTTCACCCAGATGAAGATTGATTCAGATCTCGACTTCATCAGGAGTCATGTTGGTATTTCTCTTATCTGTCTAACCAAACCAAGATCACTTGATTTGGACGAGCGTACCTCAAAATATAATGTTTCAAACGCTTGATTGTCGGCAGCAGGCGCTTGATTTCAATCTTCAGTGTTTTTGCTTTAGCAGCTTTTGTGCTTTTGCCTTTGTTCATGCTTTTTTACTCTTTCTTCAGTTAGAGTTGCTAAAAATTTTATCTTCTTCTGTTACAGTACTTGATGCTTCAGAACTTTATTGAAAAGTGTACTTCATTTTCTGGTCAAGCTTGGACTTTGAATATCATAATACTTCATTCAAAATTACATCTTCAGCCATCATAATGTTTTGCATTCCGGGTAGATCCCTGATTAGCTTCACCGGACGCTTCTTAAATGAGTTAAGGCACTAGGTTATCGAATGGGCACATTCACAGGGCTGTTTAAGTCGTAGCATTCTGCACAGTTAGAGTATTATGCCGCTTTGACCGTATTACAGGCAAAATTAGGATTCGATATCTTCATGAAACTTGTATATAAGGATATTAGATTTAATTAGACACCGGTTTTATCCAATTCTGACTACTACAGCTCAATATATGGTCATCAGACCCTACAAAGGTATGATAGTCAGGAACAACATCACGTCACCAGCTTACGGATGCAATTTGACAATGATAGAGATCGATTTCGCTCTTGACCTCTGCATGAAAATTGCAGATATTTCTCCGAGCCTTCCAACGATACCAAGATCGATGCATTTGAACACCTTAAGCTCCAGAAATTGTCAGCAGACGCTTGCATGTTCTGATTTTCACGAACAGTATCACATCTCAAGTTTGACTAAAGAATTTCACTCAGATAAAGATTGATTCAGATCTCGACTTTTTCAGGAATCATGTAAGTATTTCTCTTATCTGTCTAACCAAACCAAGATCACTTGATTTGGACGTGCGTACCTCAAAATATGATGTTTCAAACGCTTGATTGTCGGCAGCAGGCGCTTGATTTCAATCTTCGATGTTTTTGCTTTTGCAGCTTTTGTACTTTTGCCTTTGTTCATGCTTTTTTAGTCTTTCTTCAGTTAGAGTTGCTAAAATTTTTTTCTTCTTCTGTTACAGTATTTGATGCTTCAGAACTTTATTGAAAAGTGTACTTCATTTTCTGGTCAAGCTTGGACTTTGACTATCACAATACTTCTTTCAAAATTACATCTTCAGCCATCATAATGTTTTGCATTCCGGGTAGATCCCTGATTAGCTTCACTGGACGCTTCTTAAATGAGTTAAGGCGCTAGGTTATCCAATGGGCACATTCACAGGGCTGTTTAAGTCGTAGCATTCTGACCAGTTAGCGTATTATGCCGCTTTGACCCTATTACAGGCAAAATTAGGATTCGATATCTTCATGAAACTTGTATATAAGGATATTAGATTTAATTAGACACCGGTTTCATCAAATTCTGACTACTACAGCTCAATATATGGTCATCAGACCCTACAAATGTATGATAGTCAGGAGCAACATCACGTCACCAACTTACGGATGCAATTTGACAATGATAGAGATCGATTTCGCTCTTGACCTCTGCATGAAAATTGCAGATATTTCTCCGAGCCTTCTAACGATACCAAGATCGATGCATTTGAACACCTTAAGCTCCAGAAATTGTCAGCAGACGCTTGCATGTTCTGATTTTCACGAACAGTATCACATCTCAAGTTTGACTAAAGAATTTCACTTAGATAAAGATTGATTCAGATCTCGACTTCTTCAGGAATCATGTAGGTATTTCTCTTATCTGTCTAACCAAACCAAGATCACTTGATTTGGACGAGCGTACCTCAAAATATGATCTTTCAAACGCTTGATTGTCGGCAGCAGGCGCTTGAGTTCAATCTTCTGTGTTTTTGCTTTTGCAGCTTTTGTACTTTTGCCTTTGTTCATGCTTTTTCAGTCTTTCTTCAGTTAGTGTTGCTAAAAATTTTATCTTCTTCTGTTACAGTACTTGATGCTTCAGAACTTTATTGAAAAGTGTACTTCATTTTTTGGTCAAGCTTGGACTTTGAATATCATAATACTTCATTCAAAATTACATCTTCAGCCATCATAATGTTTTGCATTCCGGGTAGATCCCAGATTAGCTTCACTGGACGCTTCTTAAATGAGTTAAGGCGCTAGGTTATCCAATGGGCACATTCACAGGGCTGTTTAAGTCGTAGCATTCTGACCAGTTAGCGTATTATGCCGCTTTGACCCTATTACATGCAAAATTAGGATTCGATATCTTCATGCAACTTGTATATAAGGATATTAGATTTAATCAGACACCGGTTTCATCCAATTCTGACTACTACAGCTCAATATATGGTCATCAGACCCTACAAAGGTATGATAGTCAGGAACAACATCACGTCACCAACTTACGGATGCAATTTGACAATGATAGAGATCGATTTCGTTCTTGACCTCTGCATGAAAATTACAGATATTTCTCGGATACTTCTAACGATACCAAGATCGATGCATTTGAACACCTTAAGCTCCAGAAATTGTCAGCAGACGCTTGCATGTTCTGATTTTCACCAACAGTATCACATATCAAGTTTGAATAAAGAATTTCACTCAGGTAAAGATTGATTCAGATCTCGACTTCTTCAGGAATCATGTAGGTATTTCTCTTATCTGTCTAACCAAACCAAGATCACTTCATTTGGATGAGCGTACCTAAAAATACGATGTTTCAAACGCTTGATTGTCGGCAACAGGCGCTTGACTTCAATCTTCAGTGTTTTTGCTTTTGCAGCTTTTGTACTTTTGCCTTTGTTCACGCTTTTTTAGTCTTTCTTCTGTTAGGGTTGCTAAAAATTTTATCTTCTTCTGTTACAGTACTTGATGCTTCAGAACTTTATTGAAAAGTGTACTTCATTTTTTGGTCAAGCTTGGACTTTGAATATCATAATACTTCATTCAAAATTACATCTTCAGCCATCATAATGTTCTGCATGCATTCCAGGCAAACCCTTGATTAGCTTCACTGGGCGCTTCTTAAATGAGTTATGGCGCTAGGTTATCCAATGGGCACATTCACAAGGCTGTTTATGTCGTAGCATTCTGACCAGTTAGCGTATTATGTCTCTTTGACCCTATTACAGGCTGAATTAGGATTCGATATCTTCATGAAACTTCTAAATATGGATATTAGATTTAATCAGACACCGGTTTCATCCAATTCGGACTACTACAGCTCAATATATGGTCATCAGACCCTACAAAGGTATGACAGTCAGAAACAACATCACGTCACCAACTTACGGATGCAATTTGACAATGATAGAGATTGATTTCGCTCTTGAACTCAGCCTGAAAATTATAAATGTTTCTCTGAGCTTCCAACGATACCAAGATCGATGCATTTGAACACCTGAAGCTCCAGAAATTGTTATCAGACACTTGCATGTTCTAACTGTCACGAATAGTATCACATCTCAAGCGTGAATAAAGAATTTCACACAGATAAAGATTGATTCAGATCTCGACTTCTTCACGAATCATGTAGGTATTTCTCTTATCTTTCTAAGCAAACAAAGATCACTGCATTTGGACGAGCGTACTCAAAATACGACGTTACAAAATGCTTGATTGTCGGCAACAGACGCTTGACTTCAATGTTCAGTGTTTTTGCTTTGCAGCTTTTGTACTTTTCCCTTTGTTCATGCTTTTTTAGTCTTTATTCTGTTAGGGTTGCTAAAAATTTTCTCTTCTTATGTTGCAGTACTTGATGCTTCAGAACTTTATTGAAAAGTGTACCTCATTTTCTGGTCAAGCTTGGACTTTGAATATCATAATAGTTCATTCAAAATTACATCTTTAGCCATCATAATGTTCTGCATTCCAGGCAGACCCTAGATTAGCTTCACTGGGCGCTTCTTAAATGAGTTATGGCGCAAGGTTATCCAATGGGCACATTCACAAGGCTGTTTAAGTCGTAGCATTCTGACCAGTTAGCGTATTATGTCTCTATGACCCTATTACAGGCTGAATTAGGATTCGATATCTTCATGAAACTGCTAAATATGAATATTAGATTTAATCAGACACCGGTTTCATCCAATTCGGACTACTACAGCTCAATATATGGTCATCAGATCCTACAAAGGTATGACAGTCAGGAACAACATCACGTCACCAACTTACGGATGCAATTTGACGAACATAGAGATTGATTTCGCTCATGACCTCTGCCTGAAAATTGCAGATATTTCTCTGATCCTTCCAAGGATACCAAGATCGATTCATTTGAACAACTTAAGCTCCAGAAATTGTTATCAGACGCTTGCATATTCTGACTGTCACGAATAGTATCACATCTCAAGCGTGAATAAAGAATTTCACTCAGAAAAAGATTGATTCAGATTTCGACTTCTTCAGGAATCATGTAGGTATTTCTCTTATCTTTCTTACCAAACCTTGATCACTTCCGTTACTTTTGTCTTTGTTCACGCTTTTATGGACTTTCTTCGTTAGGGTTGCTGAAGCTTTTGTCATCTTCTGTGACAGTACTTGATGCTTCAGAACTTTATTGAAAAGTGTACCTCATTTTCGGTTAAGCTTGGACTTTGAATATCATAATACTTCATTCAAAATTACATCTTCAGCCATCATAATATTCTGCATTCCGAGTAGACGCTTGATTAGCTTCACTGGCAAGTTCTTAAATGAGTTAAGGAGCTAGGTTATCCACTGGGCCCATTCACAAGGCTGTTTAAGTCGTAGCATTCTGACTAGTTAGCTTATTATGCTCCTTTGACCCTGTTGTTGGCCGAATTAGATTAGCATTCGATGTCTTCACGAAAATTGTATCTATGGATATTAGCTTTATCAAAACCAGTTTCATCCATTGGACAACTACAGCTCAATATATGGTCATCAGATCCTACAAAGTATGACAGTCAGAAAACAACATCACGTCACCAACTTATGGATGCAATTTGACAAGATAGAGATTGATTTCGCTCATGACTCTGCCTGAAATTGCAAATATTTCTCTGATCCTTCCAAGGATACCAAGATCGATGCATTTGAAAACTTAAGCTCAGAAATTGTTATCAGACGCTTGCATGTTCTGACTGTCACGAATAGTATCACATCTCAAGCGTGAATAAAGAATTTCACTCAGAAAAAGATTGATTCAGATTTTGACTTCTTCAGGAATCATGTAGGTATTTCTCTTATCTTTCTTACCAAACCTTGATAACTTCCGTTACTTTTGTCTTTGTTTCACGCTTTTATGGACTTTCTTCTGTTAGGGTTGCTGAAGCTTTTGTCATCTTCTGTGACAGTACTTGATGCTTCAGAACTTTATTGAAATGTGTACCTCATTTTCGGGTTAAGCTTGGACTTTGAATATCATAATACTTCATTCAAAATTACATCTTCAACCATCATAATGTTCTGCATTCCGGATAGACCCTTGATTAGCTTCACTGGACGCTTCTTAAATGAGTTAAGGTGCTAGGTTATCCAATGGGCACATTCACAAGGCTGTTTAAGTCATAGCATTCTGACCAGTTAGCGTATTATGCCTCTTTGACCCTATTACACGCCGAATTAGGATTCGATATCTTCATGAAACTTTTTATATATGGATACTAGATTTAATCATACGCCGGTTTCATCCAATTCGGACTACTGAGCTCAATATATGGTCATCAGACCCTACAAAGGTATGACAGTCAGGAATAATATCACGTCGCCAACTTACGGATCCAATTTGACAATGATAGAGATTGATTTCGCTCTTGACCTCGATACGAAAATTGTAAATATTTCTCTGAGCCTTCCAACGATACCAAGATCGATGCATTTGAACACCTTTAGCCCCATAAATTGTCAGCAGACGCGTGCATGTTCTGATTTTCACGAACTATATCACATCTCAAATTTGAATCAAGAATTTCACTCAGATAAAGATTGATTCAGATCTCGACTTCTTCAGGAATCATGTAGGTATTTCTCTTATCTTTCTAAGCAAACCAAGATCACTGCATTTGGACGAGCGTACCTCAAAATACGACGTTACAAACGCTTGATTGTCGGCAACAGACGCTTGACTTCAATGTTCAGTGTTTTTGCTTTTGCAGCTTTTGTACTTTTCCCTTTGTTCATGCTTTTTTAGTCTTTCTTCTGTTAGGGTTGCTAAAAATTTTATCTTCTTATGTTGCAGTACTTAATGCTTCAGAACTTTATTGAAAAATGTACCTCATTTTCTGGTCAAGCTTGGACTTTGAATATCATAATACTTCATTCAAAATTACATCTTCAGCCATCATAATGTTCTGTATTCCAGGCAGACCCTTGATTAGCTTCACTGGGCGCTTCTTAAATGAGTTATGGCGCTAGGTTATCCAATGGGCCCATTCACATGGCTGTTTAAGTCGTAGCATTCTGACCAGTTAGCGTATTATGCCTCTTTGACCCTATTACAGGCCGAATTAGGATTCGATATCTTCACGAAAATTGTATATATGGATATTAGCATTAATCAAACACCAGTTTCATCCCATTCGGACTACTACAGCTCAATATATGGTCATCAGATCCTACAAAGGTATGACAATCAGGAACAACAATCACGTCACCAACATGCGGATGCAATTTGACGAAGATAGCGACTGATTTCGCTCTTGACTTTGCCTGAAAATGCAGATATTTCTCTGATCCTTCCAACGATACCAAGATTGATGACTTTGAACACCTTAAGCTCCAAAAATGTTATCAGCGCTTGCATGTTCTGACTGTCACGAATAGTACCACATCTCAAGCATGAATAAAGAATTTCACTCAGAAAAAGATTGATTCAGATTTCGACTTCTTCAGGAATCATGTAGGTATTTCTCTTATCTTTCTTACCAACCTTGATCTCTTCCGTTACTTTTGTCTTTGTTCACGCTTTTATGGACTTTCTTCTGTGAAGCTTTTGTCATCTTCTGTGACAGTACTGATGCTTCAGAACTTTATGAAAAGTGTACCTCATTTTCGGGTTAAGCTTGGACTTTGAAATATCATAATACTTCATTCAAAATTACATCTTCAGCCATCATAATATTCTGCATTCCGAGTAGACGCTTGATTAGCTTCACTGGCAAGTTCTTTAATGAGTTAAGGAGCAAGGTTATCCACTGGGCCATTCACAAGGTGTTTAAGTCGTAGCATTCTGACTAGTTAGCTTATTATGCTCCTTTGACCCTGTTGCTGGCCGAATTAGGATTAGCATTCGATGTCTTCACGAAAATTGTATCTATGGATATTAGCTTTAATCTCAAAACCGTTTCATCCCATTCGGACAACTACAGCTCAATATATGGTCATCAGATCCTACAAAGTATGACAGTCAGGAACAACATCACGTCACCAACTTACGGATGCAATTTGACGAAGATAGAGATTGATTTCGCTCATGACCTCTGCCTGAAAATTGCAAATATTTCTCTGATCCTTCCAAGGATACCAAGATCGATGCCATTTGAACAACTTAAGCTCCAGAAATTGTTATCAGACGCTTGCATGTTCTGACTGTCACGAATTAGTATCACATCTCAAGCGTGAATAATGAATTTCACTCAGAAAAGATTGATTCAGATTTCGACTTCTTCAGGAATCATGTAGGTATTTCTCTTATCTTTCTTACCAAACCTTGATAACACTTTCCGTTACTTTTGTCTTTGTTCAACGCTTTTATGGACTTTCTTCTGTTTGGGTTGCTGAAGCTTTTGTCATCTTCTTGTGACAGTACTTGATGCTTCAGAACTTTATTGAAAAGTGTACCTCATTTTCGGGTTAAGCTTGGACTTTGAATATCATAATACTTCATTCAAAATTACATCTTCAACCATCATAATGTTCTGCATTCTGGATAGACCCTTGATTAGCTTCAACTGGACGCTTCTTAAATGAGTTAAGGTGCTAGGTTATCCATGGGCACATCCACAAGGCTGTTTAAGTCATAGCATTTTGACCAGTTAGCGTATTATGCCTCTTTGACCCTATTACACGCCGAATTAGGATTCGATATCTTCATGAAACTTTATATATGGATACTAGATTTAATCATACGACCGGTTTCATCCAATTCGGACTACTGCAGCTCAATATATGGTCATCAGACCCTACAATAGGTATGACAGTCAGGAATAATATCACGTCGCCAACTTACGGATCCAATTTGACAATGATAGAGATTGATTTCGCTCTTGACCTCTCGATATGAAAATTGTAAATATTTCTCTGAGCCTTCCAACGATACCAAGATCGATGCATTTGAACACCTTAGCCCATAAATTGTCAGCAGACGCGTGCATGTTCTGATTTTTCACGAACTATATCCAATCTCAAATTTGAATCAAGAATTTCACTCAGAAAAGATTGATTCAGATCTCGACTTCTTCAGGAATCATGTAGGTATTTCTATTATCTTTCTAAGCAAAACCAAGATCACTGCATTTGGCGAGCGTACCTCAAAATACGACGTTACAAACGCTTGATGTCCGCAACAGACGCTTGACTTCAATGTTCAGTGTTTTTGCTTTTGCAGCTTTTGTACTTTTCCTTTGTTCATGCTTTTTAGTCTTTCTTCTGTTAGGGTTGCTAAAAATTTTATCTTCTTATGTTGCAGTACTTAATGCTTCAGAACTTTACTGAAAAATGTACCTCATTTTCTGGTCAAGCTTGGACTTTGAATATCATAATACTTCATTCAAAATTACATCTTCAGCCATCATAATGTTCTGTATTCCAGGCAGACCCTTGATTAGCTTCACTGGCGCTTCTTAAATGAGTTATGGCGCTAGGTTTTTCCAATGGGCACATTCACATGGCTGTTTAAGTCGTAGCATTCTGACCAGTTAGCGTATTATGCCTCTTTGACCCTATTTTCGGGTAAGCTTGGACTTTGAATATCATAATACTTCATTCAAAATTACATCTTCAGCCATCTTAATATTCTGCATTCCGAGTAGAGCTTGATTAGCTTCACTGGCAAGTTCTTAAATGAGTTAAGGAGCAAGGTTATCCACTGGGCCATTCACAAGGCTGTTTAAGTCGTAGCATTCTGACTAGTTAGCTTATTATGCTCCTTTGACCTGTTGCTGGCCGAAATAGGATTAGCATTCGATGTCTTCACGAAAATTGTATCTATGGATATTAGCTTTAATCAAAACCAGTTTCATCCCATTCGGACAACTACAGCTCAATATATGGTCATTCAGATCCTACAAAGGTATGACAGTCAGGAAAAAACATCACGTCACAACTTACGGATGCTATTTGATGAAGATAGAGATGATTTCGCTCATGACCTCTGCCTGAAAATTGCAAATATTTCTCTGATCCTTCCAAGGATACCAAGATCGATGCATTTGAACAACTTAAGCTCCAGAAATTGTTATCAAACGCTTGCATGTTCTGACGTCACGAATAGTGATCACATCTCAAGCGTGAATAAAGAATTTCACTCAGAAAAAGATTGATTCAGATTTCGACTTCTTCAGGAAATCATGTAGTATTTCTCTTATCTTTCTTACCAACCTTGATCACTTCCGTTACTTTTGTCTTTGTTCACGCTTTTATGGACTTTCTTCTGTTAGGGTTGCTGAAGCTTTTGTCATCTTCTGTGACAGTACTTGATGCTTCAGAACCTTATTGAAAAGTGTACCTCAATTTCGGGTTAAGCTTGGACTTTGAATATCTTAATACTTCATTCAAAATTACATCTTCAACCATCATAATGTTCTGCATTCCGGATAGAACCTTGATTAGCTTCACTGGAAGCTTCTTAAATGGGTTAAGGTGCTAGGTTATCCAATGGGCACATTCACAAGGCTGTTTAAGTCATAGCATTCTGACCAGTTAGCGTATTATGCCTCTTTGACCTATTACACGCCGAATTGGGATTCGATATCTTCATGAAACTTTTATATATGGATACTAGATTTAATCATACACCGGTTTCATCCAATTCGGACTACTGCAGCTCAATTATGGTCATCAGACCCTACAAAGGTATGACAGTCAGGAATAATATCACGTCGCCAACTTACGGATCCAATTTACATGATAGAAGATTGATTTCGCTCTTGACCTCGATATGAAAATTGTAAATATTTCTCTGAGCCTTCCAACGATTACCAAGATCGATGCATTTGAACACCTTTAGCCCCATAAATTGTCAGCAGACGCGTGCATGTTCTGATTTTCACGAACTATATCACATCTCAAATTTGAATCAAGAATTTCACTCAGATAAAGATTGATTCAGATCTCGACTTCTTCAGGAATCAAATATAGGTTTATTTCTCTTATCTTTCTAAGCAAACCAAGATCACTGCATTTGGACGAGCGTACCTCAAAATACGACGTTACAAACGCTTGATTGTCGGCAACAGACGCTTGACTTCATGTCAGTGTTTTTGCTTTTGCAGCTTTTGTACTTTTCCTTTGTTCATGCTTTTTTAGTCTTTCTTCTGTTAGGGTTGCTAAAAATTTTATCTTCTTATGTTGCAGTACTTAATGCTTCAGAACTTTATTGAAAAAGGTACCTCATTTTCTGGTCAAGCTTGGACTTTGAATATCATAATACTTCATTCAAAAATTACATCTTCAGCCATCATAATGTTCTGTATTCCGGGCAGACCCTTGATTAGCTTCACTGGGCGCTTTTAAATGAGTTATGGCGCTAGGTTATCCAATGGGCACATTCACATGGCTGTTTAAGTCGTAGCATTCTGACCAGTTAGCGTATTATGCCTCTTTGACCCTATTACAGGCCGAATAGGATTCGATATCTTCACGAAACTTGTATATATGGATAATTAGCATTAATCAAACACCAGTTTCATCCCATTCGGACTACTACAGCTCAATATATGGTCATCAGATCTACAAAGGTATGACAGTCAGGAACAACATCACGTCACCAACATGCGGAGCAATTTGACGAAGATAGCGACTGATTTCGCTCTTGACTTCTGCCTGAAAATTGCAGATATTTCTCTGATCCTTCCAACGATACCAAGATTGATGAATTTGAACACCTTAAGCTCCAAAATTTGTTATCAGACGCTTGCATGCTCTAACTGTCACGAATAGTACCACATCTCAAGCGTGAATAAAGAATTTCACTCAGATAAAGATTGATTCAGATCTCGACTTCTTCAGGAATCATGTAGNTAGGTATTTCTCTTATCTTTCTTACCAAACCTAGATCACTTCCGCTACTTTTGTCTTTGTTCACGCTTTTATGGTCTTTCTTCTGTTAGGGTTGCTGAAGCTTTTGTCATCTTCTGTTACAGTACTTGATGCTTCAGAACTTTATTGAAAAGTGTACCTCATTTTCTGGTCAAGCTTGGACTTTGAATATCATAATACTTCATTCAAAATTACATCTTCAGCCATCATAATGTTCTGCATTCCAGGCAGACCCTTGATTAGCTTCACGGGGCGCTTCTTAAATGAGTTATGGCGCTAGGTTATCCAATGGGCACATTCACAAGGCTTTTAAGTCGTAGCATTCTGACCAGTTAGCGTATTATCTCTCTTTGACCCTATTACAGGCTGAATTAGGATTCGATATCTTCATGAAACTTCTAAATATGGATATTAGATTTAATCAGACACCGGTTTCATCCAATTCAGACTACTACAGCTCAATATATGGTCATCAGACCCTACAAAGGTATGACAGTCAGAAACAACATCACGTCACCAACTTACGGATGCAATTTGACAATGATAGAGATTGATTTCGCTCTTGAACTCAGCATGAAAATTGTAAATGTTTCTCTGAGCCTTCCAACGATACCAAGATCGATGCATTTGAACACCTTAAGCTCCAGAAATTGTTATCAGACACTTGCATGTTCTGACTGTCACGAATAGTATCACATCTCAAGCGTGAATAAAGAATTTCACACAGATAAAGATTGATTCAGATCTCGACTTCTTCACGAATCATGTAGGTATTTCTCTTATCTTTCTTACCAAACCTTGATCACTTCCGTTACTTTTGTCTTTGTTCACGCTTTTATGGTCTTTCTTCTGTTAGGAATGCTGAAGGTTTTGTCATCTTCTGTTACAGTACTTGATGCTTAAGAACTTTATTGAAAAGTGTACCTCATTTTCTGGTCAAGCTTGGACTTTGAATATCATAATACGTCATTCAAAATTGCATCTTCAGCCATCATATGTTCTGCATTCCGGGTAGGCCCTTGATTAGCTTCATTGGACAGTTCTTAAATGAGTCAAGGCGCTAGGTTATCCAATGGGCACATTCACAAGGCTGTTTAAGTCATGACATTCAGACCAGTTAGCGTATTATGCCTCTTTGACCCTATTACAGGCCGAATTTGGATTCGATATCTTCATGAAACTTGTATATATGGATATTAGATTTAATCAGACACCGGTTTCATCCAATTCGGACTACTGCAACTCAATATATGGTCATCAGGGCCTACAAAGGTATGACAGTCAGGAACAACATCACGTCACCAACTTATGGATGCAATTTGACAATGACAGAGATCGATTTCGCTCTTGACCTCTGCATGAAAATTGCAGATATTTCTCGGAGCCTTCCATCGATACCAAGATCGATGCATTTGAACACCTTAAGCTCTAGAAATTGTTATGAGACACTTGCATGTTCTGACTGTCACGAATAGTATCACATCTCAAGCGTGAATAAAGAATTTCACTCAGATAAAGATTGATTCAGATCTCGACTTCTTCAGGAATCATGTAGGTATTTCTCTTATCTTTCTTACCAAACCTAGATCACTTCCGCTACTTTTTTCTTTGTTCACGCTTTGATGGTCTTTCTTCTGTTAGGGTTGCTGAAGCTTTTGTCATCTTCTGTTACAGTACTTGATGCTTCAGAACTTTATTGAAAAGTGTACCTCATTTTCTGGTCAAGCTTGGACTTTGAATATCATAATACTTCATTCAAAATTACATCTTCAGCCATCATAATGTTCTGCATTCCAGGCAGACCCTTGATTAGCTTCACTGGGCGCTTCTTAAATGAGTTATGGCGCTAGGTTATCCAATGGGCACATTCACAAGGCTGTTTAAGTCGTAGCATTCTGACCAGTTAGCGTATTATGTCTCTTTGACCCTATTACAGGCTGAATTAGGATTCGATATCTTCATGAAACTTCTAAATATGGATATTAGATTTAATCAGACACCGGTTTCATCCAATTCGGACTACTACAGCTCAATATATGGTCATCAGACCCTACAAAGGTATGACAGTCAGAAACAACATCACGTCACCAACTTACGGATGCAATTTGACAATGATAGAGATTGATTTCGCTCTTGAACTCAGCATGAAAATTGTAAATGTTTCTCTGAGCCTTCCAACGATACCAAGATCGATGCATTTGAACACCTTAAGCTCCAGAAATTGTTATCAGACACTTGCATGTTCTGACTGTCACGAATAGTATCACATCTCAAGCGTGAATAAAGAATTTCACACAGATAAAGATTGATTCAGATCTCGACTTCTTCACGAATCATGTAGGTATTTCTCTTATCTTTCTTACCAAACCTTGATCACTTCCGTTACTTTTGTCTTTGTTCACGCTTTTATGGTCTTTCTTCTGTTAGGAATGCTGAAGGTTTTGTCATCTTCTGTTACAGTACTTGATGCTTAAGAACTTTATTGAAAAGTGTACCTCATTTTCTGGTCAAGCTTGGACTTTGAATATCATAATACGTCATTCAAAATTGCATCTTCAGCCATCATAATGTTCTGCATTCCGGGTAGGCCCTGATTAGCTTCATTGGACAGTTCTTAAATGAGTCAAGGCGCTAGGTTATCCAATGGGCACATTCACAAGGCTGTTTAAGTCATGACATTCAGACCAGTTAGCGTATTATGCCTCTTTGACCCTATTACAGGCCGAATTTGGATTCGATATCTTCATGAAACTTGTATATATGGATATTAGATTTAATCAGACACCGGTTTCATCCAATTCGGACTACTGCAACTCAATATATGGTCATCAGGGCCTACAAAGGTATGACAGTCAGGAACATCATCACGTCACCAACTTATGGATGCAATTTGACAATGACAGAGATCGATTTCGCTCTTGACCTCTGCATGAAAATTGCAGATATTTCTCGGAGCCTTCCATCGATACCAAGATCGATGCATTTGAACACCTTAAGCTCTAGAAATTGTTATGAGACACTTGCATGTTCTGACTGTCACGAATAGTATCACATCTCAAGCGTGAATAAAGAATTTCACTCAGATAAAGATTGATTCAGATCTCGACTTCTTCAGGAATCATGTAGGTATTTCTCTTATCTTTCTTACCAAACCTAGATCACTTCCGCTACTTTTTTCTTTGTTCACGCTTTTATGGTCTTTCTTCTGTTAGGGTTGCTGAAGCTTTTGTCATCTTCTGTTACAGTACTTGATGCTTCAGAACTTTATTGAAAAGTGTACCTCATTTTCTGGTCAAGCTTGGACTTTGAATATCATAATACTTCATTCAAAATTACATCTTCAGCCATCATAATGTTCTGCATTCCAGGCAGACCCTTGATTAGCTTCACTGGGCGCTTCTTAAATGAGTTATGGCGCTAGGTTATCCAATGGGCACATTCACAAGGCTGTTTAAGTCGTAGCATTCTGACCAGTTAGCGTATTATGTCTCTTTGACCCTATTACAGGCTGAATTAGGATTCGATATCTTCATGAAACTTCTAAATATGGATATTAGATTTAATCAGACACCGGTTTCATCCAATTCGGACTACTACAGCTCAATATATGGTCATCAGACCCTACAAAGGTATGACAGTCAGAAACAACATCACGTCACCAACTTACGGATGCAATTTGACAATGATAGAGATTGATTTCGCTCTTGAACTCAGCATGAAAATTGTAAATGTTTCTCTGAGCCTTCCAACGATACCAAGATCGATGCATTTGAACACCTTAAGCTCCAGAAATTGTTATCAGACACTTGCATGTTCTGACTGTCACGAATAGTATCACATCTCAAGCGTGAATAAAGAATTTCACACAGATAAAGATTGATTCAGATCTCGACTTCTTCACGAATCATGTAGGTATTTCTCTTATCTTTCTTACCAAACCTTGATCACTTCCGTTACTTTTGTCTTTGTTCACGCTTTTATGGTCTTTCTTCTGTTAGGAATGCTGAAGGTTTTGTCATCTTCTGTTACAGTACTTGATGCTTAAGAACTTTATTGAAAAGTGTACCTCATTTTCTGGTCAAGCTTGGACTTTGAATATCATAATACGTCATTCAAAATTGCATCTTCAGCCATCATAATGTTCTGCATTCGGGTAGGCCCTTGATTAGCTTCATTGGACAGTTCTTAAATGAGTCAAGGCGCTAGGTTATCCAATGGGCACATTCACAAGGCTGTTTAAGTCATGACATTCAGACCAGTTAGCGTATTATGCCTCTTTGACCCTATTACAGGCCGAATTTGGATTCGATATCTTCATGAAACTTGTATATATGGATTTTAGATTTAATCAGACACCGGTTTCATCCAATTCGGACTACTGCAACTCAATATATGGTCATCAGGGCCTACAAAGGTATGACAGTCAGGAACAACATCACGTCACCAACTTATGGATGCAATTTGACAATGACAGAGATCGATTTCGCTCTTGACCTCTGCATGAAAATTGCAGATATTTCTCGGAGCCTTCCATCGATACCAAGATCGATGCATTTGAACACCTTAAGCTCTAGAAATTGTTATGAGACACTTGCATGTTCTGACTGTCACGAATAGTATCACATCTCAAGCGTGAATAAAGAATTTCACTCAGATAAAGATTGATTCAGATCTCGACTTCTTCAGGAATCATGTAGGTATTTCTCTTATCTTTCTTACCAAACCTAGATCACTTCCGCTACTTTTTTCTTTGTTCACGCTTTTATGGTCTTTCTTCTGTTAGGGTTGCTGAAGCTTTTGTCATCTTCTGTTACAGTACTTGATGCTTCAGAACTTTATTGAAAAGTGTACCTCATTTTCTGGTCAAGCTTGGACTTTGAATATCATAATACTTCATTCAAAATTACATCTTCAGCCATCATAATGTTCTGCATTCCAGGCAGACCCTTGATTAGCTTCACTGGGCGCTTCTTAAATGAGTTATGGCGCTAGGTTATCCAATGGGCACATTCACAAGGCTGTTTAAGTCGTAGCATTCTGACCAGTTAGCGTATTATGTCTCTTTGACCCTATTACAGGCTGAATTAGGATTCGATATCTTCATGAAACTACTAAATATGGATATTAGATTTAATCAGACACCGGTTTCATCCAATTCGGACTACTACAGCTCAATATATGGTCATCAGACCCTACAAAGGTATGACAGTCAGAAACAACATCACGTCACCAACTTACGGATGCAATTTGACAATGATAGAGATTGATTTCGCTCTTGAACTCAGCATGAATATTGTAAATGTTTCTCTGAGCCTTCCAACGATACCAAGATCGATGCATTTGAACACCTTAAGCTCTAGAAATTGTTATCAGACACTTGCATGTTCTGACTGTCACGAATAGTATCACATCTCAAGCGTGAATAAAGAATTTCACACAGATAAAGATTGATTCAGATCTCGACTTCTTCACGAATCATGTAGGTATTTCTCTTATCTTTCTTACCAAACCTTGATCACTTCCGTTACTTTTGTCTTTGTTCACGCTTTTATGGTCTTTCTTCTGTTAGGAATGCTGAAGGTTTTGTCATCTTCTGTTACAGTACTTGATGCTTAAGAACTTTATTGAAAAGTGTACCTCATTTTCTGGTCAAGCTTGGACTTTGAATATCATAATACGTCATTCAAAATTGCATCTTCAGCCATCATAATGTTCTGCATTCCGGGTAGGCCCTTGATTAGCTTCATTGGACAGTTCTTAAATGAGTCAAGGCGCTAGGTTATCCAATGGGCACATTCACAAGGCTGTTTAAGTCATGACATTCAGACCAGTTAGCGTATTATGCCTCTTTGACCCTATTACAGGCCGAATTTGGATTCGATATCTTCATGAAACTTGTATATATGGATATTAGATTTAATCAGACACCGGTTTCATCCAATTCGGACTACTACAACTCAATATATGGTCATCAGGGCCTACAAAGGTATGACAGTCAGGAACAACATCACGTCACCAACTTATGGATGCAATTTGACAATGACAGAGATCGATTTCGCTCTTGACCTCTGCATGAAAATCCAGATATTTCTCGGAGCCTTCCATCGATACCAAGATCGATGCATTTGAACACCTTAAGCTCTAGAAATTGTTATGAGACACTTGCATGTTCTGACTGTCACGAATAGTATCACATCTCAAGCGTGAATAAAGAATTTCACTCAGATAAAGATTGATTCAGATCTCGACTTCTTCAGGAATCATGTAGGTATTTCTCTTATCTTTCTTACCAAACCTAGATCACTTCCGCTACTTTTTTCTTTGTTCACGCTTTTATGGTCTTTCTTCTGTTAGGGTTGCTGAAGCTTTTGTCATCTTCTGTTACAGTACTTGATGCTTCAGAACTTTATTGAAAAGTGTACCTCATTTTCTGGTCAAGCTTGGACTTTGAATATCATAATACTTCATTCAAAATTACATCTTCAGCCATCATAATGTTCTGCATTCCAGGCAGACCCTTGATTAGCTTCACTGGGCGCTTCTTAAATGAGTTATGGCGCTAGGTTATCCAATGGGCACATTCACAAGGCTGTTTAAGTCGTAGCATTCTGACCAGTTAGCGTATTATGTCTCTTTGACCCTATTACAGGCTGAATTAGGATTCGATATCTTCATGAAACTACTAAATATGGATATTAGATTTAATCAGACACCGGTTTCATCCAATTCGGACTACTACAGCTCAATATATGGTTATCAGACCCTACAAAGGTATGACAGTCAGAAACAACATCACGTCACCAACTTACGGATGCAATTTGACAATGATAGAGATTGATTTCGCTCTTGAACTCAGCATGAATATTGTAAATGTTTCTCTGAGCCTTCCAACGATACCAAGATCGATGCATTTGAACACCTTAAGCTCCAGAAATTGTTATCAGACACTTGCATGTTCTGACTGTCACGAATAGTATCACATCTCAAGCGTGAATAAAGAATTTCACACAGATAAAGATTGATTCAGATCTCGACTTCTTCACGAATCATGTAGGTATTTCTCTTATCTTTCTTACCAAACCTTGATCACTTCCGTTACTTTTGTCTTTGTTCACGCTTTTATGGTCTTTCTTCTGTTAGGAATGCTGAAGCTTTTGTCATCTTCTGTTACAGTACTTGATGCTTAAGAACTTTATTGAAAAGTGTACCTCATTTTCTGGTCAAGCTTGGACTTTGAATATCATAATACGTCATTCAAAATTGCATCTTCAGCCATCATAATGTTCTGCATTCCGGGTAGGCCCTTGATTAGCTTCATTGGACAGTTCTTAAATGAGTCAAGGCGCTAGGTTATCCAATGGGCACATTCACAAGGCTGTTTAAGTCATGACATTCAGACCAGTTAGCGTATTATGCCTCTTTGACCCTATTACAGGCCGAATTTGGATTCGATATCTTCCTGAAACTTGTATATATGGATATTAGATTCAATCAGACACCGGTTTCATCCAATTCGGACTACTACAACTCAATATATGGTCATCAGGGCCTACAAAGGTATGACAGTCAGGAACAACATCACGTCACCAACTTATGGATGCAATTTGACAATGACAGAGATCGATTTCGCTCTTGACCTCTGCATGAAAATTGCAGATATTTCTCGGAGCCTTCCATCGATACCAAGATCGATGCATTTGAACACCTTAAGCTCTAGAAATTGTTATGAGACACTTGCATGTTCTGACTGTCACGAATAGTATCACATCTCAAGCGTGAATAAAGAATTTCACTCAGATAAAGATTGATTCAGATCTCGACTTCTTCAGGAATCATGTAGGTATTTCTCTTATCTTTCTTACCAAACCTAGATCACTTCCGCTACTTTTTTCTTTGTTCACGCTTTTATGGTCTTTCTTCTGTTAGGGTTGCTGAAGCTTTTGTCATCTTCTGTTACAGTACTTGATGCTTCAGAACTTTATTGAAAAGTGTACCTCATTTTCTGGTCAAGCTTGGACTTTGAATATCATAATACTTCATTCAAAATTACATCTTCAGCCATCATAATGTTCTGCATTCCAGGCAGACCCTTGATTAGCTTCACTGGGCGCTTCTTAAATGAGTTATGGCGCTAGGTTATCCAATGGGCACATTCACAAGGCTGTTTAAGTCGTAGCATTCTGACCAGTTAGCGTATTATGTCTCTTTGACCCTATTACAGGCTGAATTAGGATTCGATATCTTCATGAAACTTCTAAATATGGATATTAGATTTAATCAGACACCGGTTTCATCCAATTCGGACTACTACAGCTCAATATATGGTCATCAGACCCTACAAAGGTATGACAGTCAGAAACAACATCACGTCACCAACTTACGGATGCAATTTGACAATGATAGAGATTGATTTCGCTCTTGAACTCAACATGAAAATTGTAAATGTTTCTCTGAGCCTTCCAACGATACCAAGATCGATGCATTTGAACACCTTAAGCTCCAGAAATTGTTATCAGACACTTGAATGTTCTGACTGTCACGAATAGTATCACATCTCAAGCGTGAATAAAGAATTTCACACAGATAAAGATTGATTCAGATCTCGACTTCTTCACGAATCATGTAGGTATTTCTCTTATCTTTCTTACCAAACCTTGATCACTTCCGTTACTTTTGTCTTTGTTCACGCTTTTATGGTCTTTCTTCTGTTAGGAATGCTGAAGGTTTTGTCATCTTCTGTTACAGTACTTGATGCTTAAGAACTTTATTGAAAAGTGTACCTCATTTTCTGGTCAAGCTTGGACTTTGAATATCATAATACGTCATTCAAAATTGCATCTTCAGCCATCATAATGTTCTGCATTCCGGGTAGGCCCTTGATTAGCTTCATTGGACAGTTCTTAAATGAGTCAAGGCGCTAGGTTATCCAATGGGCACATTCACAAGGCTGTTTAAGTCATGACATTCAGACCAGTTAGCGTATTATGCCTCTTTGACCCTATTACAGGCCGAATTTGGATTCGATATCTTCATGAAACTTGTATATATGGATATTAGATTTAATCAGACACCGGTTTCATCCAATTCGGACTACTACAACTCAATATATGGTCATTAGGGCCTACAAAGGTATGACAGTCAGGAACAACATCACGTCACCAACTTATGGATGCAATTTGACAATGACAGAGATCGATTTCGCTCTTGACCTCTGCATGAAAATTGCAGATATTTCTCGGAGCCTTCCATCGATACCAAGATCGATGCATTTGAACACCTTAAGCTCTAGAAATTGTTATGAGACACTTGCATGTTCTGACTGTCACGAATAGTATCACATCTCAAGCGTGAATAAAGAATTTCACTCAAATAAAGATTGATTCAGATCTCGACTTCTTCAGGAATCATGTAGGTATTTCTCTTATCTTTCTTACCAAACCTAAATCACTTCCGCTACTTTTTTCTTTGTTCACGCTTTTATGGTCTTTCTTCTGTTAGGAATGCTAAAGCTTTTGTCATCTTCTGTTACAGTACTTGATGCTTCAGAACTTTATTGAAAAGTGTACCTCATTTTCTGGTCAAGCTTGGACTTTGAATATCATAATACTTCATTCAAAATTGCATCTTCAGCCATCATAATGTTCTGCATTCCGGGTAGGCCCTTGATTAGCTTCACTGGACGGTTCTTAAATGAGTCAAGGCACTACAAAGGTATGACAGTCAGGAACAACATCACGTCACCAACTTATGGATGCAATTTGACAATGACAGAGATCGATTTCGCTCTTGACCTCTGCATGAAAATTGCAGATATTTCTCGGAGCCTTCCAACAATACCAAGATCGATGCATTTGAACACCTTAAGCTATAGAAATTGTCAGCAGACGCTTGCATGTTCTGATTTTCACGAACTATATCACATCTCAAGTTTGAATAAAGAATTTCACTCAGATAAAGATTAATTCAGATCTCGACTTCTTCAGGAATCATGTAGGTATTTCTCTTATCTTTCTAACCAAACAAAGATCACTTCATTTGGAAGAGCGTACCTCAAAATACGACGTTTCAAACGCTTGATTGTCGGCAACAGGCGCTTGACTTCAATCTTCAGTGTTTTTGCTTTTGCAGTTTTGTACTTTTGCCTTTCTTCACACTTTTCTAGTCTTTTCTTCTGTTAGGGTTGCTAAAAAATTTATCTTCTTCTGTTATAGCACTTAATGCTTCAGAACTTTATTGAAAAGTGTACCTCATTTTCTTGTCAAGCTTGGACTTTGAATATCCAAATACTTCATTCAAAATTACATCTTCGGCTATCATAATGTTCTGCATTCCGAGTAGACGCGTGATTAGCTTCACTAGAAATTTCTTAAATGAGTTAAGGAGCAAGGTTATCCACTGGGCCCATTCACAAGGCTATTTAAGTCGTAGCATTCTGTTCAGTTAGTTTGTTATGCTTCTTTGACCCTGTTATTGGCCGACTTAGGATTAGCATTCGATGTCTTCACGAAAATTGTATATATGGATATTAGCATTAATCAAACACCAGTTTCATCCCATTCGGACTACTACAGCTCAATATATGGTCATCAGATCCTACAAAGGTATGACAGTCAGGAACAACATCACGTCACCAACATACGGATGCAATTTGACGAAGATAGCGATTGATTTCGCTCTTGACTTCTGCATGAAAATTGCAGATATTTCTCTGATCCTTCCAACGATACCAAGATTGATGCATTTGAACACCTTAAGCTCCAAAAATTGTTATCAGACGCTTGCATGTTCTGACTGTCACGAATAGTATCACATCTCAAGCGTGAATAAAGAATTTCACTCAGATAAAGATTGACTCAGATGTCGACTTCTTCAGGAATCATGTAGGTATTTCTCTTATCTTTCTTACCAAACCTAGGTCACTTCCGCTACTTTTTTCTTGTTCACGCTTTTATGGTCTTTCTTCTGTTAGGAATGCTGAAGCTTTTGTCTTCTTCTGTTACAGTACTTGATGCTTCAGAACTTTATTGAAAAGTGTACCTCATTTTCTAGTCAAGCTTGGACTTTGAATATCATAATACTTCATTCAAAATTACATCTTCAGCCATCATAATGTTCTGCATTCCCGGTAGACCCTTGATTAGCTTCACTGGACGGTTCTTAAATGAGCAAGGCGCTAGGTTATCCAATGGGCACATTCACAAGGCTATTTAAGTCATGACATTCTGACCAGTTAGCGTATTATGCCTCTTTGACCCTATTACAGGCCGAATTTGGATTCGATATCTTCATGAAACTTGTATATATGGATATTAGATTTAATCGGACACCGGTTTCATCCAATTCGGACTACTACAACTCAATATATGGTCATCAGGGCCTACAAAGGTATGACAGTCAGGAACAACATCACGTCACCAACTTATGAATGCAATTTGACAATGATAGAGATCGATTTCGCTCTTGACCTCTTCATGAAAATTGCTGATATTTCTCGGAGCCTTCCAACGATACCAAGATCGATGCATTTGAACATCTTATGCTCCAGAAATTTTCAACAGACTCTTGCATGTTCTGATTTTCATGAACAATATCACATCTTAAGTTTGAATAAAGAATTTCACTCAGATAAAGATTGATTCAGATCTCGACTTCTTCAGGAATCATGTAGGTATTTCTCTTATCTGTCTAACCAAACCAAGATCACTTCATTTGGACGAGTGTACCTCAAAATACGATGTTTCAAACACTTGATTGTCGGCAACAGGCGCTTGACTTCAATCTTCAGTGTTTTTACTTTTGCAGCTTTTTCACTTTTGCCTTTATTCACGCTTTTTTAGTCTTTCTTCAATTAGTGTTGCTAAAAGTTTTATCTTCTTCTGTTACAGTACTTGATGCTTCAGAACTTTATTGAAAAGTGTACCTCATTTTCTGGACAAGCTTGGACTTTGAATATCATAATACTTCATTCAAAATTACATCTTCAACCATCACAATGTTCTGCATTCCGGGTAGAACCTTGATTAGCCTCATTGGACGCTTCTTAAATGAGTTAAGGCGCTAGGTTATACAATGGGCACATGCACAAGGCTGTTAAAGTCGTAGCATTCTGACCTGTTAGCGTATTATGCTTCTTTGACCCTATTACAGGCCGAATTAGGATTCGATATCTTCATGAAACTTGTATATATGGATATTAGATTTAATCAGACACCAGTTTCATGCTATTCGGACAACGACAGCTCAATATATGGTCATCAGACCCTACAAAGGTATGACAGTCAGGAACAACATTACGTCACCAACTTACGGATGCAATTTGACAATGATAGAGATCGATTTCGCTCTTGTCCTCTGCATTAAAATTGCAAATATTTCTCTGAGCCTTCCAACGATACCAAGATCGATGCATTTGAACACCTTAAACTCCAGAAATTGTCCGTAGACGGCTGCATGTTCTGATTTTCACGAACTGTATCACATCTCAAGTTTGAATGAAAAATTTCACTCCGATAAAGATTGATTCAGATCTCGAATTCTTCAGGAATCATGTAGGTATTTCTCTTATCTGTTTAACCAAACCATGATCACTTGATTTGGATGAGCGTACCTCAAAATACGATGTTTCAAACGCTTGATTGTCGGCAACAGGCGCTTGACTTCAATCTTCAGTGTTTTTGCCTTTTCAGCTTTTGTACTTTTGCCTTTCTTCACGCTTTTCTGGTCTTTCTTCTTTTAGGGTTGCTAAAAATTTTATCTTCTTCTGTTATAGTACTTGATGCTTCAGAACTTTATTGAAAACTGTACCTCATTTTCTGGTCAAGCTTGGACTTTGAATATCCAAATACTTCATTCAAAATTACATCTTCAGCCATCATAATGTTCTGCATTCCGAGTAGATGCATGATTAGCTTCACTGGAAAGTACTTAAATGAGGTAAGGAGCAAGGTTATCCACTGGGCCCATTCAAAAGGCAGTATAAGCCGTAGCATTCTGGCCAGTTAGCTTATTATGCTTCTTTGACCCTGTTGCTGGCAGAATTAGGATTAGCATTCGATGTCTTAACGAAAATTGTGTATATAGATATTAGCTTTAATCAAACACCAGTTTCATCCAATTCGGACAACTACAGCTCAATACATGGTCATAATATCCTACAAAGGTATGGCAGTCATGAACAACATCACGTCACCAACATACGGATGCAATTTGACGAAGATAGAGATTGATTTCGCGCACGACCTCTGCCTGAAAATTGCAGATATTTCTCTGATCCTTCCAACGATACCAAGATCGATGCATTTGAACACCTTAAGCTCCAGAAATTGTTATCAGACGCTTGCATGTTCTGACTGTCACATATAGTATCACATCTCAAGCGCGAATAAAGAATTTCACTCAGATAAAGATTGATTCAGATCTCGACTTCTTCAGGAATCATGTAGGTATTTCTCTTATCTTTCTTACCAAACCATGATCACTTCCGTTACTTTTGTCTTTTTTCACGCTTTTATGGTCTTTATTCTGTTAGGGTTGCTGAAGCTTTTGTCTTCTTCTTTTACAGTACTTGATGCTTCAGAACTTTATTGAAAAGTGTACCTCATTTTCTGGTCAAGCTTGGACTACGAATATCATAATACTTCATTTAAAATTACATCTTCAGCCATCATAAAGTACGGCATTCCGGGTAGACCCGTGATTAGCTTCACTGGATGCTTCTTAAATGAGTTAAGGCGCTAGGTTATACAATGGGCACATTCACAAGGCTATTTACGTCGTAGCATTCTGACCAGTTAGCGTATTATGCCTCTTTGACCCTATTTTAGGCCGAATTAGGATTCGATATCGTCGTGAAACTTGTATATATGGATATGAGATTTAATTAGACACTGGTTTCATCCAATTCAGACTACTACAGCTCAATATATGGTCATCAGACCCTACAAAGGTATGACAGTCAGGAACAACATCACGTCACCAACTTACGGATGCAATTTGACAATGATAGAGATCGATTTCGCTCTTGACCTCTGCATGAAAATTGCAAATATTTCTTTGAGCCTTCCAACGATACCAAGATCGATGCATTTGAACACCTTAAGCTCCAGAAATTTTCAGCAGACGCTTGCATGTTCTGCTTTTCACGAATAGTATCACATCCCAAGTTTGAATAAATAATTTCACTCAGATAAAGATTGATTCAGATCTCGACTTCTTCAGGAATCATGTAGGTATTTCTCTTATCTGTCTAACCAAACCAATATCACTTGATTTGGACTAGCGTACCTCAAAATATTATGTTTCAAACGCTTGATTATCGGCAACAGGCGCTTGACTTCAATCTTCAGTGTTTTTGCTTTTGCAGCTTTTGTACTTTTGCCTTTGTTCATGCTTTTTGAGTCTTTCTTCTGTTAGGGTTGCTAAAAATTTTATCTTCTTCTGTTACAGTACTTGATGCTTCAGAACTTTATTGAAAAGTGTACCTCATTTTCTGGTCAAGCTTGGACTTTGAATTTCATAATACATCATTCAAAAAAACATACTTAGCCATCATAATGTTCTGCATTCCGGGTAGACCCTTGATTAGCTTCACTGGACGCTTCTTAAAAGAGTTAAGGTGCTAGGTTATCCAATGGACACATTCACAAGGCTGTTTAAGTCGTATCATTCTGACCTGTTAGCGTATTATCCCTCTTTGACCCTATTATAGGCCGAATTAGGATTCGATATCTTCATGAAACTTGTATATATGGATATTAGATTTATTCAGACACTAGTTTCATCCAATTCGGACTTCTACAGCTCAATAAATGGTCATCAGACCCTACAAAGTATGACAATCAGGAACAACATCACGTCACCAATTTACGGACGCAATTTGACAATGATAGAGATCGATTTCGCCTTGACCTCTGCATGAAAATTTTAAATATTTCTCTGAGCCTTCCAATGATACCAGGATCGATACATTTGAACACCTTAAGCTCCAGAAATTGTCAGCAGACGCTTGCATGTTCTGATTTACACGAACTGTATCAAGTCTCAGGTTTGAATAAAGAATTTAACACAGATAAAGATTGATTCAGATCTCGACTTCTTCAGGAATCATGTAGGTATTTCTCTTATCTGTCTAACCAAACCAAGATCACTTGATTTGGACGAGCGTACCTCAAAATACGATGTTTCAAACGCTTGATTGTCGGCAACAGGCGCTTGACTTCAATCTTCAGTGTTTTTGCTTTTGCAGCTTTTGTACTTTTGCCTTTGTTCACGCTTTTTTAGTCTTTCTTCTGTTAGGGTTGCTAAAAATTTTATCTTCTTCTGTTACAGTAATTGATGCTTCAGAACTTTATTGAAAAGTGTACCTCATTTTCTGTTCAAGCTTGGACTTTGAATATCATAATACTTCATTCAAAATTACATATTTAGCCATCATAATGTTCTGCATTCCGGGTAGAACCTTGATTAGCTCCCTTGGACGCTTCTTAAAAGAGTTAAGGCGCTAGGTTATCCAATGGGCACATTCACAAGGCTGTTTAAGTCGTAGCATTCTGACCAGTTAGCGTATTATGCCTCTTTGACCCTATTACAGGCTGAATTAGGATACGGTATCTTCATGAAACTTGTAAATATGGATATCAGATTTAATCAGACATCGAATTCATCCAATTCGGACTACTACAAATCATTATATGGTCATCAAACCCAACAAAGGTATGATAGTCAGGAACAACATCACGTCACCAACTCACGGATGCAATTGACAATGATAGAGATCGATTTCGCTCCTGACCTCTGCATGAAAATTGCAAATATTTCTCCGAGCCTTCCAACGATACAAAGATCGATGCATTTGAACACCTTAAGCTCCATTGTCAGCAGACGCTTGCATGTTCTGATTTTCACGAACGGTATCACATCTGAAGTTTGAATAAAGAATTTCACTCAGATAAAGATTGATTCAGATCTCGACTTCTTCAGGAATCATGTAGGTATTTCTCTTATCTGTCTAACCAAACCAAGATCACTTGATTTGGACAAGCGTACCTCAAAATACGATGTTTCAAACGCTTGATTGTCGGCAACAGGCGCTTGACTTCAATCTTCAGTGTTTTTGCTTTTGCAGCTTTTGTACTTTTGCCTTTGTTCACGCTTTTTTAGTCTTTCTTCTGTTAGGGTTGCTAAAAATTTTATCTTCTTTTGTTACAGTACTTGATGCTTCAGAACTTTATTGAAAAGTGTAACTCATTTTCTGGTCAAGCTTGGACTTTGAATATCATAATACTTCATTCAAAATTACATCTTCAGCCATCATAATGTTCTGCATTCCAGGCAGACCCTTGATTAGCTTCACTGGGCGCTTCTTAAATGAGTTATGGCGCTAGGTTATCCAATGGGCACATTCACAAGGCTGTTTAAGTCGTAGCATTCTGACCAGTTAGCGTATTATGTCTCTTTGACCCTATTACAGGCTGAATTAGGATTCGATATCTTCATGAAACTTCTAAATATGGATATTAGATTTAATCAGACACCGGTTTCATCCAATTCGGACTACTACAGCTCAATATATGGTCATCAGACCCTACAAAGGTATGACAGTCAGAAACAACATCACGTCACCAACTTACGGATGCAATTTGACAATGATAGAGATTGATTTCGCTCTTGAACTCAGCATGAAAATTGTAAATGTTTCTCTGAGCCTTCCAACGATACCAAGATCGATGCATTTGAACACCTTAAGCTCCAGAAATTGTTATCAGACACTTGCATGTTCTGACTGTCACGAATAGTATCACATCTCAAGCGTGAATAAAGAATTTCACACAGATAAAGATTGATTCAGATCTCGACTTCTTCACGAATCATGTAGGTATTTCTCTTATCTTTCTTACCAAACCTTGATCACTTCCGTTACTTTTGTCTTTGTTCACGCTTTTATGGTCTTTCTTCTGTTAGGAATGCTGAAGCTTTTGTCATTTTCTGTTACAGTACTTGATGCTTAAGAACTTTATTGAAAAGTGTACCTCATTTTCTGGTCAAGCTTGGACTTTGAATATCATAATACGTCATTCAAAATTGCATCTTCAGCCATCATATTGTTCTGCATTCCGGGTAGGCCCTTGATTAGCTTCATTGGACAGTTCTTAAATGAGTCAAGGCGCTAGGTTATCCAATGGGCACATTCACAAGGCTGTTTAAGTCATGACATTCAGACCAGTTAGCGTATTATGCCTCTTTGACCCTATTACAGGCCGAATTTGGATTCGATATCTTCCTGAAACTTGTATATATGGATATTAGATTTAATCAAACACCGGTTTCATCCAATTCGGACTACTACAACTCAATATATGGTCATCAGGGCCTACAAAGGTATGACAGTCAGGAACAACATCACATCACCAACTTATGGATGCAATTTGACAATGACAGAGATCGATTTCGCTCTTGACCTCTGCATGAAAATTGCAGATATTTCTCGGAGCCTTCCATCGATACCAAGATCGATGCATTTGAACACCTTAAGCTCTAGAAATTGTTATGAGACACTTGCATGTTCTGACTGTCACGAATAGTATCACATCTCAAGCGTGAATAAAGAATTTCACTCAGATAAAGATTGATTCAGATCTCGACTTCTTCAGGAATCATGTAGGTATTTCTCTTATCTTTCTCACCAAACCTAGATCACTTCCGCTACTTTTTTCTTTGTTCACGCTTTTATGGTCTTTCTTCTGTTAGGGTTGCTGAAGCTTTTGTCATCTTCTGTTACAGTACTTGATGCTTCAGAACTTTATTGAAAAGTGTACCTCATTTTCTGGTCAAGCTTGGACTTTGAATATCATAATACTTCATTCAAAATTACATCTTCAGCCATCATAATGTTCTGCATTCCAGGCAGACCCTTGATTAGCTTCACTGGGCGCTTCTTAAATGAGTTATGGCGCTAGGTTATCCAATGGGCACATTCACAAGGCTGTTTAAGTCGTAGCATTCTGACCAGTTAGCGTATTATGTCTCTTTGACCCTATTACAGGCTGAATTAGGATTCGATATCTTCATGAAACTTCTAAATATGGATATTAGATTTAATCAGACACCGGTTTCATCCAATTCGGACTACTACAGCTCAATATATGGTCATCAGACCCTACAAAGGTATGACAGTCAGAAACAACATCACGTCACCAACTTACGGATGCAATTTGACAATGATAGAGATTGATTTCGCTCTTGAACTCAGCATGAAAATTGTAAATGTTTCTCTGAGCCTTCCAACGATACCAAGATCGATGCATTTGAACACCTTAAGCTCCAGAAATTGTTATCAGACACTTGCATGTTCTGACTGTCACGAATAGTATCACATCTCAAGCGTGAATAAAGAATTTCACACAGATAAAGATTGATTCAGATCTCGACTTCTTCACGAATCATGTAGGTATTTCTCTTATCTTTCTTACCAAACCTTGATCACTTCCGTTACTTTTGTCTTTGTTCACGCTTTTATGGTCTTTCTTCTGTTAGGAATGCTGAAGCTTTTGTCATCTTCTGTTACAGTACTTGATGCTTAAGAACTTTATTGAAAAGTGTACCTCATTTTCTGGTCAAGCTTGGACTTTGAATATCATAATACGTCATTCAAAATTGCATCTTCAGCCATCATAATGTTCTGCATTCCGGGTAGGCCCTTGATTAGCTTCATTGGACAGTTCTTAAATGAGTCAAGGCGCTAGGTTATCCAATGGGCACATTCACAAGGCTGTTTAAGTCATGACATTCAGACCAGTTAGCATATTATGCCTCTTTGACCCTATTACAGGCCGAATTTGGATTCGATATCTTCCTGAAACTTGTATATATGGATATTAGATTTAATCAGACACCGGTTTCATCCAATTCGGACTACTACAACTCAATATATGGTCATCAGGGCCTACAAAGGTATGACAGTCAGGAACAACATCACGTCACCAACTTATGGATGCAATTTGACAATGACAGAGATCGATTTCGCTCTTGACCTCTGCATGAAAATTGCAGATATTTCTCGGAGCCTTCCATCGATACCAAGATCGATGCATTTGAACACCTTAAGCTCTAGAAATTGTTATGAGACACTTGCATGTTCTGACTGTCACGAATAGTATCACATCTCAAGCGTGAATAAAGAATTTCACTCAGATAAAGATTGATTCAGATCTCGACTTCTTCAGGAATCATGTAGGTATTTCTCTTATCTTTCTCACCAAACCTAGATCACTTCCGCTACTTTTTTCTTTGTTCACGCTTTTATGGTCTTTCTTCTGTTAGGGTTGCTGAAGCTTTTGTCATCTTCTGTTACAGTACTTGATGCTTCAGAACTTTATTGAAAAGTGTACCTCATTTTCTGGTCAAGCTTGGACTTTGAATATCATAATACTTCATTCAAAATTACATCTTCAGCCATCATAATGTTCTGCATTCCAGGCAGACCCTTGATTAGCTTCACTGGGCGCTTCTTAAATGAGTTATGGCGCTAGGTTATCCAATGGGCACATTCACAAGGCTGTTTAAGTCGTAGCATTCTGACCAGTTAGCGTATTATGTCTCTTTGACCCTATTACAGGCTGAATTAGGATTCGATATCTTCATGAAACTTCTAAATATGGATATTAGATTTAATCAGACACCGGTTTCATCCAATTCGGACTACTACAGCTCAATATATGGTCATCAGACCCTACAAAGGTATGACAGTCAGAAACAACATCACGTCACCAACTTACGGATGCAATTTGACATTGATTGAGATTGATTTCGCTCTTGAACTCAGCATGAAAATTGTAAATGTTTCTCTGAGCCTTCCAACGATACCAAGATCGATGCATTTGAACACCTTAAGCTCCAGAAATTGTTATCAGACACTTGCATGTTCTGACTGTCACGAATAGTATCACATCTCAAGCGTGAATAAAGAATTTCACACAGATAAAGATTGATTCAGATCTCGACTTCTTCACGAATCATGTAGGTATTTCTCTTATCTTTCTTACCAAACCTTGATCACTTCCGTTACTTTTGTCTTTGTTCACGCTTTTATGGTCTTTCTTCTGTTAGGAATGCTGAAGCTTTTGTCATCTTCTGTTACAGTACTTGATGCTTAAGAACTTTATTGAAAAGTGTACCTCATTTTCTGGTCAAGCTTGGACTTTGAATATCATAATACGTCATTCAAAATTGCATCTTCAGCCATCATAATGTTCTGCATTCCGGGTAGGCCCTTGATTAGCTTCATTGGACAGTTCTTAAATGAGTCAAGGCGCTAGGTTATCCAATGGGCACATTCACAAGGCTGTTTAAGTCATGACATTCAGACCAGTTAGCGTATTATGGCTCTTTGACCCTATTACAGGCCGAATTTGGATTCGATATCTTCATGAAACTTGTATATATGGATATTAGATTTAATCAGACACCGGTTTCATCCAATTCGGACTACTACAACTCAATATATGGTCATCAGGGCCTACAAAGGTATGACAGTCAGGAACAACATCACGTCACCAACTTATGGATGCAATTTGACAATGACAGAGATCGATTTCGCTCTTGACCTCTGCATGAAAATTGCAGATATTTCTCGGAGCCTTCCATCGATACCAAGATCGATGCATTTGAACACCTTAAGCTCTAGAAATTGTTATGAGACACTTGCATGTTCTGACTGTCACGAATAGTATCACATCTCAAGCGCGAATAAAGAATTTCACTCAGATAAAGATTGATTCAGATCTCGACTTCTTCAGGAATCATGTAGGTATTTCTCTTATCTTTCTTACCAAACCTAGATCACTTCCGCTACTTTTTTCTTTGTTCACGCTTTTATGGTCTTTCTTCTGTTAGGAATGCTGAAGCTTTTGTCATCTTCTGTTACAGTACTTGATGCTTCAGAACTTTATTGAAAAGTGTACCTCATTTTCTGGTCAAGCTTGGACTTTGAATATCATAATACTTCATTCAAAATTGCATCTTCAGCCATCATAATGTTCTGCATTCCGGGTAGGCCCTTGATTAGCTTCACTGGACGGTTCTTAAATGAGTCAAGGCACTACAAAGGTATGACAGTCAGGAACAACATCACGTCACCAACTTATGGATGCAATTTGACAATGACAGAGATCGATTTCGCTCTTGACCTCTGCATGAAAATTGCAGATATTTCTCGGAGCCTTCCAACAATACCAAGATCGATGCATTTGAACACCTTAAGCTATAGAAATTGTCAGCAGACGCTTGCATGTTCTGATTTTCACGAACTATATCACATCTCAAGTTTGAATAAAGAATTTCACTCAGATAAAGATTAATTCAGATCTCGACTTCTTCAGGAATCATGTAGGTATTTCTCTTATCTTTCTAACCAAACAAAGATCACTTCATTTGGAAGAGCGTACATCAAAATACGACGTTTCAAACGCTTGATTGTCGGCAACAGGCGCTTGACTTCAATCTTCAGTGTTTTTGCTTTTGCAGTTTTGTACTTTTGCCTTTCTTCACACTTTTCTAGTCTTTTCTTCTGTTAGGGTTGCTAAAAAATTTATCTTCTTCTGTTATAGTACTTAATGCTTCAGAACTTTATTGAAAAGTGTACCTCATTTTCTTGTCAAGCTTGGACTTTGAATATCCAAATACTTCATTCAAAATTACATCTTCGGCTATCATAATGTTCTGCATTCCGAGTAGACGCGTGATTAGCTTCACTAGAAATTTCTTAAATGAGTTAAGGAGCAAGGTTATCCACTGGGCCCATTCACAAGGCTATTTAAGTCGTAGCATTCTGTTCAGTTAGTTTGTTATGCTTCTTTGACCCTGTTATTGGCCGACTTAGGATTAGCATTCGATGTCTTCACGAAAATTGTATATATGGATATTAGCATTAATCAAACACCAGTTTCATCCCATTCGGACTACTACAGCTCAATATATGGTCATCAGATCCTACAAAGGTATGACAGTCAGGAACAACATCACGTCACCAACATACGGATGCAATTTGACGAAGATAGCGATTGATTTCGCTCTTGACTTCTGCATGAAAATTGCAGATATTTCTCTGATCCTTCCAACGATACCAAGATTAATGCATTTGAACACCTTAAGCTCCAAAAATTGTTATCAGACGCTTGCATGTTCTGACTGTCACGAATAGTATCACATCTCAAGCGTGAATAAAGAATTTCACTCAGATAAAGATTGATTCAGATGTCGACTTCTTCAGGAATCATGTAGGTATTTCTCTTATCTTTCTTACCAAACCTAGGTCACTTCCGCTACTTTTTTCTTGTTCACGCTTTTATGGTCTTTCTTCTGTTAGGAATGCTGAAGCTTTTGTCTTCTTCTGTTACAGTACTTGATGCTTCAGAACTTTATTGAAAAGTGTACCTCATTTTCTAGTCAAGCTTGGACTTTGAATATCATAATACTTCATTCAAAATTACATCTTCAGCCATCATAATGTTCTGCATTCCCGGTAGACCCTTGATTAGCTTCACTGGACGGTTCTTAAATGAGCAAGGCGCTAGGTTATCCAATGGGCACATTCACAAGGCTATTTAAGTCATGACATTCTGACCAGTTAGCGTATTATGCCTCTTTGACCCTATTACAGGCCGAATTTGGATTCGATATCTTCATGAAACTTGTATATATGGATATTATATTTAATCAGACACCGGTTTCATCCAATTCGGACTACTACAACTCAATATATGGTCATCAGGGCCTACAAAGGTATGACAGTCAGGAACAACATCACGTCACCAACTTATGGATGCAATTTGACAATGATAGAGATCGATTTCGCTCTTGACCTCTTCATGAAAATTGCTGATATTTCTCGGAGCCTTCCAACGATACCAAGATCGATGCATTTGAACATCTTATGCTCCAGAAATTTTCAACAGACGCTTGCATGTTCTGATTTTCATGAACAATATCACATCTTAAGTTTGAATAAAGAATTTCACTCAGATAAAGATTGATTCAGATCTCGACTTCTTCAGGAATCATGTAGGTATTTCTCTTATCTGTCTAACCAAACCAAGATCACTTCATTTGGACGAGTGTACCTCAAAATACGATGTTTCAAACACTTGATTGTCGGCAACAGGCGCTTGACTTCAATCTTCAGTGTTTTTACTTTTGCAGCTTTTTTACTTTTGCCTTTATTCACGCTTGTTTAGTCTTTCTTCAATTAGTGTTGCTAAAAGTTTTATCTTCTTCTGTTACAGTACTTGATGCTTCAGAACTTTATTGAAAAGTGTACCTCATTTTCTGGACAAGCTTGGACTTTGAATATCATAATACTTCATTCAAAATTACATCTTCAACCATCACAATGTTCTGCATTCCGGGTAGAACCTTGATTAGCCTCATTGGACGCTTCTTAAATGAGTTAAGGCGCTAGGTTATACAATGGGCACATGCACAAGGCTGTTAAAGTCGTAGCATTCTGACCTGTTAGCGTATTATGCTTCTTTGACCCTATTACAGGCCGAATTAGGATTCGATATCTTCATGAAACTTGTATATATGGATATTAGATTTAATCAGACACCAGTTTCATGCTATTCGGACAACGACAGCTCAATATATGGTCATCAGACCCTACAAAGGTATGACAGTCAGGAACAACATTACGTCACCAACTTACGGATGCAATTTGACAATGATAGAGATCGATTTCGCTCTTGTCCTCTGCATTAAAATTGCAAATATTTCTCTGAGCCTTCCAACGATACCAAGATCGATGCATTTGAACACCTTAAACTCCAGAAATTGTCCGTAGACGGCTGCATGTTCTAATTTTCACGAACTGTATCACATCTCAAGTTTGAATGAAAAATTTCACTCCGATAAAGATTGATTCAGATCTCGAATTCTTCAGGAATCATGTATGTATTTCTCTTATCTGTTTAACCAAACCATGATCACTTGATTTGGACGAGCGTACCTCAAAATACGATGTTTCAAACGCTTGATTGTCGGCAACAGGCGCTTGACTTCAATCTTCAGTGTTTTTGCCTTTTCAGCTTTTGTACTTTTGCCTTTCTTCACGCTTTTCTGGTCTTTCTTCTTTTAGGGTTGCTAAAAATTTTATCTTCTTCTGTTATAGTACTTGATGCTTCAGAACTTTATTGAAAACTGTACCTCATTTTCTGGTCAAGCTTGGACTTTGAATATCCAAATACTTCATTCAAAATTACATCTTCAGCCATCATAATGTTCTGCATTCCGAGTAGATGCATGATTAGCTTCACTGGAAAGTACTTAAATGAGGTAAGGAGCAAGGTTATCCACTGGGCCCATTCCAAATGCAGTATAAGCCGTAGCATTCTGGCCAGTTAGCTTATTATGATTCTTTGACCCTGTTGCTGGCAGAATTAGGATTAGCATTCGATGTCTTAACGAAAATTGTGTATATAGATATTAGCTTTAATCAAACACCAGTTTCATCCAATTCGGACAACTACAGCTCAATACATGGTCATAATATCCTGCAAAGGTATGGCAGTCATGAACAACATCACGTCACCAACATACGGATGCAATTTGACGAAGATAGAGATTGATTTCGCGCACGACCTCTGCCTGAAAATTGCAGATATTTCTCTGATCCTTCCAATGATACCAAGATCGATGCATTTGAACACCTTAAGCTCCAGAAATTGTTATCAGACGCTTGCATGTTCTGACTGTCACATATAGTATCACATCTCAAGCGCGAATAAAGAATTTCACTCAGATAAAGATTGATTCAGATCTCGACTTCTTCAGGAATCATGTAGGTATTTCTCTTATCTTTCTTACCAAACCATGATCACTTCCGTTACTTTTGTCTTTGTTCACGCTTTTATGGTCTTTATTCTGTTAGGGTTGCTGAAGCTTTTGTCTTCTTCTTTTACAGTACTTGATGCTTCAGAACTTTATTGAAAAGTGTACCTCATTTTCTGGTCAAGCTTGGACTACGAATATCATAATACTTCATTTAAAATTACATCTTCAGCCATCATAAAGTACGGCATTCCGGGTAGACCCGTGATTAGCTTCACGGGATGCTTCTTAAATGAGTTAAGGCGCTAGGTTATACAATGGGCACATTCACAAGGCTATTTACGTCGTAGCATTCTGACCAGTTAGCGTATTATGCCTCTTTGACCCTATTTTAGGCCGAATTAGGATTCGATATCGTCGTGAAACTTGTATATATGGATATGAGATTTAATTAGACACTGGTTTCATCCAATTCAGACTACTACAGCTCAATATATGGTCATCAGACCCTACAAAGGTATGACAGTCAGGAACAACATCATGTCACCAACTTACGGATGCAATTTGACAATGATAGAGATCGATTTCGCTCTTGACCTCTGCATGAAAATTGCAAATATTTCTTTGAGCCTTCCAACGATACCAAGATCGATGCATTTGAACACCTTAAGCTCCAGAAATTTTCAGCAGACGCTTGCATGTTCTGCTTTTCACGAATAGTATCACATCCCAAGTTTGAATAAATCATTTCACTCAGATAAAGATTGATTCAGATCTCGACTTCTTCTGGAATCATGTAGGTATTTCTCTTATCTGTCTAACCAAACCAATATCACTTGATTTGGACTAGCGTACCTCAAAATATTATGTTTCAAACGCTTGATTATCGGCAACAGGCGCTTGACTTCAATCTTCAGTGTTTTTGCTTTTGCAGCTTTTGTACTTTTGCCTTTGTTCATGCTTTTTGAGTCTTTCTTCTGTTAGGGTTGCTAAAAATTTTATCTTCTTCTGTTACAGTACTTGATGCTTCAGAACTTTATTGAAAAGTGTACCTCATTTTCTGGTCAAGCTTGGACTTTGAATTTCATAATACATCATTCAAAAAAACATACTTAGCCATCATAATGTTCTGCATTCCGGGTAGACCCTTGATTAGCTTCACTGGACGCTTCTTAAAAGAGTTAAGGTGCTAGGTTATCCAATGGGCACATTCACAAGGCTGTTTAAGTCGTATCATTCTGACCTGTTAGCGTATTATCCCTCTTTGACCCTATTATAGGCCGAATTAGGATTCGATATCTTCATGAAACTTGTATATATGGATATTAGATTTATTCAGACACTAGTTTCATCCAATTCGGACTTCTACAGCTCAATAAATGGTCATCAGACCCTACAAAGTATGACAGTCAGGAACAACATCACGTCACCAATTTACGGACGCAATTTGACAATGATAGAGATCGATTTCGCCTTGACCTCTGCATGAAAATTTTAAATATTTCTCTGAGCCTTCCAATGATACCAGGATCGATACATTTGAACACCTTAAGCTCCAGAAATTGTCAGCAGACGCTTGCATGTTCTGATTTACACGAACTGTATCAAGTCTCAGGTTTGAATAAAGAATTTAACACAGATAAAGATTGATTCAGATCTCGACTTCTTCAGGAATCATGTAGGTATTTCTCTTATCTGTCTAACCAAACCAAGATCACTTGATTTGGACGAGCGTACCTCAAAATACGATGTTTCAAACGCTTGATTGTCGGCAACAGGCGCTTGACTTCAATCTTCAGTGTTTTTGCTTTTGCAGCTTTTGTACTTTTGCCTTTGTTCACGCTTTTTTAGTCTTTCTTCTGTTAGGGTTGCTAAAAATTTTATCTTCTTCTGTTACAGTAATTGATGCTTCAGAACTTTATTGAAAAGTGTACCTCATTTTCTGTTCAAGCTTGGACTTTGAATATCATAATACTTCATTCAAAATTACATATTTAGCCATCATAATGTTCTGCATTCCGGGTAGAACCTTGATTAGCTCCCTTGGACGCTTCTTAAAAGAGTTAAGGCGCTAGGTTATCCAATGGGCACATTCACAAGGCTGTTTAAGTCGTAGCATTCTGACCAGTTAGCGTATTATGCCTCTTTGACCCTATTACAGGCTGAATTAGGATACGGTATCTTCATGAAACTTGTAAATATGGATATCAGATTTAATCAGACATCGAATTCATCCAATTCGGACTACTACAAATCATTATATGGTCATCAAACCCAACAAAGGTATGACAGTCAGGAACAACATCACGTCACCAACTCACGGATGCAATTGACAATGATAGAGATCGATTTCGCTCCTGACCTCTGCATGAAAATTGCAAATATTTCTCCGAGCCTTCCAACGATACAAAGATCGATGCATTTGAACACCTTAAGCTCCAGAAATTGTCAGCAGACGCTTGCATGTTCTGATTTTCACGAACGGTATCACATCTCAAGTTTGAATAAAGAATTTCACTCAGATAAAGATTGATTCAGATCTCGACTTCTTCAGGAATCATGTAGGTATTTCTCTTATCTATCTAACCAAACCAAGATCACTTGATTTGGACAAGCGTACCTCAAAATACGATGTTTCAAACGCTTGATTGTCGGCAACAGGCGCTTGACTTCAATCTTCAGTGTTTTTGCTTTTGCAGCTTTTGTACTTTTGCCTTTGTTCACGCTTTTTTAGTCTTTCTTCTGTTAGGGTTGCTAAAAATTTTATCTTCTTTTGTTACAGTACTTGATGCTTCAGAACTTTATTGAAAAGTGTAACTCATTTTCTGGTCAAGCTTGGACTTTGAATATCATAATACTTCATTCAAAATTACATCTTCAGCCATCATAATGTTCTGTATTCTGGGTAGACCCTTGACTAGCTTCACTGGACGCTTCTTAAATGAGGTAACGCCCTAGGTTATCCAATGGGCACATTCACAAGGCTGTTTAAGTCGTAGCATTCTGACCAGTTAGCATATTATGCCTCTTTGACCATATTTTAGGCCGAATTAGGATTCGATATCGTCATGAAACTTGTATATATGGATATTAGATTTAATTAGACACTGGTTTCATCCAATTCGGACTACTACAGCTCAATATATGGTCATCAGACCCTACAAAGTATGACAGTGAGGAACAACATCACGTCACCAACTTACGGATGCAATTTGACAATGATAGAGATCGATTTCGCTCTTGCCCTCTGCTTGAAAATTGCAAATATTTCTTCGAGCCTTCCAACGATACCAAGATCGATGCATTTGAACACCTTAAGCTCCAGAAATTGTCAGCAGACGCTTGCATGTTCTGATTTTCACGAATAGTATCACATCTCAAGTTTGAATAAATAATTTCACTCAGATAAAGATTGATTCAGATCTCGACTTCTTCAGGAATCATGTAGGTATTTCTCTTATCTGTCTAACCAAACCAATATCACTTGATTTGGACTAGCGTACCTCAAAATATTATGTTTCAAACGCTTGATTATCAGCAACAGGCGCTTGACTTCAATCTTCAGTGTTTTATCTTTTGCAGCTTTTGTACTTTAGCCTTTGTTCATGCTTTTTCAGTCTTTCTTCTGTTAGGGTTGCTAAAAATTTTATCTTCTTCTGTTACAGTACTTGATGCTTCAGAACTTTATTGAAAAGTGTACCTCATTTTCTGGTCACGCTTGGACTTTGAAGTTCATAATACATCATTCAAAATAAGATATTTAGCCATCATAATGTTCTGCATTCCGAGTAGACCCTTGATTAGCTTCACTGGACGCTTCTAAAAAGAGTTAAGGTTCTAGGTTATCCAATGGGCAGATTCACAAGGCTGTTTAAGTCATACCATTCTGACCTGTTAGCGTATTATTCCTCTTTGACCCTATTATAGGCCGAATTAGGATTCGTTATCTTCATGAAACTTGTATATATGGATATTAGATTTATTCAGACACTGGTTTCATCCAATTCGGACTTCTACAGCTCAATATATGGTCATCAGACCCTACAAAGTATGACAGTCAGGAACGACATCACGTCACCAATTTACGGACGCAATTTGACAACGATAGAGATCGATTTCGCCTTGACCTCTGCATGAAAATTTTAAATATTTCTCTGGGCCTTCCAATGATACCAAGATCGATTTGAACAGCTTAAGCTCCAGAAATTGTCAGCAGACGCTTGCATGTTCTGATTTTCACGAACTGTATCAAGTCTCAAGTTTGAATAAAGAATTTCACACAGATAAAGATTAATTCAGATCTCGACTTCTTCAGGAATCATGTAGGTATTTCTCTTATCTGTCTAACCAAACCAAGATCACTTCATTTGGACGAGCGTACCTCAAAATACGATGTTTCAAACGCTTGATTATCGGCAACAGGCGCTTCACTTCAATCTTCAGTGTTTTTGCTTTTGCAGCTTTTGTACTTTTGCCTTTGTTCACGCTTTTTTAGTCTTTCTTCTGTTAGGGTTGCTAAAAATTTTATCTTCTTCTGTTACAGTACTTGATGCTTCAGAACTTTTTTGAAAAGTGTACCTCATTTTCTGGTCAAGCTTGGACTTTGAATATCATAATACTTCATTCAAAATTACATCTTCAGCCATCATAATGTTCTGTATTCTGGGTAGACGCTTGATTAGCTTCATTGGACGCTTCTTAAATGAGGTAAGGCCCTAGGTTATCCAATGGGCACATTCACAAGGCTATTTAAGTCGTAGCATTCTGTTCAGTTAGTTTATTATGCTTCTTTGACCCGGTTACTGGCCGACTTAGGATTAGCATTCGATGTCTTCACGAAAATTGTATATATGGATATTAGCATTAATCAAACACCAGTTTCATCCCATTCGGACTACTACAGCTCAATATATGGTCATCAGATCCTACAAAGGTATGACAGTCAGGAACAACATCACGTCACCAACATACGGATGCAATTTGACGAAGATAGCGATTGATTTTGCTCTTGACTTCTGCCTGAAATTTGCAGATATTTCTCTGATCCTTCCAACGATACCAAGATTGATGCATTTGAACACCTTAAGCCCCAAAAATTGTTATCAGACGCTTGCATGTTCTGACTGTCACGAATAGTATCACATCTCAAGCGTGAATAAAGAATTTCACTCAGATAAAGATTGATTCAGATCTCGACTTCTTCAGGAATCATGTAGGTATTTCTCTTATCTTTCTTACCAAACCTAGATCGCTTCCGCTACTTTTTTCTTTGTTCACGCTTTTATGGTCTTTCTTCTGTTAGGAATGCTGAAGCTTTTGTCTTCTTCTGTTACAGTACTTGATGCTTCAGAACTTTATTGAAAAGTGTACCTCATTTTCTAGTCAAGCTTGGACTTTGAATATCATAATACTTCATTCCAAATTACATCTTCAGCCATCATAATGTTCTGCATTCCCGGTAGACCCTTGATTAGCTTCACTGGACTGTTCTTAAATGATCAAGGCGCTAGGTTATCCAATGGGCACATTCACAAGGCTGTTTAAGTCGTAGCATTCTGACCAGTTAGCGTATTATGCTTCTTTGACCCTATTACAGGCCGAATTAGGATTCAATATCATCATGAAACTTATATATATGGATATAAGATTTATTCAGACACCGGTTTCATCCAATTCGGACTACTACAGCTCAATATATGGTCATCAGACCCTACAAAATATGACAGTCAGGAACAACATCACGTGACCAACTTACGAATGCAATTTGACAATGATAGAGATCGATTTCGCTCTTGACCTCTTCATGAAAATTGCTGATATTTCTCGGAGCCTTCCAACGATACCAAGATCGATGCATTTGAACACCTTATGCTCCAGAAATTGTCAACAGACGCTTGCATGCTCTGATTTTCATGAACAATATCACATCTTAAGTTTGAATAAAGAATTTCACTCAGATAAAGATTGATTTAGATATCGACTTCCTCAGGAATCATGTAGGTATTTCTCTTATCTGTCTAACCAAACCAAGATCACTTCATTTGGACGAGTGTACCTCAAAATACGATGTTTCAAACACTTGATTGTCGGCAACAGGCGCTTGACTTCAATCTTCAGTGTTTTTACTTTTGCAGCTTTTTTACTTTTGCCTTTATTCACGCTTGTTTAGTCTTTCTTCAATTAGTGTTGCTAAAAGTTTTATCTTCTTCTGTTACAGTACTTGATGCTTCAGAACTTTATTGAAAAGTGTACCTCATTTTCTGGACAAGCTTGGACTTTGAATATCATAATACTTCATTCAAAATTACATCTTCGACCATCACAATGTTCTGCATTCCGGGTAGAACCTTGATTAGCCTCATTGGACACTTCTTAAATGAGTTAAGGCGCTAGGTTATACAATGGGCACATTCACAAGGCTGTTAAAGTCGTAGCATTCTGACCTGTTAGCGTATTATGCTTCTTTGACCCTATTACAGGCCGAATTAGGATTCGATATCTTCATGAAACTTGTATATATGGATATTAGATTTAATCAGACACCAGTTTCATCCTATTCGAACAACTACAGCTCAATATATGGTCATCAGACCCTACAACGGTATGACAGTCAAGAACAACATTACGTCACCAACTTACGGATGCAATTTGACAATGATAGAGATCGATTTCGCTCTTGTCCTCTACATTAAAATTGCAAATATTTCTCTGAGCCTTCCAACAATACCAAGATCGTTGCATTTGAACACCATAAACTCCAGAAATTGTCCGTAGACGGCTGCATGTTCTGATTTTCACGAACTGTATCACATCTCAAGTTTGAATGAAAAATTTCACTCCGATAAAGATTGATTCAGATCTCGAATTCTTCAGGAATCATGTAGGTATTTCTCTTATCTGTTTAACCAAACCATGATCACTTGATTTGGATGAGCGTACCTCAAAATATGATGTTTCAAACGCTTGATTATCGGCAACAGGCGCTTGACTTCAATCTTCAGTGTTTTTGCTTTGCAGCTTTTGTACTTTTGCCTTTCTTCACGCTTTTCTGGTCTTTCTTCTTTTAGGGTTGCTAAAAATTTTATCTTCTTCTGTTACAGTACTTGATGCTTCAAAACTTTGTTGAAAACTGTACCTCATTTTCTGGTCAAGCTTGGACTTTGAATATCCAAATACTTCATTCAAAATTACATCTTCAGCCATCATAATGTTCTGCATTCCGAGTAGATGCATGATTAGCTTCACTGGAAAGTACTTAAATGAGGTAAGGAGCAAGGTTATCCACTGGGCCCATTCAAAAGGCAATATAAGTCGTAGCATTCTGGCCAGTTAGCTTATTATGCTTCTTTGACCCTGTTGCTGGCAGAATTAGGATTAGCATTCGATGTCTTAACGAAAATTGTGTATATAGATATTAGCTTTAATCAAACACCAGTTTCATCCAATTCGGACAACTACAGCTCAATACATGGTCATAATATCCTACAAAGGTATGGCAGTCATGAACAACATCACGTCACCAACATACGGATGCAATTTGACGAAGATAGAGATTGATTTCGCTAACGACCTCTGCCTGAAAATTGCAGATATTTCTCTGATCCTTCCAACGATACCAAGATCGATGCATTTGAACACCTTAAGCTCCAGAAATTATTATCAGACGCTTGCATGTTCTGACTGTCACAAATAGTATCACATCTCAAGCGCGAATAAAGAATTTCACTCAGATAAAGATTGATTCAGATCTCGACTTCTTCAGGAATCATGTAGGTATTTCTCTTATCTTTCTTACCAAACCTAGATCGCTTCCGCTACTTTTTTCTTTGTTCACGCTTTTATGGTCTTTCTTCTGTTAGGAATGCTGAAGCTTTTGTCTTCTTCTGTTACAGTACTTGATGCTTCAGAACTTTATTGAAAAGTGTACCTCATTTTCTAGTCAAGCTTGGACTTTGAATATCATAATACTTCATTCAAAATTACATCTTCAGCCATCATAATGTTCTGCATTCCCGGTAGACCCTTGATTAGCTTCACTGGACGGTTCTTAAATGAGCAAGGCGCTAGGTTATCCAATGGGCACATTCACAAGGCTGTTTAAGTCGTAGCATTTTGACCAGTTAGCGTATTATGCCTCTTTGACCCTATTTTTGGCCGAATTAGGATTCGATATCGTCATGAAACTTGTATATATGGATACGAGATTTAATTAGACACTGGTTTCATCCAATTCAGACTACTACAGCTCAATATATGGTCATCAGACCCTACAAAGGTATGACAGTCAGGAACAACATCACGTCACCAACTTACGGATGCCATTTGACAATGATAGAGATCGATTTCGCTCTTGACCTCTGCATGAAAATTGCAAATATTTCTTCGACCCTTCCAACGATACCAAGATCGATGCATTTGAACACCTTAAGCTCCAGAAATTTTCAACAGACGCTTGCATGTTCTGCTTTTCACGAATAGTATCACATCCCAAGTTTGAATAAATAATTTCACTCAGATAAAGATTGATTCAGATCCCGACTTCTTCAGCAATCATGTAGGTATTTCTCTTATCTGTCTAACCAAACCAATATCACTTGATTTGGACTAGCGTACCTCAAAATATGATGTTTCAAACGCTTGATTATCGGCAACAGGCGCTTGACTTCAATCTTCAGTGTTTTTGCTTTTGCAGCTTTTGTACTTTTGCCTTTGTTCATGCTTTTTGAGTCTTTCTTCTGTTAAGGTTGCTAAAAATTTTATCTTCTTCTGTTACAGTACTTGATGCTTCAGAACTTTATTGAAAAGTGTACCTCATTTTCTGGTCAAGCTTGGACTTTGAATTTCATAATACATCATTCAAAAAAACATACTTAGCCATCATAATGTTCTGCATTCCGGGTAAACCCTTGATTAGCTTCACTGGACGCTTCTTAAAAGAGTTAAGGTGCTAGGTTATCCAATGGGCACATTCACAAGGCTGTTTAAGTCGTACCATTCGGACCTGTTAGCGTATTATCCCTCTTTGACCCTATTATAGGGCGAATTAGGATTCGATATCTTCATGAAACTTATATATATGGATATTAGATTTATTCAGACACTGGTTTCATCCAATTCGGACTTCTACAGCTCAATATATGGTCATCAGACCCTACAAAGTATGACAGTCAGGAACAACATCACGTCACCAATTTACGGACGCAATTTGACAATGATAGAGATCGATTTCGCCTTGACCTCTGCATGAAAATTTTAAATATTTCTCTGAGCCTTCCAATGATACCAGGATCGATGCATTTGAACACCTTAAGCTCCAGAAATTGTCAGCAGACGCTTGCATGTTCTGATTTACACGAACTGTATCAAGTCTCAGGTTTGAATAAAGAATTTAACACAGATAAAGATTGATTCAGATCTCGACTTCTTCAGGAATCATGTAGGTATTTCTCTTATCTGTCTAACCAAACCAAGATCACTTGATTTGGACGAGCGTACCTCAAAATACGATGTTTCAAACGCTTGATTGTCGGCAACAGGCGCTTGACTTCAATCTTCAGTGTTTTTGCTTTTGCAGCTTTTGTACTTTTGCCTTTGTTCACGCTTTTTAGTCTTTCTTCTGTTAGGGTTGCTAAAATTTTATCTTCTTCTGTTACAGTAATTGATGCTTCAGAACTTTGTTGAAAAGTGTACCTCATTTTCTGGTCAAGCTTGGAATTTGAATATCATAATACTTCATTCAAAATTACATATTTAGCCATCATAATGTTCTGCATTCCGGGTAGAACCTTGATTAGCTTCGTTGGACGCTTCTTAAATGAGTTAAGGCGCTAGGTTATCCAATGGGCACATTCACAAGGCTGTTTAAGTCGTAGCATTCTGACCAGTTAGCATATTATGCCTCTTTGACCCTATTACAGGCTGAATTAGGATACGATATCTTCATGAAACTTGTAAATATGGATATTAGGTTTAATCAGACATCGAATTCATCCAATTCGGACTACTACATATCAATATATGGATTTCAAACCCTACAAAGGTATGACAGTCAGGAACAACATCACGTCACCAACTCACGGATGCAATTTGACAATGATAGAGATCGATTTCGCTCTTGACCTCTGCATGAAAATTGCAAATATTTCTCCGAGCCTTCCAACGATACAAAGATCGATGCATTTGAACACCTTAAGCTCCAGAAATTGTCAGCAGACGCTTGCATGTTCTGTTTTCACGAACGTATCACATCTCAAGTTTGAATAAAGAATTTCACTCAGATAAACATTGATTCAGATCTCGACTTCTTCAGGAATGATGTAGGTATTTCTCTTATCTGTCTAACCAAACCAAGATCACTTGATTTGGACATGCGTACCTCAAAATACGATGTTTCAAACGCTTGATTGTCGGCAACAGGCGCTTGACTTCAATCTTCAGTGTTTTTGCTTTTGCAGCTTTTGTACTTTTGCCTTTGTTCACACTTTTTAAGTCTTTCTTCTGTTAGGAATGCTAAAAATTTTATCTTCTTTTGTTACAGTACTTGATGCTTCAGAACTTTATTGAAAAGTGTACCTCATTTTCTGGTCAAGCTTGGACTTTGAATATCATAATACTTCATTCAAAATTACATCTTCAGCCATCATAATGTTCTGTATTCTGGGTAGACCCTTGATTAGCTTCACTGGACTTCTTAAATGAGGTAAGGCCCTAGGTTATCTAATGGGCACATTCACAAGGCTGTTTAAGTCGTAGCATTCTGACCAGTTAGCATATTATGCCTCTTTGACCCTACTTTTAGGTCGAATTAGGATTCGATATCGTCATGAAACTTGATTATATGTGGATATTAGATTTAATTAGACACTGGTTTCATCCAATTCGGACTACTACAGCTCAATATATGGTCATCAGACCCTACAAAGTATGACAGTCAGGAACAACATCACGTCACCAACTTACGGATGCAATTTGACAATGATAGAGATCGATTTCGCTCTTGACCTCTGCTTGAAAATTGCAAATATTTCTTCGAGCCTTCCAACGATACCAAGATCGATGCATTTGAACACCTTAAGCTCCAGAAATTGTCAGCAGACGCTTGCATGTTCTGATTTTCATGAATAGTATCACATCTCAAGTTTGAATAAATAATTTCACTCAGATAAAGATTGATTCAGATCTCGACTTCTTCAGGAATCATATAGGTATTTCTCTTATCTGTCTAACCAAACCAATATCACTTGATTTGGACTAGCGTACCTCAAAATATGATGTTTCAAACGCTTGATTATCGGCAACAGGCGCTTGACTTCAATCTTCAGTGTTTTTTCTTTTGCAGCTTTTGTACTTTAGCCTTTGTTCATGCTTTTTCAGTCTTTCTTCTGTTAGGGTTGCTAAAAATTTTATCTTCTTCTGTTACAGTACTTGATGCTTCAGAACTTTATTGAAAAGTGTACCTCATTTTCTGGTCAAGCTTGGACTTTGAATTCATAATACATCATTCAAAATAAGATATTAGCCATCATAATGTTCTGCATTCCGAGTAGACCCTTGATTAACTTCACTGGACGCTTCTTAAAAGAGTTAAGGTTCTAGGTTATCCAATGGGCACATTGACAAGGCTGTTTAAGTCGTACCATTCTGACCTGTTAGCGTATTATCCCTCTTTGACCCTATTATAGGCCGAATTAGGATTCGATATCTTCATGAAACTTGTATATATGGATATTAGATTTATTCAGACACTGGTTTCATCCAATTCGGACTTCTACAGCTCAATATATGGTCATCAGACCCTACAAAGTATGACAGTCAGGAACAACATCACGTCACCAATTTACGGACGCAATTTGACAATGATAGAGATCGATTTCGCCTTGACCTCTGCATGAAAATTTTAAATATTTCTCTGAGCCTTCCAATGATACCAGGATCGATGCATTTGAACACCTTAAGCTCCAGAAATTGTCAGCAGACGCTTGCATGTTCTGATTTTCACGAACAGTATCACATCTCAAGTTTGAATAAAGAATTTCACTCAGATAAAGATTGATTCAGATCTCGACTTCTTCAGGAATCATGCAGGTATTTCTCTTATCTGTCTAACCAAACCAAGATCACTTGATTTGGACGAGCGTACCTCAAAATACGATGTTTCAAACGCTTGATTGTCGGCAATAGGCGCTTGACTTCAATCTTCAGTGTTTTTGCTTTTGCAGCTTTTGTACTTTTGCCTTTGTTCACGCTTTTTTAGTCTTTCTTCTGTTAGGGTTGCTAAAAATTTTATCTTCTTCTGTTACAGTAATTGATGCTTCAGAACTTTTTTGAAAAGTGTACCTCATTTTCTGGTCAAGCTTGGAATTTGAATATCATAATACTTCATTCAAATTACATATTTAGCCATCATAATGTTCTGCATTCCGGGTAGAACCTTGATTAGCTCCCTTGGACGCTTCTTAAAAGAGTTAAGGCGCTAGGTTATCCAATGGGCACATTCACAAGGCTGTTTAAGTCGTAGCATTCTGACCAGTTAGCATATTATGCCTCTTTGACCCTATTACAGGCTGAATTAGGATACGATATCTTCATGAAACTTGTAAATATGGATATTAGATTTAATCAGACATCGAATTCATCCAATTCGGACTACTACATATCAATATATGGATTTCAAACCCTACAAAGGTATGACAGTCAGGAACAACATCACGTCACCAACTCACGGATGCAATTGACAATGATAGAGATCGATTTCGCTCTTGACCTCTGCATGAAAATTGCAAATATTTCTCCGAGCCTTCCAACGATACAAAGATCGATGCATTTGAACACCTTAAGCTCCAGAAATTGTCAGCAGACGCTTGCATGTTCTGTTTTCACGAACGGTATCACATCTCAAGTTTGAATAAAGAATTTCACTCAGATAAAGATTGATTCAGATCTCGACTTCTTCAGGAATGATGTAGGTATTTCTCTTATCTGTCTAACCAAACCAAGATCACTTGATTTGGACAAGCGTACCTCAAAATACGATGTTTCAAACGCTTGATTGTCGGCAACAGGCGCTTGACTTCAATCTTCAGTGTTTTTGCTTTTGCAGCTTTTGTACTTTTGCCTTTGTTCACACTTTTTAAGTCTTTCTTCTGTTAGGGTTGCTAAAAATTTTATCTTCTTTTGTTACAGTACTTGATGCTTCAGAACTTTATTGAAAAGTGTACCTCATTTTCTGGTCAAGCTTGGACTTTGAATATCATAATACTTCATTCAAAATTACATCTTCAGCCATCATAATGTTCTGTATTCTGGGTAGACCCTTGATTAGCTTCACTGGATGCTTCTTAAATGAGGTAACGCCCTAGGTTATCCAATGGGCACATTCACAAGGCTGTTCAAGTCGTAGCATTCTGACCAGTTAGCATATTATGCCTCTTTGACCATATTTTAGGTCGAATTAGGATTCGATATCGTCATGAAACTTGTATATATGGATATTAGATTTAATTAGACACTGGTTTCATCCAATTCGGACTACTACAGCTCAATATATGGTCATCAGACCCTACAAAGTATGACAGTCAGGAACAACATCACGTCACCAACTTACGGATGCAATTTGACAATGATAGAGATCGATTTCGCTCTTGACCTCTGCTTGAAAATTGCAAATATTTCTTCGAGCCTTCCAACGATACCAAGATCGATGCATTTGAACACCTTAAGCTCCAGAAATTGTCAGCAGACGCTTGCATGTTCTGATTTTCACGAATAGTATCACATCTCAAGTTTGAATAAATAATTTCACTCAGATAAAGATTGATTCAGATCTCGACTTCTTCAGGAATCATGTAGGTATTTCTCTTATCTGTCTAACCAAACCAATATCACTTGATTTGGACTAGCGTACCTCAAAATATTATGTTTCAAACGCTTGATTATCAACAACATGCGCTTGACTTCAATCTTCAGTGTTTTATCTTTTGCAGCTTTTGTACTTTAGCCTTTGTTCATGATTTTTCAGTCTTTCTTCTGTTAGGGTTGCTAAAAATTTTATCTTCTTCTGTTACAGTACTTGATGCTTCAGAACTTTATTGAATAGTGTACCTCATTTTCTGGTCACGCTTGGACTTTGAAGTTCATAATACATCATTCAAAATAAGATATTTAGCCATGATAATGTTCTGCATTCCGAGTAGACCCTTGATTAACTTCACTGGACGCTTCTTAAAAGAGTTAAGGTTCTAGGTTATCCAATGGGCACATTGACAAGGCTGTTTAAGTCGTACCATTCTGACCTGTTAGCATATTATCCCTCTTTGACCCTATTATAGGCCGAATTAGGATTCGTTATCTTCATGAAACTTGTATATATGGATATTAGATTTATTCAGACACTGGTTTCATCCAATTCGGACTTCTACAGCTCAATATATGGTCATCAGACCCTACAAAGTATGACAGTCAGGAACAACATCACGTCACCAATTTACGGACGCAATTTGACAATGATAGAGATCGATTTCGCCTTGACCTCTGCATGAAAATTTTAAATATTTCTCTGAGCCTTCCAATGATACCAGGATCGATGCATTTGAACACCTTAAGCTCCAGAAATTGTCAGCAGACGCTTGCATGTTCTGATTTTCACGAACAGTATCACATCTCAAGTTTGAATAAAGAATTTCACTCAGATAAAGATTGATTCAGATCTCGACTTCTTCAGGAATCATGCAGGTATTTCTCTTATCTGTCTAACCAAACCAAGATCACTTGATTTGGACGAGCGTACCTCAAAATACGATGTTTCAAACGCTTGATTGTCGGCAATAGGCGCTTGACTTCAATCTTCAGTGTTTTTGCTTTTGCAGCTTTTGTACTTTTGCCTTTGTTCACGCTTTTTTAGTCTTTCTTCTGTTAGGGTTGCTAAAAATTTTATCTTCTTCTGTTACAGTAATTGATGCTTCAGAACTTTTTTGAAAAGTGTACCTCATTTTCTGGTCAAGCTTGGAATTTGAATATCATAATACTTCATTCAAATTACATATTTAGCCATCATAATGTTCTGCATTCCGGGTAGAACCTTGATTAGCTCCCTTGGACGCTTCTTAAAAGAGTTAAGGCGCTAGGTTATCCAATGGGCACATTCACAAGGATGTTTAAGTCGTAGCATTCTGACCAGTTAGCATATTATGCCTCTTTGACCCTATTACAGGCTGAATTAGGATACGATATCTTCATGAAACTTGTAAATATGGATATTAGATTTAATCAGACATCGAATTCATCCAATTCGGACTACTACATATCAATATATGGATTTCAAACCCTACAAAGGTATGACAGTCAGGAACAACATCACGTCACCAACTCACGGATGCAATTGACAATGATAGAGATCGATTTCGCTCTTGACCTCTGCATGAAAATTGCAAATATTTCTCCGAGCCTTCCAACGGTACAAAGATCGATGCATTTGAACACCTTAAGCTCCAGAAATTGTCAGCAGACGCTTGCATGTTCTGTTTTCACGAACGGTATCACATCTCAAGTTTGAATAAAGAATTTCACTCAGATAAAGATTGATTCAGATCTCGACTTCTTCAGGAATCATGTAGGTATTTCTCTTATCTGTCTAACCAAACCAAGATCACTTGATTTGGACAAGCGTACCTCAAAATACGATGTTTCAAACGCTTGATTGTCGGCAACTGGCGCTTGACTTCAATCTTCAGTGTTTTTGCTTTTGCAGCTTTTGTACTTTTGCCTTTGTTCACACTTTTTAGTCTTTCTTCTGTTAGGGTTGCTAAAATTTTTATCTTCTTTTGTTACAGTACTTGATGCTTCAGAACTTTATTGAAAAGTGTACCTCATTTTCTGGTCAAGCTTGGACTTTGAATATCATAATACTTCATTCAAAATTACATCTTCAGCCATCATAATGTTCTGTATTCTGGGTAGACCCTTGATTAGCTTCACTGGATGCTTCTTAAATGAGGTAACGCCCTAGGTTATCCAATGGGCACATTCACAAGGCTGTTTAAGTTGTAGCATTCTGACCAGTTAGCATATTATGCCTCTTTGACCATATTTTAGGTCGAATTAGGATTCGATATCGTCATGAAACTTGTATATATGGATATTAGATTTAATTAGACACTGGTTTCATCCAATTCGGACTACTACAGCTCAATATATGGTCATCAGACCCTACAAAGTATGACAGTCAGGAACAACATCACGTCACCAACTTACGGATGCAATTTGACAATGATAGAGATCGATTTCGCTCTTGACCTCTGCTTGAAAATTGCAAATATTTCTTCGAGCCTTCCAACGATACCAAGATCGATGCATTTGAACACCTTAAGCTCCAGAAATTGTCAGCAGACGCTTGCATGTTCTGATTTTCACGAATAGTATCACATCTCAAGTTTGAATAAATAATTTCACTCAGATAAAGATTGATTCAGATCTCGACTTCTTCAGGAATCATGTAGTTATTTCTCTTATCTGTCTAACCAAACCAATATCACTTGATTTGGACTAGCGTACCTCAAAATATTATGTTTCAAACGCTTGATTATCAACAACAGGCGCTTGACTTCAATCTTCAGTGTTTTATCTTTTGCAGCTTTTGTACTTTAACCTTTGTTCATGCTTTTTCTGTCTTTCTTCTGTTAGGGTTGCTAAAAATTTTATCTTCTTCTGTTACAGTACTTGATGCTTCAGAACTTTATTGAAAAGTGTACCTCATTTTCTGGTCACGCTTGGACTTTGAAGTTCATAATACATCATTCAAAATAAGATATTTAGCCATCATAATGTTCTGCATTCCGAGTAGACCCTTGATTAACTTCACTGGACGCTTCTTAAAAGAGTTAAGGTTCTAGGTTATCCAATGGGCACATTGACAAGGCTGTTTAAGTCGTACCATTCTGACCTGTTAGCATATTATCCCTCTTTGACCCTATTATAGGCCGAATTAGGATTCGTTATCTTCATGAAACTTGTATATATGGATATTAGATTTATTCAGACACTGGTTTCATCCAATTCGGACTTCTACAGCTCAATATATGGTCATCAGACCCTACAAAGTATGACAGTCAGGAACAACATCACGTCACCAATTTACGGACGCAATTTGACAATGATAGAGATCGATTTCGCCTTGACCTCTGTATGAAAATTTTAAATATTTCTCTGAGCCTTCCAATGATACCAGAATCGATGCATTTGAACACCTTAAGCTCCAGAAATTGTCAGCAGACGCTTGCATGTTCTGATTTTCACGAACAGTATCACATCTCAAGTTTGAATAAAGAATTTCACTCAGATAAAGATTGATTCAGATCTCGACTTCTTCAGGAATCATGTAGGTATTTCTCTTATCTGTCTAACCAAACCAAGATCACTTGATTTGGACGAGCGTACCTTAAAATACGATGTTTCAAACGCTTGATTGTCGGCGACCGGCGCTTGACTACAATCTTCAGTGTTTTTGCTTTTGCAGCTTTTGTACTTTTGCCTTTGTTCGTGCTTTTTTAGTCTTTCTTCTGTTAGGGTTGCTAAAAATTTTATCTTCTTCTGTTACAGTACTTGATGATTCAGAACTTTATTGAAAAGTGAACCTCATTTTCTGGTCAAGCTTGGACTTTGAATTTCATAATACTTCATTCAAAATAACATATTTAGCCATCATAATGTTCTGCATTCCGGGTTGACCCTTGATTACCTTCACTGGACGCTTCTTAAATGAGTTAAGGCGCTAGGTTATCCAATGGGCACATTCACAAGGCTGTTTAAGTCGTAGCATTCTATCCTGTAGCGTATTGTGCCTCTTTGACCCTATTACAGGCCGAATTAGGATTCGATATCTTCATGAAACTTGTATATATGGATATTAGATTTATTCAGACACCAGTTTCATCCAATTTGGACTACTAAAGCTCAATATACAGTCATCAGACCCTACAAAGTATGACAGTCAGGAACAACATCACGTCACCATATTACGGATGCAATTTGACAATGATAGAGATCGATTTCGCCTTGACCTCTGACATGAAAATTTTAAATATTTCTCTGAGCCTTCCAATGATACCTAGATCGATGCATTTGAACACCTTAAGCTCCAAAAATTGTCAGCAGACGCTTGCATGTTCTAATTTTCACGAACTGTATCAGATCTCAAGTTTGAAAAAAGAATTTCACACAGATAAAGATTGATTCAGATCTCGACTTCTTCAGGACTCATGTAGGTATTTCTCTTATCTGTATAACCAAACAAAAATCACTTCATTTGGACGAGCGTACCTCAAAATACGACGTTTCAAACGCTTGATTGTCGGCAACAGTAGCTTCACTTCAATCTTCAGTGTTTTTGCTTTTGCAGCTTTTATACTTTTGCCTTTGTTCACGCTTTTTTAGTCTTTCTTCTGTTAGGTTTGCTAAAATTTTATCTTCTTCTGTTACAGTATTTGATGCTTCAGAACTTTATTGAAAAGTGTACCTCATTTTCTGGTCAAGCTTGGACATTGAATATCATAATACTTCATTCAAAATTACATCTTCAACCATCATAATGTTCTGCATTCCGGGTAGACCCGTGATTAGTTTAACTGGACGCTTCTTATATGAGTTAAGGCGCTAGGTTATCCAATGGGCACATTCACAAGGCTGTTTAAGTCGTAGCATTCTGACCAGTTAGCGTATTATGCCTCTTTGACCCAATTACATGATGAATGTATGACAATCAGGAACAACATCACGTCACCAACTTACGGAAGCAATTTGACAATGATAGAGATCGATTTCGCTCTTGACCTGTGCATGAAAATTGCAGATATTTCTCGGAGCCTTCCGACGATACCAAGATCGATGCACTTGAACACCTTAAGCTCCAGAAATTGTCAGCAGACGCTTGCATGTTCTGATTTTCACGAACAGTATCACATCTCAAGTTTGAATAAAGAATTTCAATCAGATAAAGATTGATTCAGATCTCGACTTCTTCAGGAATCATGTAGGTATTTCTCTTATCTGTCTAACCAAACCAATATCACTTGATTTGGACGAGCGTACCTCAAAATACAAAGGTATGACAGTCAGGAACAACATCACATCACCAACTTACGGATGAAATTTGACAATGATAGAGATCGATTTCGCTCCTGACCTCTGCATGAAAATTGCAGATATTTCTCTGAGCCTTCCAAGGATACCATGATCGATGCATTTGAACACCTTAAGCTCTAGAAATTGTCCGCAGACGCTTGCATGTTCTTATTTTCACGAACAGTATCACATCTCAAGCATGAATAAAGAATTTCACTCAGATAATGATAGATCCAGATCTCGACTTCTTCAGGAATCATGTAGGTATTTCTTTTATCTTTCTAGCCAAACCAAGATCACTTCCTTTGGAAGAGCGTACCTCAAAATACGACGTTTCACACGCTTGATTGTCGGCAACCGACGCTTGACTTCAATCTTCAATGTTTTTGCTTTTGCAGCTTTTGTACTTTTGTCTTTGTTCAAGCCTTTCTAGTCTTTCTTGTGTTAGGGTTGCTAAAAATTTTGTCTTATTCTATTACAGTACTTGATGCTTCAGAACATTATTGAAAAGGGTACCTCATTTTCAGGTCAAGCTTGGACTTTGAATATCTTAATACTTAATTCAAAATTACATCTTTAGCCATCATAATGTTCTGCATTCCGAGTAGATGCTTGATTAGCTTCACTGGACGCTTCTTAAATGAGTTAAGGCGCTAGGTTATCCAATGGGTATATTCACAAGGCTGTTTAAGTCGTAGCATTCTGACCAGTTAACGTATTATGCTTCTTGGACCCTGTTACAGGCCGATTTAGGATTTGATATCTGCATGGAACTTGTATATATGGATATTAGATTTAGTCAGACACCGGTTCCATCCAATTCGGACTGCTACAGCTCAATATATGGTCATCAGACCCTACAAAGGTATGGCAGTCAGGAACAACATCATTTCACCAACTTACGGATGCAATTTGACAATGATAGAGATCTTTTTCGCTCTTGACCTCTGCATGAAAATTGCAGATATTTCACTGAGCCTTCCAATAATACCAAGATCGATGCGTTTGAACTCCTTAAGCTCCAGAAATTGTCAGCAGACGCTTGCATGCTCTGATTTTCACGAAAAGTATCAGATCTCAAGTTTGAATAAAGAATTTCACTTTGATAAAGCTTGATTCAGATCCCAACTTCTTCAGGAATCATGTAGGTATTTCTCTTATCTTTCTAAACAAACCAAGATCACTTCACTTGGACGAGCATACCTCAAAATACGACGTTTCAAATGCTTGATTGTCGGCAACAGGCGCTTGATTTGCTTTTGTACTTTTCTATTTGTTCATGCTTTTCTAGTCTTTCTTCTGTTAGGGTTGCTCAAAATTTTGTCTTCTTCTATTACAGTAGTTACTGCTTCAGAACTTTATTGAAAAGGTTACCTCATTTTCCGGTCAAGCTTGGACTTTGAATATCTTAATACTTCATTCAAAATCACTTCTTCAGCCATCATAATGTTCTGCATTCTGAGTTGACGCTTGATTAGCATCATTGGACGCATCTTAAATCATTTAAGGCGCTTGGTTATCCACTAGGCATACTCACAAGGCTTTTTAACTCGTAGCATTCTGACCAGTTAGCGTATTATGCTTCTTTGACCCTGTTACTGGCCGCATTAGAATTCCATGTCTTCATGAAACTTGTATATATGGATATTAGCTTTAATGGGAAACTGGTTTCATACGATCCGAATAACTACAGCTCAATATATGGCCATCAGACACTGCAAAGGTATGACTGTCAAGAACAACATCACGTCACCAACTTACCGATGCAATTTGACAAAAATAGAGATCGATTTCGCTCTTGACCTTTACATGAAAATTGCAGAAATTTCTCTAAGCTTTCCAAAGAAACCAACTTCGATGCATTTGAACAGCCAAAGCTCAAGAAATTATCAGCAAACGCTTGCATGTTCTGTTTGTCACGAACAGTATCACATCCCATGATTGAATAAAGAATTTCACTCAGATAAAGATTGATTTAGATCTCGACTTCTTCTGGAATCATGTAGTTACTTCTATTATCTTTCTAACCAAACCAAGACCTCTTCATTTGGACGAGCGTACCTCAAAATACGACGTATCATGCTTCTTTGACCCTGTTACTGGCTGCATTAGAATTCAATGTCTTCATGAAACTTGTATATATGGATATTAGCTTTAATCGGAAAACGGTTTTATACAATTCAGACGACTACAGCTCAACATATGGCAATCAGACACTACAAAGTTATGACTGTCAGGAAAAAACATCACGTCCCCAACTTACCGATGCAATTTGACTAAAATAGAGATCGATTTCGCTCTTGACCTCTACATGAAAATTGCAGATATTTCCCTAAGCCTTCCAACGATACCAAGAGCGATGCATTTGAATAGCTAAACCTCAAGAAATTGTCAGCAAAGGCTTGCATGTTATGTTTGTCATGAACAGTATCACATCTCAAGCATGAATAAAGAATTTCACTCAGATAATGATTGATTCAGATCTCGACTTCTTCAGGAATCATGTAGGTATTTCTTTTATCTTTCTAACAAACCAAGATCACTTCCTTTGGAAGTGCGTACCTCAAAATACGACGTTTCACATGCTTGATTGTCGGCAACATGCGCTTGACTTGCTTTTGTACTTTTATCTTTGTTCTTGCTTTTCTAGTCTTTCTTCTATTAGTGTTGCTAAAAATTTTGTCTTCTTCTGTTACAGTACTTGCTGCTTCAGAACTTTATTGAAAAGGGTACCTCATTTTCTGGTCAAGCTTGGACTTTGAATATCTTAATACTTCATTCAAAATTACTTCTTCAGCCATCATAATGTCCTGCATTCGGAGTAGACGCTTGATTAGCTACACTGGACGCTTCTTAAATGAGATAAGGCGCTTGGTTAACAACTAGGCACATTCACAAGGCTTTTTTACTCGTAGCATTCTGACCAGTTAGCCTATTATGCTTCTTTGACCCTGTTACTGGCCGCATTAGAATTCAATGTCTTCATGAAACTTGTATATATGGATATTAGCTTTAATCGGAAAACGGTTTTATACAATTCGGACGACTACAGCTCAACATATGGCAATCAGACACTACAAAGTTATGATTGTCAGGAAAAAACATCACGTCCCCAACTTACCGATGCAATTTGACTAAAATAGAGATTGATTTCGCTCTTGACCTCTACATGAAAATTGTAGATATTTCCCAAAGCCTTCCAACGATACCAAGAGCGATGCATTTGAATAGCTAAACCTCAAGAAATTGTCAGCAAAGGCTTGCATGTTATGTTTGTCATGAACAGTATCACATCTCAAGCATGAATAAAGAATTTCACTCAGATAATGATTGATTCAGATCTCGACTTCTTCAGGAATCATGTAGGTATTTCTTTTATCTTTCTAACAAACCAAGATCACTTCCTTTGGAAGAGCGTACCTCAAAATACGACGTTTCACACGCTTGATTGTCGGCAACATGCGCTTGACTTGCTTTTGTACTTTTATCTTTGTTCTTGCTTTTCTAGTCTTTCTTCTATTAGGGTTGCTAAAAATATTGTCTTCTTCTGTTACAGTACTTGCTGCTTCAGAAATTTATTGAAAAGGGTACCTCATTTTCTGGTCAAGCTTGGACTTTGAATATCTTAATACTTCCTTCAAAATTACTTCTTCAGCCATCATAATGTTCTGCATTCTGTGTAGACGTTGGATTAGCTTCACTGGACGATTCTTACATGAGTTAAGGTGCTTGGTTATCCACTAACCACATTCACAAGGCTTTTTAACTTGTAGCATTCTAACATTTAGCGTATTATGCTTCTTTGAACCTGTTACAGGCCGAATTAGGATTTGATATCTTCATAAAACTTGTATATATGGATATTATATTTAATCAGACACCGGTTTCATCCAATTCGGACTACTACAGCTGAATATATGGTCATCAGACCGTATAAAGGTATGACAGTCAGGAACAACATCACGTCACCAACTTACGGATGTAATTTGACAATGATAGAGATCGATTTCGCTCTTGACCTCTGCATGAAAATTGCAGATATTTCTCTGAGCCTTCCAAGGATACCATGATCGATGCATTTGAACACCTTAAGCTCCAGAAATTGTCAGCAAACGCTTGCATGTTCTGATTTTCATGAACAGTATCACATCTCAAGTTGGAACAAAGAATTTCACTCAGGTAAAGATTGATTCAACTCTCAACTTCTTCAGGAATCATGTAGGTATTTCTCTTATCTTTCTAACCAAACCAAGATCACTTCATTTGGACGAGCGTACCTCAATATATGATGTTTCATAGGCATGATTGTCGGCAACATGCGCTTGACTTGCTTTTGTACTTTTCTCTTTGTTCTTGCTTTCTAGTCTTTCTTCTATTAGGGTTGGTAAAATTTTTGTCTTCTTCTGTTACAGTACTTGCTGCGTCAGAACTTTATTGAAAAGGGTACCTCATTTTCTGGTCAAGCTTGGAGTTTGAATATCTTAATACTTCATTCAAAATTACTTCTTCAGCCATCATAATGTCCTGCATTCTGAGTAGTCGCTTGATTAGCTACACTGGACGCTTCTTAAATGAGATAAGGCGCTTGGTTAACAACTAGGCACATTCACAAGGCTTTTTAACTCGTAGCATTCTAACCAGTTAGCCTATTATGCTTCTTTGACCCTGTTACTGGCCGCATTAGAATTCAATGTCTTCATGAAACTTTTATATATGGATATTAGCTTTAATCGGAAAGTGGTTTTATACAATTCAGACAACTACAGCTCAACATGTGGCCATCAGACACTACAAAGTTATGACTGTCAGGAAAAAACATCACGTCACCAACTTACCGATGCAATTTGACTAAAATAGAGATCGATTTCGCTCTTGACCTCTACATGAAAATTGCAGATATTTCTCTAAGCCTTCCAACGATACCAGGAGCGATGCATTTGAACAGGTAAACCTCAAGAAATTGTCAGCAAGGGCTTGCATGTTATGTTTGTCACGAACAGTATCACATCTCAAGCATGAATTAAGAATTTCACTCAGATAATGATTGATTCAGATCTCGACTTCTTCAGTAATCATGTAGGTATTTCTTTTATCTTTCTAACAAACCAAGATCACTTCCTTTGGAAGTGCGTACCTCAAAATACGGCATTTCACACGCTTGATTGTCGGCAACCGGCGCTTGACTTCAATCTTCAATGTTTTTGCCTTTGCAGCTTTTGTACTTTTGTCATTGTTCACGCCTTTCTAGTCTTTCTTGTGTTTGGGTTGCTAAAAATTTTGTCTTCTTCTACTATAGCACTTGATGCTTCAGAACTTTTTTGAAAAGGGTACCTCATTTTCTGGTCAAGCTTTGAATATCTTAATACTTCCTTCAAAATTATATTTTCAGCCATCATAATGTTCTGCATTCCGAGTAGATGTTTGATTAGCTTTAATGGACGCTTCTTAAATGAGTTAAGGCACTTGGTTATCCACTGGGCACATTCACAAGGCTGTTTAAGTCGTAGCATTCTGACCAGTTAATGTATTATGCTTCTTTGACCCTGTTACAGGTCGATTTAGGATTCGATATCTACATGAAACTTGTATATATGGATATTAGATTTAATCAGACACCGGTTTCATCCAATTCGGACTACTACAGCTCAATATATGGTCATCAGACCCTACAAAGGTATGACAGTTAGGAACAACATCATTTCATCAACTTACGGATGCAATTTGACAATGATAGAGATCTATTTCGCTCTTGACCTCTGCATGAAAATTGAAGATATTTCACTGAGCCTTCCAATGACACCAAGATCGATGCGTTTGAACACCTTAAGCTCCAGAAATTGTCAGCAGACGCTTGCATGCTCTGATTTTCACGAATATTATCAGATCTCGAGTTTGAATAAAGAATTTCACTCAGATAAAGATTGATTCAGATCTCAAATTCTTCAGGAATCGTGTTGGTATTTCTCTTATCTTTCTAAACAAACCAATATCACTTCATTTGGACGAGTATACCTCAAAATACGACGTTTCAAACGCTTGATTGTCGGCAACAGGCGCTTGATTTACTTTTGTACTTTTCTCTTTGTTCATGCTTTTCTAATCTTTCTTCTGTTAGGGTTGCTCAAAATTTTGTCTTCTTCTATTACAGTACTTACTGCTTCAGAACTTTATTGAAAAGGTTACCTCATTTTCCGGTCAAGCTTGGACTTTGAATATCTTAATACTTCATTCAAAATCACTTCTTCAGCCATCATAATGTTCTCCATTCTGTGTAGACGCTTGATTAGCTTCACTGGACGCTTCTTAAATGAGTTAAGGTGCTTGGTTATCCACTAAGCACATTCACAAGGCTTTTTAACTTGTAGCATTCTGACATTTAGCGTATTATGCTTCTTTGACCCTGTTACAGGCCAAATTAGAATTTGATATCTTCATGAAACTTGTATATATGGATATTAGATTTAATCAGACACCGGTTTCATCCAATTCGAACTACTACAGATCAATATATGGTCATCAGACCCTACAAAGCTATGCCAGTCAGGAACAACATCACATCACCAACTTACGGATGCAATTTGACAATGATAGAGATCGATTTCGCTCTTGACCTCTGCATGAAAATTGTAGATATTTCTCCGAGCCTTCCAAGGATACCATGATCGATGCATTTGAACACCTTAAGCTCCAAAAATTGTAAGCAAACGCTTGCATATTCTGATTTTAACGAACAGTATCACATCTCAAGTTTGAATAAAGAATTTCACTCAGGTGAACATTGATTCAACTCTCGACTTCTTCAGGAATCATGTAGGTATTTCTCTTATCTTTCTTACCAAACCAAGATCACTTCATTTGGACGAGCGTACCTCAATATACGACGTTTCAATGGCTTGATTGTCGGCAACATGCGCTTGACTTGCTTTTGTACTTTTCTCTTTGTTCTTACTTTTCTAGTCTTTCCTCTATTAGGGTTGCTAAAAATTTTGTCTTCTTCTGTTACAGTACTTGCTGCTTCAGAACTTTATTGAAAAGGGTACCACTTTGAATATCATAATACTTCATTCAAAATTACTTCTTCAGCCATCATAATGTCCTGCATTCGGAGTAGACGCTTGATTAGCTGCACTCGACGCTTCTTAAATGAGATAAGGCGCTTGGTGAACAACTAGGCACATTCACAAGGCTTTTTAACTAGTAGCATTCAGACCAGTTAGCCTATTATGCTTCTTTGACCCTGTTACTGGCCGCATTAGAATTCAATGTCTTCATGAAACTTTTATATATGGATATTAGCTTTAATCGGAAAGTGGTTTTATACAATTCAGACAACTACAGCTCAACATGTGGCCATCAGACACTACAAAGTTATGACTGTCAGGAAAAAACATCACGTCACCAACTTACCGATGCAATTTGACTAAAATAGAGATCGATTTCGCTCTTGACCTCTACATGAAAATTGCAGATATTTCTCTAAGCCTTCCAACGATACCAGGAGCGATGCATTTGAACAGGTAAACCTCAAGAAATTGTCAGCAAGGGCTTGCATGTTATGTTTGTCACGAACAGTATCACATCTCAAGCATGAATTAAGAATTTCACTCAGATAATGAAATCATGTAGGTATTTCTTTTATCTTTCTAACAAACCAAGATCACTTCCTTTGGAAGTGCGTACCTCAAAATACGGCATTTCACACGCTTGATTGTCGGCAACCGGCGCTTGACTTCAATCTTCAATGTTTTTGCCTTTGCAGCTTTTGTACTTTTGTCATTGTTCACGCCTTTCTAGTCTTTCTTGTGTTTGGGTTGCTAAAAATTTTGTCTTCTTCTACTATAGCACTTGATGCTTCAGAACTTTTTTGAAAAGGGTACCTCATTTTCTGGTCAAGCTTTGAATATCTTAATACTTCCTTCAAAATTATATTTTCAGCCATCATAATGTTCTGCATTCCGAGTAGATGTTTGATTAGCTTTAATGGACGCTTCTTAAATGAGTTAAGGCACTTGGTTATCCACTGGGCACATTCACAAGGCTGTTTAAGTCGTAGCATTCTGACCAGTTAATGTATTATGCTTCTTTGACCCTGTTACAGGTCGATTTAGGATTCGATATCTATATGAAACTTGTATATATGGATATTAGATTTAATCAGACACCGGTTTCATCCAATTCGGACTACTACAGCTCAATATATGGTCATCAGACCCTACAAAGGTATGACAGTTAGGAACAACATCATTTCATCAACTTACGGATGCAATTTGACAATGATAGAGATCTATTTCGCTCTTGACCTCTGCATGAAAATTGAAGATATTTCACTGAGCCTTCCAATGACACCAAGATCGATGCGTTTGAACACCTTAAGCTCCAGAAATTGTCAGCAGACGCTTGCATGCTCTGATTTTCACGAATATTATCAGATCTCGAGTTTGAATAAAGAATTTCACTCAGATAAAGATTGATTCAGATCTCAACTTCTTCAGGAATCGTGTTGGTATTTCTCTTATCTTTCTAAACAAACCAATATCACTTCATTTGGACGAGTATACCTCAAAATACGACGTTTCAAACGCTTGATTGTCGGCAACAGGCGCTTGATTTACTTTTGTACTTTTCTCTTTGTTCATGCTTTTCTAATCTTTCTTCTGTTAGGGTTGCTCAAAATTTTGTCTTCTTCTATTACAGTACTTACTGCTTCAGAACTTTATTGAAAAGGTTACCTCATTTTCCGGTCAAGCTTGGACTTTGAATATCTTAATACTTCATTCAAAATCACTTCTTCAGCCATCATAATGTTCTCCATTCTGTGTAGACGCTTGATTAGCTTCACTGGACGCTTCTTAAATGAGTTAAGGTGCTTGGTTATCCACTAAGCACATTCACAAGGCTTTTTAACTTGTAGCATTCTGACATTAGCGTATTATGCTTCTTTGACCCTGTTACAGGCCAAATTAGAATTTGATATCTTCATGAAACTTGTATATATGGATATTAGATTTAATCAGACACCGGTTTCATCCAATTCGAACTACTACAGATCAATATATGGTCATCAGACCCTACAAAGCTATGCCAGTCAGGAACAACATCACATCACCAACTTACGGATGCAATTTGACAATGATAGAGATCGATTTCGCTCTTGACCTCTGCATGAAAATTGTAGATATTTCTCCGAGCCTTCCAAGGATACCATGATCGATGCATTTGAACACCTTAAGCTCCAAAAATTGTAAGCAAACGCTTGCATATTCTGATTTTAACGAACAGTATCACATCTCAAGTTTGAATAAAGAATTTCACTCAGGTGAACATTGATTCAACTCTCGACTTCTTCAGGAATCATGTAGGTATTTCTCTTATCTTTCTTACCAAACCAAGATCACTTCATTTGGATGAGCGTACCTCAATATACGACGTTTCAATGGCTTGATTGTCGGCAACATGCGCTTGACTTGCTTTTGTACTTTTCTCTTTGTTCTTACTTTTCTAGTCTTTCCTCTATTAGGGTTGCTAAAAATTTTGTCTTCTTCTGTAACAGTACTTGCTGCTTCAGAACTTTATTGAAAAGGGTACCACTTTGAATATCATAATACTTCATTCAAAATTACTTCTTCAGCCATCATAATGTCCTGCATTCGGAGTAGACGCTTGATTAGCTGCACTCGACGCCTCTTAAATGAGAAAGGCGCTTGGTGAACAACTAGGCACATTCACAAGGCTTTTTAACTAGTAGCATTCAGACCAGTTAGCCTATTATGCTTCTTTGACCCTGTTACTGGCCGCATTAGAATTCAATGTCTTCATGAAACTTATATATATGGATATTAGCTTTAATCAGAAAACGATTTTATACAATTCGGACAACTACAGCTCAACATGTGGCCATCAGACACTACAAAGATATGACTGCCAGGAAAAAACATCACGTCACCAACTTACCGATGCAATTTGACTGAAACAGAGATCAATTTCGCTCTTGACCTCTACATGAAAATTGCAGATATTTCTCTAAGCCTTCCAATGATACAAGAGCGGTGCATTTGAACAGGTAAACCTCAAGAAATTACCAGCAAAGGCTTGCATGTTATGTTTGTCACGAACAGTATCACATCTCAAGCATGAATAAAGAATTTCACTTAGATAATGATTGATTCAGATCTCGACTTCTTCAGTAATCATGTAGGTATTTCTTTTATCTTTCTAAAAAAACCAAGATCACTTCATTTGGAAGAGCGTACCTCAAAATACGACATTTCACAAGCTTGATTGTCGGCAACCGGCGCTTGACTTCAATCTTCAATGTTTTTGCCTTTGCAGCTTTTGTACTTTTGCCATTGTTCACGCCTTTCTAGTCTTTCTTGTGTTTGAGTTGCTAAAAATTTTGTCTTCTTCTACTATAGCACTTGATGCTTCAGAACTTTTTTGAAAAAGGTACCTCATTTTCAGGTCACGCTTGGACTTTGAATATCTTAATACTTAATTCAAAATTACATCTTCAGCCATCATAATGTTCTGCATTCCGAGTAGATGCTTGATTAGCTTCACTGGACGCTTCTTAAATGAGTTAAGGCGCTAGGTTATCCAATGGGTACATTCACAAGGCTGTTTAAGTCGTAGCATTCTGAGCAGTTAACGTATTATGCATCTTTGACCCTGTAACAGGCCGATTTAGGATTCGATATCTGCATGAAAGTTGTATATATAGATATTAGATTTAATCAGACACCGGTTTCATCCAATTCGGACTGCTACAGCTCAATATATGGTCATCAGACCCTACAAAGGTATGACAGTCAGGAACAACATAATTTCACCAACTTACGGATGCAATTTGACAATGATAGAGATCTATTTCGCTCTTGACCTCTACATGAAAATTGCAGTTATTTCACTGAGCCTCCCAACTATGCCAAGATCGATGCGTTTGAACACCTTAAGCGCCAGAAATTGTCAGCAGATGCTTGCATGCTCTGATTTTCACGAACAGTATCAGATGTCCAGTTTGAATAAAGAATTTCATTCAGATAAAGATTGATTCAGATCTCAACTTCTTCAGGAATCATGTAGGTATTTCTCTTATCTTTCTAAACAAACCAAGATCACTTCATTTTGACAAGCATACCTCAAAATACGACGTTTCAAACGCTTGATCGTCGGCAACATGCGCTTGACTTGCTTTTATACTTTTCTCTTTGTTCTTGCTTTTCTAGTCTTTCTTTTATTAGGGTTGCTAAAAATTTTGTCTTCTTCTGTTACAGTACTTGCTACTTCAGAACTTTATTGAAATGGGTACCTCATTTTCTGGTCAAGCTTGGACTTTGAATATCTTAATACTTCATTCAAAATTACTTCTTCAGCCATCATAATGTTCTGCATTCTGTGTAGACGCCTGATTAGCTTCACTGGACGCTTCATAAATGAGTTAAGGTGCTTGGTTATCCACTAAGCACATTCACAAGGCTTTTTACCTTGTAGCATTCTGACATTTAGCGTATTATGCTTCTTTGACCCTGTTACAGGCCGAATTAGGATTTGATATCTTCATGAAACTTGTATATATGGATATTAGATTTAATGAGACACCGGTTTCATCCAATTCGGACTACTACAGCTCAATATATGGTCATCAGACCGTACAAAGGTATGACAGTCAGGAACAACATCACGTCACCAACTTACGGATGCAATTTGACAATGATAGAGATCGATTTCGCTCTTGACCTCTGCATGAAAATTGCAGATATTTCTCTGAGACTTCCAAGGATACCATGATCGATGCATTTGAACACCTTAAGCTCCAGAAATTGTCAGCAAACGCTTGCATGTTCTGATTTTCGCGAACAGTATCACATCTCAAGTTTGAATAAAGAATTTCACTCAGGTAAAGATTGATTCAACTCTCGACTTCTTCAGGAATCATGTAGGTATTTCTCTTATCTTTCTAACGAAACCAAGATCACTTCATTTGGACGAGCGTACCTCAATATACGACGTTCCAATGGCTTGATTGTCGGCAACATATGCTTGACTTGATTTTGTACTTTTCTCTTTGTTCTTGCTTTTCTAGTCTTTCTTTTATTAGGGTTGCTAAAATTTGTCTTCTTCTGTTACAGTACTTGCTGCTTCAGAACTTTATTGAAAATGGTACCCCATTTTCTGGTCAAGCTTGGACTTTGAATATCTTAATACTTCATTCAAAATTACTTCTTCAGCCATCATAATGTCCTGCATTCGAAGTAGATGCTTGATTAGCTACACTGGACGCTTCTTAAATGAGATAAGGCGCTTGGTTAACAATTAGGCACATTCACAAGGCTTTTTAACTAGTAGCATTCTGTCCAGCTAGCTTATTATGCTTCTTTTACCCTGTTATTGGCCGCATTAGAATTCAATGTCTTCATGAAACTTGTATATATGGATATTAGCTTTAATCGGAAAACGGTTTTATACAATTCGGACAACTACAGCTCAACATATGGCCATCAGACACTACAAAGTTATGACTGTCAGGAAAAAACATCACGTCACCAACTTACCGATGCAATTTGACTAAAATAGAGATTGATTTCGCTCTTGACCTCTACATGAAAATTGCAGATATTTCTCTAAGCCTTCCAACGATACCAAGAACGATTCATTTGAACAGCTAAACCTCAAGAAATTGTCAGCAAAGGCTTGCATGTTATGTTTTTCACGAACAGTATCACATCTCAAGCATGAATAAAGAATTTCACTCAGATAATGATTGATTCAGATCTCGACTTCTTCAGGAATCATGTAGGTATTTCTTTTATCTTTCTAACAAACCAAGATCACTTCCTTTGAAGAGCGTACCTCAAAATACGACGTTTCACACGCTTGATTGTCGGCAACCGGCGCTTGACTTCAATCTTCAACGTTTTTCTTTTGCAACTTTTGTACTTTTGTCTTTGTTCACACCTTTCTAGTCTTTCTTGTGTTTGGGATGCTAAAATTTTTGTCTTCTTCTACAACAGCACTTGATGCTTCAGAACTTTTTTGAAAAGGGTACCTCATTTTCTGGTCAAGCATGGACTTTAAATATCTTAATACTTCCATCAAAAATACATTTTCAGCCATCATAATGTTCTGTATTCCGAGTAGATGTTTGATTAGCTTCGATGGACGCCTCTTAAATGAGTTAAGGCGCTTGGTTATCCATTGGGCACATTCATAAGGCTGTTTAAGTCGTAGCATTCTGACCAGTTAATGTATTATGCTTCTTTGACCCTGTTACAGGCCGATTTAGGATTCGATATCTGCATGAAACTTGTATATATGGATACTAGATTTAATCAGCCACCGGTTTCATCCAATTCGGACTGCTACAGCTCAATATATGGTCATCAGACCCTACAAAGGTATGACAGTCAGGAACAACATCATTTCACCAACTTACGGATGCAATTTGACAATGATAGAGATCTATTTCTCTCTTGACCTCTGCCTGAAAATTGCAGATATTTCAGTGAGCCTTCCAAAGATACCAAGATCGATGCGTTTGAACACCTTAAGCTCCAGAAATTGTCAGCATATGCTTGCATGCTCTGATTTTCACGAACAGTATCAGATCTCAAGTTTGAATAAAGAATTTCACTCAAATAAAGATTGATTCAGATCTCAACTTCTTCAGGAATCATGTAGGTATTTCTCTTATCTTTCTAAATAAACCAAGATCACTTCATTTGGACGAGCATACCTCAAAATACGACATTTGAAACGCTTGATTGTCGGCAACAGGCGCTAGATTTGCTTTTGTTCTTTTCTCTTTGTTCATGCTTTTCTAGTCTTTCTTCTGTTAGGGTTGCTCAAAATTTTGTCTTGTTCTATTACAGTACTTACTGCTTCATAGCTTTATTGAAAAGGTTAACTCATTTTCCGGTCAAGCTTGGACTTTGAATATCTTAATACTTCATTCAAAATCACTTCTTCAGCCATCATAATTCTGCATTCTGAGTTGACGCTTGGTTAGCATCACCGGACGCTTCTTAAATCTGTTAAGGCGCTTGGTTATCCACTAGGCACATTCACAAGTCTTTTTGACTCGTAGCATTCTGACCATTTAGCGTATTATGGTTCTTTGACCCTGTTACTGGCCGCATTAGAATTCAATGTCTTCATGAAACCTGTATATATGGATATTAGCTTTAATGGGAAACCGGTTTCATACGATCCGAACAACTACAGCTCAATATATGGCCATCAGACACTGCAAAGGTATGACTATCCAGAACAACATCACGTCACCAACTTAACGATGTAATTTGACAAAAATAGAGATTGATTTCGCTCTTGACCTCAACATGAAAATTGCAGAAATTTCTCTAAGCTTTCCAAAGATAACAACTTCGATGCATTTGAACAGCTAAAGCTCAAGAATTTGTCAGCAAACGCTTGCATGTTCTGTTTGTCACGAACAGTATCACATCTCGTGATTGAATAAAGAATTTCATTCAGATAAAGATTGATTCAGATCTCGACTTCTTCGGGAATCATGTAGGTATTTCTTTTATCTTTCTAACCAAACCAAGATCACTTCCTTTGGAAGAGCGTACCTCAAAATACGACGTTTCACACGCTTGATTGTCGGCAACCGGCGGTTGACTTCAATCTTCAATGTTTTTGCTTTTGCAGCTTTTGTACTTTTGTCTTTGTTCACGCCTTTCTAGTCTTTCTTGTGTTAGGGTTGCTAAAAATTTTGTCTTATGCTATTACAGTACTTGATGCTTCAGAACTTTATTGAAAAGGGTACCTCATTTCATGGTCAAGCTTGGGCTTTGAATATCTTAATACTTCATTCAAAATTAGTTCTCCAGCCATCATAATGTTCTGCATTCCGAGTAGACGCTTGATTAGCTTCACTGGACGCTTCTGAAATGAGTTAAGGCGCTAGGTTATCCAATGGATACATTCACAAGGCTGTTTAACTCGTAGCATTCTAACCAGTTAGCGTATCATGCTTCTTTGACGCTATTACTGGCCGCATTAGATTTCGATGTCTTCATGAAACTTGTATATATGGATATTAGCTTTAATCAGACACCGGTTTTATCCAATTTGGACAACTATGCTCAATATATGGTCATCAGACCGTACAAAGGTACGACAGTCAGGAACTACATCACGTCACCAACTTACGGATGCAATTTGGCAAAGATAGAGATCGACTTCGTTCTGGACCTCTGCCTGAAAATTGTAGATATTTCTCTGAGCCTTCCAACGATACCAAGAGCGATGCATTTGAATACCTTAAGCTCCAGAAATTGTCAGCAGAGGTTAGCATGTTCTGATTGTCACAAACAATATCACATCTCAAGCTTGTATAAATAACTTCACTACGATAACTATTTATTCAGATCTCGACTTCTTCAGGAATCATGTAGGCATTTCTCTTATCTTTCTGAACAAACCAAGATCACTTCCTTTGGATGAGCATACCTCAAAATACGATGTTTGAAACGCTTGATTGTCGGCAACAGGCACTTGACTTCAATCTTCAGTGTTTTTGCTTTTGCAGCTTTTGTACTTTCGCCTTCGTTCACACATTTCTAGTCTTTCTTCTATCAGAGTTGCTAAAAATTTTGTTTTATTCTATTACAGTACTTGATGCTTCAGAACTTTATTAAAATGTGTACCTCATTTTCAGGTCAAGCTTGGACTTTGAATATCTTAATACTTAATTCAAAATTACATCTTCAGCCATCATAATGTTCTGCATTCCAAGTAGATACTTGATTAGCTTCACTGGACCCTTCTTAAATGAGTTAAGGCGCTAGGTTATCCAATGGGTACATTCACAACGCTGTTTAAGTCGTAACATTCTGACCAGTTAACGTATTATGCTTCTTTGACCATGTTACTGGCCGATTTAGGATTCGATATCTGCATGAAACTTGTATATATGGATATTAGATTTAATCAGACACCGGTTTCATCCAATTCGGACTGCTACAGCTAAATATATGGTCATCAGACAGTACAAAGGTATGACAGTCAGGAACAACATCATTTCACCAACATACGGATGCAATTTGACAATGATAGAGATCTATTTCGCTCTTGACCTCTGCATGAAAATTGCAGATATTTCACTGAGCCTTCCAACGATACCAAGATTGATGCGTTTGACCTCCTTAAGCTCCAGAAATTATAAGCAGATGCTTGCATTCTCTGATTTTCACGAACAGTATCAGATCTCAAGTTTGAATAAAGAATTTCACTCAGATAAATATTGATTCAGACTCAACTTCTTCAGGAATCATGTAGGTATTTCCCTTATCTTTCTAAACAAACCAAGATCACTTCATTTGGACGAGCATACCTCAAAATACGACGTTTCAAACGCTTGATTGTCGGCAACAGGCGCTTGATTTGCTTTTGTACTTTTCTCTTTGTTCATGCTTTTCTAGTCTTTCTTCTATTAGGGTTGCTAAAAATTTTGTCATCTTCTGTTACAGTACTTGCTGCTTCAGAACTTTATTGAAAAGGGTACCTTATTTTCTGGTCAAGCTTGGACTTTGAATATCTTAATACTTCATTCAAAATTACTTCTTCGGCCATCATAATGTCCTGCATTCGGAGTAGACGCTTGATTAGCTACACTGGACGCTTATTAAATGATATAAGGCGCTTGGTTAACAACTAGGCACATTCACAAGGCTTTTTAACTCGTAGCATTCTGACCAGTTAGCCTATTATGCTTCTTTGACCCTGTTACTGGCCACATTTGAATTCAATGTCTTCATGAAACTTGTATATATGGATATTAGCTTTAATCGGAAAACGGTTTTATACAATTCGGACAACTACAGCTCAACATATGGCCATCAGACACTACAAAGTTATGACTGTCATGAAAAAACATCTCGTCACCAACTTACCGATGCAATTTGACTAAAATAGAGATCGATTTCGCTCTTGACCTCTACATGAAAATTGCAGATATTTCTCTAAGCCTTCCAACGATACCAAGAGCGATACATTTGAACAGCTAAGCCTCAAGAAATTGTCTGCAAAGGCTTGCATGTTATGTTTGTCACGAACAGTATCACATCTCAAGCATGAATAAAGAATTTCACTCAGATAATGATTGATTCAAATCTCGACTTGTTCAGGAATCATGTAGGTATTTCTTTTATTTTTCTACCAAACCAAGATCACTTCCTTTGGAAGAGCGTACCTCAAAATACGACGTTTCACATGCTTGATTGTCAGCAACATGCGCTTGACCTGCTTTTGTACTTTTCTCTTTATTCTTGCTTTTCTAGTCTTTCTTCTACTAGGGTTGCTAAAAATTTTGTCCTCTTCTGTTACAGTACTTGCTGCTTCAGAACTTTATTGAAAAGGGTACCTCATTTTCTGGTCAAGCTTGGACTTTGAATATCTTAATACTTCATTCAAAATTACTTCTTCAGCCATCATAATGTTCTGCATTCTGTGTAAATGCTTGATTAGCTTCACTGGACGCTTCTTAAATGAGTTAAGGTGCTTGGTTATCCACTAAGCACATTCACAAGGCATTTTAATTTGTAGCATTCTAACATTTAGCGTATTATGCTTCTTTGACCCTGTTACTGGCCGAATTAGGATTTGATATCTTCATGAAACTTGTATATATGGATATTAGATTTAATGAGACACCGGTTTCATCCAATTCGGACTACTAAAGCTCAATATATGGTCATCAGACCGTACAAAGGTATGACAGCCAGGAACAACATCACGTCACCAACTTACGGATGCAATTTGACAATGATAGAGATCGATTTCGCTCTTAACCTCTGCATGAAAATTGCAGATATTTCTCTGAGCCATCCAAGGATACCATGATCGATGCATTTGAACACCTTAAGCTCCAGAAATTGTCAGCAAACGCTTGCATGTTCTGATTTTCACGGACAGTATCACATCTCAAGTTTGAATAAAGAATTTCACTCAGATAATGATTGATTCAGATCTCGGCTTCTTCAGGAATCATGTAGGTATTTCTTTTATCTTTCTAACCAAACCAAGATCACTTTCTTTGGAAGAGCATACCTCAAAATACGACGTTTCACGCGCTTGATTGTCGGCAACCGGCGCTTGACTTCAATCTTCAATGTTTTTGCTTTTGCAGCTTTTGTACTTTTGTCTTTGTTCACGCCTTTCTAGTCTTTCTTGTGTTAGGGTTGCTAAAATTTTTGTCTTATTCTATTACAGCACTTGATGCTTCAGAACATTATTGAAAAGGGTACCTCATTTCCTGGTCAAGCTTGGGCTTTGAATATCTTAATACTTCATTCAAAATTACTTCTCCAGCCATCATAATGTTCTGCATTCCGAGTAGACGCTTGATTAGCTTGACGCTTCTGAAATGAGTTAAGACGCTAGGTTATCCAATGGGCACATTCACAGGGCTGTTTAACTCGTAGCATTCTAACCAGTTAGCGTATCATGCTTCTTTGACGCTGTTACTGGCCGCATTAGAATTCGATGTCTTCATGAAACTTGTATATATGGATATTAGCTTTAATCAGACACCGGTTTCATCCAATTCGGACAACTATGATCAATATATGGTCATCAGACCGTACAAAGGTATGACAGTCAGGAACTACATCACGTCACCAACTTACGGATGCAATTTGGCAAAGATAGAGATCGACTTCGTTCTGGACCTCTGCATGAAAATTGCAGATATTTCTCTGAGCCTTCCAACGATACCAAGAGCGATGAATTTGAAAACCTAAAGCTCCAGAAATTGTTAGTAGAGGTTTGCATGTTCTGATTGTCACAAACAATATCACATCTCAAGCTTGTATAAATAATTTCACTAAGATAACTATTTATTCAGATCTCGACTTCTTCAGGAATCATGTAGGTATTTCTCTAATCTTTCTAAACAAACCAAGATCACTTCCTTTGGATGAGCATACCTCAAAATACGACGTTTCAAATGCTTGATTGTCTGCAACAGGCACTTGACTGCAATCTTCAGTGTTTTTGCTTTTGCAGCTTTTGTACTTTCGCCTTCGTTCACGCATTTCTAGTCTTTCTGTGTCAGGGTTGCTAAAAATTTTATCTTCTTCTGTTATAGTACTTGATGCTTCAGAATTTTATTAAAAAGTGTACCTCATTTTCTGGTCAAGCTTGGACTTTGAATATCTTAATACTTAATTCAAAATTACATCTTCAGCCATCATAATGTTCTGCATTCCGAGTAGATGCTTGATTAGCTTCACTGGACGCTTCTTAAATGAGTTAAGGCGCTAGGTTATCCAATGGGTACATTCACAAGGCTGTTTAAGTCGTAGCATTCTGACCAGTTACCGTATTATGCATCTTTGACCCTGTTACAGGCCGATTTAGGATTCGATATCTGCATGAAACTTGTATATATGGATATTAGATTTAATCAGACACAGGTTTCATCCAATTCGGCCGCTACAGCTCAATATATGGTCATCAGACCGTACAAAGGTACGACAGTCAGGAACAACATCACGTCACCAACTTATGGATGCAATTTGACAATGATAGAGATCGATTTCGCTCTTGACCTCTGCATGAAAATTGCAGATATTTCTCTGAGCCTTCCAACTATACCAAGATTGATGCGTTTGAACACCTTAAGCGCCAGAAATTGTCAGCAGACGCTTGCATGCTCTGATTTTCACGAACAGTATCAGATCTCAAGTTTGAATAAAGAATTTCATTCAGATAAAGATTGTTCAGATCTCAACTTCTTCAGGAATCATGTAGGTATTTCTCTTATCTTTCTAAAAAAACCAAGATCACTTCTTTTTGACGAGCATACCTCAAAATACGACTTTTCAAACGCTTGATTGTCGGCAACATGCGCTTGACTTGCTTTTGTACTTTTCTCTTTGTTCATGCTTTTCTAGTCTTTCTTTTATTAGGGTTGCTAAAAATTTTGTCTTCTTCTGTTACAGTACTTGCTGCTTCAGAACTTTATTGAAAATGGTACCTCATTTTCTGGTCAAGCTTGGACTTTGAATATCTTAATACTTCATTCAAAATTACTTCTTCAGCCATCATAATGTTCTGCATTCTGTGTAGATGCTTGATTAGCTTCGCTGGACGCTTCTTAAATGAGTTAAGGTGCTTGGTTATCCACTAAGCACATTCACAAGGCTTTTTAACTTGTAGCATTCTGACATTTAGCGTGTTATGCTTCTTTGACCCTGTTACAGGCCGAATTAGGATTTGATATCTGCATGAAACTTGTATATATGGATATTAGATTTAATCAGACCCCGGTTTCATCCAATTCGGACTACTACAGCTCAATATATGGTCATCAGACCGTACAAAGGTACGACAGTCAGGAACAACATCACGTCACCAACTTATGGATGCAATTTGACAATGATAGAGATCGATTTCGCTCTTGACCTCTGCATGAAAATTGCAGATATTTCTCTGAGCCTTCCAAGGATGCCATGATCAATGCAGTTGAACACCTTAAGCTCCAGAAATTGTCAGCAAACGCTTGCATGTTCTGATTTTCACGAACAGTATCACATCTCAAGTTTGAATAAAGAATTTCACTCAGGTCAAGATTGATTCAACTATCGACTTCTTCAAGAATCATGTAGGTATTTCTCTTATCTTTCTGACCAAACCAAGATCACTTCATTTGGACGAGCGTACCTCAATATACGACGTTTCAATGGCTTGATTGTCTCCAACATGCGCTTGACTTGCTTTTGTACTTTTCTCTTTGTTCTTGCTTTTCTAGTCTTTCTTCTATTAGGGTTGCTAAAAATTATGTCTTCTTCTGTTACAGTACATGCAGCATCAGAACTTTGTTGAAAAGGGTACCACTTTGAATATCTTAATACTTCATTCAAAATTACTTCTTCAGCCATCATAATGTCCTGCATTCGGAGTAGACGCTTGATTAGCTACACTGGACGCTTCTTAAATGAGATAAGGCGCTTGGTTAACAACTAGGCACATTCACAAGGCTTTTTAACTCGTAGCATTTTGTCCAGCTAGCCTATGATGCTTCTTTGACCCTGTTACTGGCCGCATTAAAATTCAATGTCTTCATGAAACTTGTATATATGGATATTAGCTTTAATCGGAAAACGGTTTTATACAATTCGGACAACTACAGCTCAACATATGGCCATCAGACACTACAAAGTTATGACTGTCAGGAAAAAACATCACGTCACCAACTTACCGATGCAATTTGACTAAAATAGAGATCGATTTCGCTCTTGACCTCTACATGAAAATGGCAGATATTTCTCTAAGCCTTCCAACGATACCAAGAAGGATTCATTTGAACAGCTAAACGTCACGAAATTGTCAGCAAAGGCTTGCATGTTATGTTTGTCACGAACAGTATCACATCTCAAGCATGAATAAAGAATTTCACTCAGATAATGATTGATTCAGATCTCGACTTCTTCAGGAATCATGTAGGTATTTCTTTTATCTTTCTAACAAACCAAGATCACTTCCTTTGGAAGAGCGTACCTCAAAATACGACGTTTCACAGGCTTGATTGTCGGCAACCGGCGCTTGACTTCCATCTTCAATGTTTTTGCTTTTGCAGCTTTTGTATTTTTGTCTTTGTTCACACCTTTCTAGTCTTTCTTGTGTTTGGGATGCTAAAAATTTTGTCTTCTTCTACTGCAGCACTTGATGCTTCAGAACTTTTTTGAAAAGGGTACCTCATTTTCTGGTCAAGCTTGGACTTTGAATATTTTAATACTTCCTTCAAAATTACATTTTCAGCCATCATAATGTTCTGCATTCCGAGTAGATGTTTGATTAGCTTCAATGGACGCTTCTTAACTGAGTTAAGGCGCTTGGTTATCCACTGGGCACATTCACAAGGCTGTTTAAGTCGTAGCATTCTAACCAGTTAATGTATTATGCTTCTTTGACCCTGTTACAGGCCGATTTAGGATTCGATATCTGCATGAAACTTGTATATATGGATATTAGATTTAATCAGACACCGGTTTCATCCAATTCGGACTGCTACAGCTCAATATATGGTCATCAGACCCTACAAGGGTATGACAGTCAGGAACAACATCATTTCACCAACTTACGGATGCAATTTGACAATGATAGAGATCTATTTCGCGCTTGACCTCTGCATGAAAATTGCAGATATTTCAGTGAGCCTTCCAACGATACCAAGATCGATGCGTTTGAACACCTTAAGCTCCAGAAATTGTCAGCAGACGCTTGCATGCTCTGATTTTCACGAACAGTATCAGATCTCAAGTTTGAATAAAGAATTTCACTCAGATAAAGATTGATTCAGATCTCAACTTCTTCAGGAATCATGTAGGTATTTCTCTTATCATTCTAAACAAACCAAGATCACTTCATTTGGATGAGCATACTTCAAAATACGACGTTTCAAACGCTTGATTGTCGGCAACAGGCGCTAGATTTGCTTTTGTACTTTTCTCTTTGTTCATGCTTTTCTAGTCTTTCTTCTGTTAGGGTTGCTCAAAATTTTGTCTTCTTCTATTACAGTACTTACTGCTTCAGAACTTTATTGAAAAGGTTACCTCATTTTCCGGTCATGCTTGGACTTTGAATATCTTAATACTGCATTCAAAATCACTTCTTCAGCCATCATAATGTTCTGCATTCTGAGTTGACGCTTGGATAGCACCACTGGACGCTTCTTAAATCAGTTAAGGCGCTTGGTTATCCACTAGGCACATTCACAAGGCTTTTTAACTGGTAGCATTCTGACCAGTTAGCGTATTATGCTTCTTTGACCCTGTTACTGGCTGCATTAGAATTCAATGTCTTCATGAAACTTGTATATATGGATATTAGCTTTAATGGGAAACCGGTTTCATACGATCCGAACAACTACTGCTCAATTTATGGCCATCAGACACTGCAAAGGTATGACTATCAAGAACAACATCACGTCACCAACTTACCGATGCAATTTGACAAAAATAGAGATCGATTTCGCTCTTGACCTCTTCATGAAAATTGCAGAAATTTCTCTAAGCCTTCCAAAGATAACAACTTCGATGCATTTGAACAGCTAAAGCTCAAGAATTTGTCAGCAAACGCTTGCATGTTCTGTTTGTCACGAACAGTATCACATCTCATGATTGACTAAAGAATTTCACTCAGATAAAGATTGATTCAGACCTTGACTTCTTCAGGAATCATGTAGGTATTTCTCTTATCTTTCAAACCAAACCAAGACCTCTTCATTTGGACGAGCGTACCTCAAAATACGACGTTTCAAAGGCTTGATTGTCGGCAACAAGCGCTTGACTTGCCTTTGTGCTTTTCTCTTTGTTCTTGCTTTTCTAGTTTTTCTTCTATTAGGGTTGCTAAAAATTTTGCCTTCTTCTGTTGCAGTACTTGCTGCCTCAGAACTTTATTGAAAAGGGTACCTCATTTTCTGGTCAAGCTTGGACTTTGAATATCTTAATACTTCATTCAAAATTACTTCTTCAGCCATCATAATGTTCTGCATTCTGTGTAGACGCTTGATTAGCTTCACTGGACGCTTCTTAAATGAGTTAAGGTGCTTGTTTATCCACTAAGCACATTCACAATGCTTTTTAACTTGTAGCATTCTGACATTTAGCGTATTATGCTTCTTTGACCCTGTTACAGGCCAAATAAGGATTTGATATCTTCATGAAACTTATATATATGGATATTAGATTTAATCAGACACCGGTTTCATCCAATTCGGACTACTACAGCTCAATATATGGTCATCAGACCGTACAAAGGTATGACAGTCAGGAAAAACATCACGTCACCAACTTACGGATGCAATTTGACAACAATAGAGATCGATTTCGCTCTTGTCTTCTGCATGAAACTTGCAGATATTTCTCTGAGCCTTCCAAGGATACCATGTTCGATGCATTTGAACACCTTAAGCTCCAGAAATTGTCAGCAAACGCTTGCATGTTCTGATTTTCACGAACAGTATCACATCACAAGTTTGAATAAAGAATTTCACTCAGGTAAAGATTGATTCAACTCTAGACTTCTTCAGGAATCATGTAGGTAGTTCTCTTTTCTTTCTAACCAAACCAAGATCACTACATTTGGACGAGCGTGCCTCAATATACGACGTTTCAATGGCTTGATTGTCGGCAACATGCGCTTGACTTGCTTTTGTACTTTTCTCTTTGTTCTTGCTTTTCTAGTCTTTCTTCTATTAGGGTTGCTAAAAATTTTGTCTTCTTCTGTTACAATACTTGCTGCTTCAGAACTTTGTTGAAAAGGGTACCACTTCGAATATCTTAATACTTCATTCAAAATTACTTCTTCAGCCATCATAATGTCCTGCCTTCACAGTAGAGGCTTGATTAGCTACACTGGACGCTTATTAAATGAGATAAGGCGCTTGGTTAACAACTAGGCACATTCAAAAGGCTTTTTAACTCGTAGCATTCTGACCAGTTAGCCTATTATACTTCTTTGACCCTGTTAATGGCCGCATTAGAATTCAATGTCTTCATGCAACTTGTATATATGGATATTAGCTTTAATCGGAAAACAGTTTTAAACAATTCGGACAACTACAGCTCAACATATGGCCACCAGACACTACAAAGTTATGACTGTCGGGAAAAAAACATCACGTCACCAACTTACCGATGCAATTTAACTAAAATAGAGATCGATTTCGCTCTTGACCTCTAAATGAAAATTGCAGATATTTCTCTAAGCCTTCCAATGATACCAAGAGTGATGCATTTGAACAGCTAAACCTCAAGAAATTGTCAGCAAAGGCTTGCATGTTATGTTTGTCACGAACAGTATCACATCTCAAGCATGAATAAAGAATTTCACTCAGATAATGATTGATTCAGATCTCGACTTCTTCAGGAATCATATAGGTATTTCTTTTATCTTTCTATCAAACCAAGATCACTTCCTTTGGAGGAGTGTACCTCAAAACACGACGTTTCACACGCTTGATTGTCGGCAACCGGCGCTTGACTTCAATCTTCAATGTTTTTGCTTTTGTAGCTTTTGTACTTTTGTCTTTGTGCACGACTTTCTTGTCTTTCTTGTGTTAGGGTTGCTAAAAATTTTGTCTTATTCTATTACTGCACTTGATGCTTCAGAACTTTATTGAAAAGGGTACCTCATTTTCTGGTCAAGCTTGGGCTTTGAATATCTTAATACTTCATTCAAAATTACTTATCCAACCATCATAATGTTCTGCATTCCGAGTAGACGCTTGATTAGCTTCACTGGATGCTTCTGAAATTTAGGTTATCCAATGTGTACATTCACAAGGCTGTTTAACTCCTAACATTCTAACCAGTTAGCGTATCATGCTTCTTTGACGCTGTTACTAGCCGCATTAGAATTCGATGTCTTCATGAAACTTGTACATATGGATATTAGCTTTAATCAGACACCGGTTTCATCCAATTCGGACAACTATGCTCAATATATTGTCATCAGACCGTACAAAGGTATGACAGTCAGGAACAACATCACGTCGCCAACTTACGGATGCAATTTGGCAAAGATAGAGATCGATGTCGTTCTGGACCTCTTCATGAAAATTGCTGATATTTCTATGAGCCTTCCAACGATACCAAGAACGATGCATTTGAATACCTCAAGCTCCAGAAATTGTTAGCAGAGGTTGGCATGTTCTGATTGTCACGAATAATATCACATCTCAAGTTGTATAAATAATTTCACTCAGATAATGACTTATTCAGATCTCGACTTCTTCTGGAATCATGTAGGTATTTCTCTTATCTTTCTAAACAAACCAAGATCACTTCATTTGGATAAGCGTACCTCAAAATACGACATTTCAAACGCTTGATTGTCGGCAACAGGCACTTGACTTCAATCTTCAGTGTTTTTGCTATCGCAACTTTTGTACTTTCGCCTTTGTTCACGAATTTCTAGTCTTTCTTCTGCCAGGGTAGCTAAAAATTTTATCTTCTTCTGTCACAGTACTTGATGCTTTAGAACTTTATTTAAAAGTGTACCTCATTTTCTGATCAAGCTTGCACTTTGAATATCTTAATACTTCATTCAAAATTACATCTTCAGCCATCATAATGTTCTGCATTCCGAGTAGACGCTTGATTAGCTTCACTGGACACTTCTTAAATGAGTTAAGGCGCTAGGTTATCCAATGGGTACATTCACCAGGCTATTTAAGTCGTAGCATTCTGACCAGTTAACGTATTACGCTTCTTTGACCCTGTTACAGGCCGATTTAGGATTCGATATCTGTATGAAACTTGTATATATGGATATTAGATTTAATCAGACACCGGTTTCATCCAATTCGGACTACTACAGCTCAATATATGTTCATCAGACCTTACAAAAGTGTGACAATCAGGAACAATATCATTTCACCAACTTACAGATGCAATTTGACAATGATAAAGATCGATTTCGCTCTAGACCTTTGCATGAAAATTGCAGATATTTCTCTAAGCCTTCCAAAGATACCAAGATCGATGCATTTGAACACCGTAAGCTCCAGAAATTGTCCGCAGACGCTTGCATGTTCTGATTTTCACGAACAATATCAGATCTAAAGTTTGAATAAAGAATTTCACTCCGATAAAGATTGATTCAGATCTCAACTTCTTCAGGAATCATGTAGGTATTTCTCTTATCTTTCTAAACAAACCAAGATCACTTCATTTGGACGAGCGTACCTCAAAATACGACGTTTCAAAGGCTTGATTGTCGGCAACATGCGCTTGGCTTGCTTTTGTACTTTTCTCTTTGCTCTTGCTGTTCTAGTCTTTCTTCTATTAGGGTTGTTAAAAATTTTGTCTTTATCTATTACAGTACTTGCTGCTTTAGAACTTTATTGAAAAGGTTACCTCATTTTTCGGTCAAGCTTGGACTTTGAATATCTTAATACTTCATTGAAAATCACTTCTTCAGCCATCATAATGTTCTGCATTCTAAGTTGACGCTTGATTAGCATCAATGGACGCTTCTTAAATCAGTTAAGGCGCTTGGTTATCCACTAGGCACATTCATAAGGCTTTTTAACCCGTAGCATTCTGACCAGTTAGCGTATTATGCTTCTTTGACCCTGTTACTGGCCGCATTAGAATTTAATGCCTTCATGAAACTTGTACATATGGATATTAGCTTTAATAGGAAGCCAGTTTCATGCAATTCGAACAACTATAACTCAATATATGGCCATCAGACACCGCAAAGGCACGACTGTCAAGAACAACATCACGTCATCACTCAGTTTCATGAGTTAAGATGCTTGGTTATCCACTAAGCACATTCACAAGTCTTTTTAACTTGTAGCATTCTGACATTTAGCGTATTATGCCTCTTGGACCCTGTTACAGGCCGAATTAGGATTTGATATCTTCATGAAACTTGTATATATGGATATTAGATTTAATCAGAGACCTGTTTCATCCAATTCGGACTACTACAGCTCAATATATGGTCATCAGACCCTACAAAGGTATGACAGTCAGGAACAACATTCCGTCACAAATTTACGAATACAATTTGACAATGATAGAGATCGATTTCGCTCTTGACCTCGTAATGAAAATTGCAGATATTTTCTGAGCCATCCAACGATACCATGATCGATGCATTTGAACACCTTAAGCTCCAGAAATTGTCAGCAGACGCTTGCATGTTCTGATTTTCACGATTAGTATCTCATCTCAATTTTGAATAAAGAATTTCACTCAGATAAAGATTGATTCAGATCTCGACTTATTCAAGAGTCATGAAGGTATTTCTCTTATCTTTCTAACCAAACCAAGATCACTTCATTTTGACGACGGTATCTCAATATACGATGTTTCAAAGGCTTGATTGTCGGCAACATGCGCTTGACTGGCTTTTCTACTTTTCTCTTTGTTCTTGCTTTTCCAGTCTTTCTTCTATTAGGGTTGCTAAAAATTTTGTCTTCTTCTGTTGCAGTACTTGCTGCTTCAGAACTTTATTGAAAAGAGTACCACATTTTCTGGTCAAGCTTGGACTTTGAATATCTTAATATTCATTCAAAATTACTTCTCCAGCCATCATATTGTTCTGCATTCCGAGTAGACGCTTGATTAGTTTCACTGGACGCTTCTGAAATGAATTAAGGGGCTAGGTTATCTAACGTGTACATTCACAAGGCTGTTTAACTCGTAGCACTCTAACCAGTTAGCGTATCATGCTTCTTTGACGCTGTTACTGGCCGCATTAGAATTCGATGTCTTCATGAAACTTGTATATATGGATATTAGCATTAATCAGACACCGGTTTCATCCAATTCGGACAACTATGCTCAATATGTGGTCGTATGACCCTACAAAGGTATGACAGTCAGGAACAACATCACGTCACCAATTCACGGATGCAATTTGACAATGATAGAGATCGATTTCGCTCTTGCCCTCCACATGAAAATTGCAGATATTTCTCTGAGCCTTCCAACGATACCATGATCGATGCATTTGAACACCTTAAGCTCCAGAAATTGTCAACAGACGCTTGCATGTTCTGATTTTCACGATTAGTATCTCATCTCAAGTTTGAATAAAGAATTTCACTCAGATAAAGATTGATTCAGATCTTGACTTCTTCAGGAATCATGTAGGTATTTCTCTTATCTTTCTGACCAAACCAAGATCACTTAATTTGGACGAGCGTACCTCAATATACGATGTTTCAAAGGCTTGATTGTCGGCAACATGCGCTTGACTTGCTTTTGTACTTTTCTCTTTGTTCTTGCTTTTCCAGTCTTTCTTCGATTAGTGTTGCTAAAAATTTTGTCTTCTTCTGTTACAGTACATGCTGCTTCAGAACTTTATTGAAAAGGGTACCTTATTTTCTGGTCAAGCTTTGACTTTGACTATCTTAATATTCATTCAAAATTACTTCTCCAGCCATAATATTGTTCTGCATTCCGAGTAGACGCTTGATTAACTTCACTGGACGCATCTGAAATGAATTAAGGGGCTAGGTTATCTAATGGGTACATTCACAGGGCTGTTTAACTCATAGCATTCTAACCAGTTAGCGTATCACGCTTCTTTGACGCTGTTACTGGCCGCATTAGAATTCGATGTCTTCATGAAACTTTTATATATGGATATTAGCTTTAATCAGACACCGGTTTCATCCAATTCGGACAACTATGCTCAATATATGGTCGTATGACCCTACAAAGGTATGACAGTCAGGAACAACATCACGTCACCAATTCACGGATGCAATTTGACAATGATAGAGATTGATTTCGCTCTTGACCTCCGCATGAAAATTGCAGATATTTCTCTGAGCCTTCCAATGATACCATGACCGATGCATTTGAACACCTTAAGCTCCAGAAATTGTCAGCAGACGCTTGCATGTTCTGATTTTCACGATTAGTATCTCATCTCAAGTTTGAATAAAGAATTTCACTCAGATAAAGATTGATTCAGATCTTGACTTCTTCAGGAATCATATAGGTATTTCTCTTATGTTTCTAACTAAACCAAGATCTCTTAATTTGGACGAGCATAACTCAATATACGATGTTTCAAAGGCTTGATTGTCGGCAACATGCGCTTGACTTGCTTTTGTACTTTTCTCTTTGTTCTTGCTTTTCTAGTCTTTCTTCTATTAGGGTTGCTAAAAATTTTGTCTTCTTCTGTTACAGTACTTGCTGCTTCAGAACTTTATTGAAAAGAGTACCACATTTTCTGGTCAAGCTTGGACTTTGAATATCTTAATATTCATTCAAAATTACTTCTCCAGCCATCATATTGTTCTGCATTCCGAGTAGACGCTTGATTAGTTTCACTGGACGCTTCTGAAATGAATTAAGGGGCTAGACCACAAAAAGAATCCTCCTCCGGCTCAAAGGAACTACTGGACTGAACCATCGTCACGTCCATCTGTTCAAACAGCAACAGCAAGTACCAACAGAAAACATACAGATATGGGTGAGATTCCCGTTCATCAACACAGCAAAACAGTAATAGTAAAAACGGGACGACTCACCGGGTAACAGCGTACCCAACATGCTTACAGGAATTCTCAATGTCAAACATATTAAGCAGTGGACAGCATAATATCATGTTAAGCAGTTAACAGCATAAAATAAGGTACTCTTTAACAGTACAACGTTGTATAACAGTAAATGTAAACATCAATAGCCATGCAATGCAATGTATATGACTCAATGTCAATGTCACTGGGTACTACTCTGACCCCTACTCCATGGGGCTAACAAAACGTTCGGAGAGAGTGAATGGGAGGACATGTTCCGTGTGCGCCAGCCTTGGGCAAGAAGCTACAACATTCGTAACGTGCACGTATCTGGCTTTTACGGAAACACTCTCGACCAAACATGAAAAGTACGGCATCTAGTAGAGGATATCAGTGTATTGCACGGATTCGCCACGACACAGAAGAGCTACCAACTGGTCACATGTCAGCCCTTCCAACCCTGATACCTCCAAAAAGACCATTGAAGATCGTCACCGTAAGATTCGCACCCGCATCAAGGTGTAAGCTCAACTCCTAGGCTCAAGGCCTTACGACTATGCAAATGAAATGCCAATGCTTACACAAAGCAGATGCGATCAAGCAATGTCTATCCCCCGGATAAACCTCGAAGTCTACTAAGGTTCTCTTCCTTAGGAACTATACGTGTCTTGTGAAAAACAAAACCTTTATCCACCGGATAAATCTCGTGATTCCTCCGGGATCGAGTCATCACAAGACTGAAACAATTGATCGACTGATCGGGATCCGAATCACCGGTCCGTCATCGAACTACGGTTTCAAAACCCAAAACGTTTGTAAAACAGAACAACTTCTCAATTGAAAACTCATTTGATTTGAAACAATTTTTAAAACACTTACTTACTCTTATTTTTAGCATTTTTCTGAACATGGAATTCGCTTAGCGAAATTACATTCGCTTAGCGAAATTGAAACAATAATGCCTCTTTTGGTCCTCTGGTTCGCTCGGCGAGACACAAATCGCGTAGCGAAATGTATTGGATTCGCTTAGCGAATATGAATTCGCTTAGCGCAAGTTCAGATGGTTGCACCTCTTTAGAAACTCCTCTGGATCGCTCGGCGAGACAGAATTCGCGTAGCGAAACTTCACTTTATTCGCTTAGCGAGAATGATTTCGCTTAGCGAAAGTTCAGACGGTCATACCTCCTTTGGAGACTTCTCTGGATCGCCCAGCGAGACGTAATTCGCGTAGCGAAACACGTTTGGTTGGCTTAGCGAATATGAATTCGCTTCGCGAAAGTGAGGCAGTGATGCCCAACTTAGACTTTCCCCTGGTTTCGCGTAGCGAGAGAAAATTCGCTTAGCGAAAAAGTTGCCATAAACAAAACATCAACCTTAGGGAACCATCTTGGTTTTCTTCATGAAACCACTTTTTTTTTTCTCATTTTGAGTCCCTTGACTAACTATATGGACTAGGGATAAGGTATAAAATAAGTTTCACTATGGTGAAAGCACTTTGAGCTTTAATTCCATTTCAAGTCACTTAGGGTTTTCTTTGAAAAACACAAGTTATTGAAAACACTTTCTTTACATCAAAACTTGATTTGTCCAAGAACTTTTCATATTCTTCCTTTCCTCAAGGTCATGGCCAATAGCCAACTAGGAATCAATGTGAAGTTTTACTTCATCACCCAAACAAAATATGGCTCACCATACTTACACAATCATGATAACCATAATACACATTACTACATCATAATCAAACATCCAAGTCCATCACACATTATGGTCTCATAATCAACAATAAAAGTCCTTACTTGATCTAGTGATCAAAGTAGGTTTTTCAACATACATGGAAATGGTTTTTCATTCAATCATCTCACCATCAACATATGCTAAAGTACACTACAACATACTCAAACATAAGCATAAACTCATCATGACAATCTTGTTCTCCAAGAGAACTTAACAAAACTTAACATATAATAGTGAACCCAAACTAAAGGGTTTCACCCACACATAAATTTAAACAACCATTCTCACTACCACCATCTTGGTGTGATGAGGTTCTTCTCCCCATACCTCTTGATGAGCAGATTCCCGGATCAAAGTCGGTTGATCGGTTTCTGAACCTCCTGATAATCGTCAACAACTACACAACACAACAATTCAACATTAAACAACAATCAAAGCCAATCTCGACTATTACAACAAAGAGGGTTTCGGCCACCCTAGGTTAAAAAGGTTAGAAATTGGTTTTGGTTTCCATTTCATGGATTCAAAAGCATTAGGAAAGCTAAGGATGAAATCAAGTGTTAAAAATCAAAACTCGATGAAAACACTATTCATCATCTTCCAAAAGGGTTCGGCCAAAAATGCTTTTTGAGCTATGATGAGAGTTGAATCATAAGCTCTTGGGTTTAGGTAGAGATTGATGATGTGAGTTCAAAGAACTTGGTCTTACCTCAAAAGGATTTTTCTACAATTTCCTATGGATTTTCAAAGTTTTGGATCTAAGAAATTATTTTCATGAAAATGAAGATTGATCTTGAAATAAAGAAAGATTCAAGAAGCTAAGAGACCATAGAAGTGATCTTACCTTGAAATGAAGAAAGATTGCTCAAGGAATCAAGTGAATCCAACAAAAACTCAAGCTTTTCTAGGTGAAAATGGAGTTTTCTCTCAAGAACAACTATGGAACTCTATGAGGTGAGGGGCTGTGCGAAAATGATGAAGTGAGGGGCTGAGTTCAGCCTCTTAAAAGTTCACTTAAGGGTAAAAAGGTCATTTGCCAAAAGGGTATAATGGTAAAAGTGTAAAAGACTAAGGTTAGGGGCATTTTGGTCATTTTGCGTCCAGATATTTCCGAACGTCATGACGACTCTGGCATACTCTCCCAAGTGTCCTGGGATGATGTGATATCAAGATTATTTGTTGGCGAGTCCCGGTAAATCCATATGTGGCTCCGTTCGTCACCCGATTGAAGATTCCGCCCGAACGAAGGTCAGGAAATGATTTTTCTGAAATTTTTACGAAATTTAACCAAAACGTAGATAATCGAATTCTAAGACTTACTGTCTCGTTCACGGGTCCATCTGAGGTCTTCTGAGCAGTAAAATCATACTGTCAGTGTAAAAACGCAGACCGGACTCCGTTTGAGTTTTCGACTCAAAACTTAATCGTAGCTTCCCACGATATCGTCGAGCATGACTATGGTCTCGGAATATTTTATTTCTATTCCTAAGACCTCGAATAAAATAAAGACATTAAAATACTAAAGAATTAGAAAGTGTGAAAATCGGGGCGTTACATTCCTACCCCTCTTAAAAGAATTTCGTCCTCGAAATTATACGTACCTCTTAAAACAAACTCGGATACTGTTGTTGCATGTCCTCCTCTCTTTCCCAGGTAGCATCACCTGTAGTCTCGTTCCAGATAACTTTGACCAAAGCTATCTCCTTCCCTCGCAGTTTCTTTATCCTCCTGTCCTCGATCTTAACCGGCAATGTCTCATAGGTTAGGTTATCCTTTAGTTGTACTGAATCAGACTCTATGACGTGACTGGGATCAGGAATATACTTTCGCAATTGCGAAACATGAAAAACATTATGAAGGTTGGATAGAAAAGGCGGTAAAGCTATTTGGTAAGCTACTGGACCTATCCGACGAAGAATTTGGTAAGGTCCAATGAATTTTGGAGTAAGTTTTCTGGACTTCAGGACCCTGCCCACCCCAGTCATCGGAGTGACTCTCAAAAACACATGATCCCCTTCCTCGAACTCAAGTGGCCTACGTCTTTTATCCGCATAACTCTTCTGTCGGCTCTGAGTCGTCCTCATCTTTTCTTGAATCAGTTTCACCTTCTCGGTTGTTTGTTGCACTAGTTCAGGTCCTAATGAAGCACTTTCTCCATCTTGGTACCAACACAAAGGTGTTCTGCAACGTCGTCCATATAAAGCTTCGTAGGGTGCCATCCCTATACTCGAATGATAACTGTTGTTGTAGGTAAACTCTATCAGCGGTAGGAAACTCTCCCAACTACCGGCATGGTCCAACACACACGCCCTCAACAGATCCTCTAAAGACTGAATCGTCCTTTCCGATTGTCCATCAGTTTGAGGATGGTAAGCCGAACTTAATCGTAACTTCGTTCCTAAAGCTTCATGTAAACTTTGCCAAAATCGCGAAGTAAAACGCGGGTCTCTATCCGATATGATACTTGAAGGTACTCCATGCAGTCTCCCAATCTCACTGATATAAATCTGAGTAAGCTTTTCCATAGAATACTTGAGATTAATTGGTAGAAAATGAGCTGATTTCGTAAGCCTATCAATTATAACCCAAATGGAATCGTATCCTTTAGGTGTCCTTGGCAAACACGTCACGAAATCCATTGCTATGCCGTCCCATTTCCACTCTGGGATATCCAACGGAAGTAACATTCCAGCTGGCCTCTGATGTTCAACCTTTGCTTTTTGACATACTAAGCAAGATGCCACATAATCGGCTACATCTCTTTTCATGCCTTGCCACCAAAACAATCGCTTCAGGTCTTGGTACATCTTGGTTGACCCTGGATGCATACTCAACTTGCTTCTATGAGCTTCGTCCAGAATTAACCTCCTTATCTCCGGGTTGTTTGGCACACAAACCCGTTCTCCTCGTCTTAGGATTCCATCTGCTCCTTCTTTGTATTCCGACGTCATCCCCTTCTTTAGATTCCTTCGCTCTTTCTCCAGATACTGGTCGTATACTTGTTTCTCCCGAATCTGATCCATCAGATCACAAGATACCGTAACCATACCTACACATAGTCTTCCTGGCATACTAACCACGGACAGATGCATATCCCTGAACTGTTCCAACAGCTCGTGTTCCTTAACCATCATGGCAGACACATGTAACACCCTTCTACTCAGGGCATCCGCTACCACATTAGCTTTTCCCGGATGATACTGCAACTGGAAATCATAGTCCTTCAAAAATTCCAGCCACCGTCTTTGTCTCATATTGAGCTCCTTCTGATCGAACAGATACTTCAAGCTCTTATGATCACTGAAAACATTGAACGTCGAACCATACAAGTAATGCCTCCAAATCTTCAACGCAAAGACTACCGCTGCTAACTCCAGATCATGAGTTGGGTAGTTCTTCTCATGCACTTTCAACTGTCTCGAGGCATACGCTACCACCTTTCGATCCTGCATCAGAACACAGCCTAAACCTTGGTATGAAGCATCACAGTACACTTCAAAAGATTCGCTTGGATCTGGCAATATCAACACTGGCGATGTAGTTAGCCTCTTCTTCAACTCCTGAAAACTCTGCTCACAGGCTTCAGTCCATTCAAACGCTTTGTCCTTCCTCGTCAATTGGGTAAGTGGTCCTACAATCTTCGAAAATCCCTCAATAAACCTCCGATAATACCCAGCCAAACCCACAAAACTGCGTATCTCAGTCACTGTGGTTGGTCTTTCCCACTCAAGAACTGCTTCGACTTTCGACGGATCTACAGCAATTCCTTCCCTTGAAATTACATGACCCAAAAACTGCACTTCATCGAGCCAAAACTCACACTTGGACAGTTTTGCATACAGCTGTTTCTCTTTCAGAACTTGAAGAACCACACTAAGATGTTCAGCATGTTCTTCCTGGTCTCGCGAATAGATAAGTATGTCATCTATGAAGACAACGACAAACTGATCTAGGTATGGACGAAAGATCCTATTCATATAGTCCATGAATATAGCTGGAGCATTCGTCACACCAAACGGCATCACAAGATACTCATAGTGCCCATAGCGTGTTCGAAACGCTGTCTTCGGTATATCTTCTGCCTTCACACGAATCTGGTGATAACCCGATCGCAAATCAATCTTGGAGAAAACTGCCGCTCCCCTCAACTGATCCATCAAGTCATCTATCCTCGGAAGTGGATACTTGTTCTTAATAGTAACTTTATTCAACTGGCGATAATCCACACATAGGCGAGATGTTCCATCTTTCTTTTTCACCAACAACACAGGTGCTCCCCACGGTGACACACTGGGTCTAACAAACTGCTTCCCCAATAAGTCTACCAACTGTTCCTTCAACGTTTCCAACTCAGCAGGTGCCATACGATACGGTGCCATAGACACTGGTCCTGTTCCTGGCACAAGATCGATTGCAAACTCGATGTCCCGAACTGGCGGCAAACCTGGTACGTCTTCAGGAAAGACTTCCGGAAACTCATTCACGACAGGTATGCGCTCTAAGACTAGCTCGCTCTTGACCTCCAAAGAATATAGTAACATGTATCCCTGAGCTCCTTCTCTCAAAGAAGCGTTTACTTGGTTGGCAGTCAAAAATCCAGAATTCTCACAACTAGGGAAAACTAAGGTTTTATTTGCACAGTCTAGCAGGATATGATTAGAAGACCACCAATCCATTCCTAAGATTACATCCATTTGCGAGAGAGGCAAACAGATCAAATCAATCAAAAACCTTCTATCTTTAACAGAAATAGAACAATTCAAACAAACTTTAGCAGTTACAACAGGCTTTGCAGTAGGCGTAGAAATTACCAAATCAAAAGGTAAAGAAGACACATGTAATCCCAACAGATTCACACAGTCATAGGCAATAAAGGAATGCGTTGCGCCTAAATCAAACAGTACAGTTAAGGTTTTACCTCCCATGACACACTGACCTTGGATCAAGTCTTCATTCTGAGAAGCTTCAGCACCACCCATAGTGTAGACTCTGCCCTTCATCTTAGGCCTTGCAGCTTGGACATTATTAACAGAATGTTCCAACTTCGGTTGCATGCATTCACGTGAGATGTGTCCCGGCTTCCCACACTTGAAGCAGATAATCCCTTTGATCGAACAATCTCTGGTGATGTGATTGCTCTTCCCACACTTCATGCACTTGTTTGGGGCATTTCCAGACTGACTGAAACTCCCACTGCTCCCTCCAACAGAACGTTGTTGTCGATCTTGTTGCTTTGCATAGGGCTTCCATCGAGATTTGTTGTCTCGACCACCGCTTCCTCTCTGGAACTTGCTCGGTCCAGAACTCTGTACCCGCTTGTCCTTAGGCTCCAAACTCTCGATCAAACGACACTTTTCCATTAACCTCGGAAAAACAGAAATTTCCAATGGAACTACAGCTCTCTTCAAGTCGATCCTTAGACCTCCTTCAAATTTCCGGCACTTCCACTCTTCTCTTGGGTTGTCCAGAAAGTAATTTGAGAACTTTGCTAGACTTTCAAACTTGGCTCCGTACTCAGCTACGGTCATTCCCCCTTGTCTCAGCTGGAGGAACTCCATCTCTTTCTCGTGCCTTGCACTCGCAGGAAAATACTTCTCCAGGAATTTTCCCTTAAAAGCATTCCAGTCAACAGCTTGTTGGTCATGCACCAGCATCTGACGGGCTCCTTCCCACCAGTATTCAGCATCCTCCACCAGCATATAGGTTGCATAGACAACCTTGTCATTCTCAGTGCATCTCATCGCTCCAAAGATCTTTTCCAGCGTTTGGATCCAGCGTTCAGCTAACTCAGGATTGAATTCACATTTGAATTGAGGTGGATTCCGACGAAGAAATTCGTCCAGTCCTCTACCTCCGGCAGCTCTTTCGTCACGTTGAACCATAGCAGCAGCCATTTCCCGTATGGCGTTCACAGCAGCAGTCAGGTTTTGAGCAGCCATTGCTACCTTCAAAACCAGAACTGTCAAACTCAAGAACCACAACAAAACTAAAGCAAACAACAGAGAATCACACAGAGAACACAACACAAACAAGACAGACCATAACCTACAACCCCAAAAAGACTCGGCCAGCTCTGATACCAAATAATGCAACACCCTTTCCCGAGTGCCACATTCCCGAACGTTTATAAGGCCGAAAATATTTCTTAATGCGGAAAATACGGTTTTCTTTTTTTTTTTTTTTTTTTTCACAAGATGCAATGGGATTTCATAAAGGTAATAATACTGATAAACGAACTTAGGTTCGCCATGCATTTCTAGAACATACCACAGAACAGAAATAGAAACAAAAACGTCAACATTATTATATACAGACATAAGTCTAATGTATAACTGTCATAAAAGATACAATAAGTACTAGGAGTCGTAGCTCCCAAAAGGTACTACAAAAACTGACAAAGTCTGGCCGACAACAAAACTAGACCACAAAAAGAATCCTCCTCCGGCTCAAAGGAACTACTGGACTGAACCATCGTCACGTCCATCTGTTCAAACAGCAACAGCAAGTACCAACAGAAAACATACAGATATGGGTGAGATTCCCGTTCATCAACACAGCAAAACAGTAATAGTAAAAACGGGACGACTCACCGGGTAACAGCGTACCCAACATGCTTACAGGAATTCTCAATGTCAAACATATTAAGCAGTGGACAGCATAATATCATGTTAAGCAGTTAACAGCATAAAATAAGGTATTCTTTAACAGTACAACGATGTATAACAGTAAATGTAAACATCAATAGCCATGCAATGCAATGCAATGTATATGACTCAATGTCAATGTCACTGGGTACTACTCTGACCCCTACTCCATGGAGCTAACAAAACGTTTGGAGAGAGTGAATGGGAGGACATGTTCCGTGCGCGCCAGCCTTGGGCAAGAAGCTACAACATTCGTAACGTGCACGTATCTGGCTTTTACGGAAACACTCTCGACCAAACATGAAAAGTACGGCATCTAGTAGAGGATATCAGTGTATTGCACGGATTCGCCACGACACAGAAGAGCTACCAACTGGTCACATGTCAGCCCTTCCAACCCTGATACCTCCAAAAAGACCATTGAAGATCGTCACCGTAAGATTCGCACCCGCATCAAGGTGTAAGCTCAACTCCTAGGCTCAAGGCCTTACGACTATGCAAATGAAATTCCAATGCTTACACAAAGCAGATGCGATCAAGCAATGTCTATCCCCCGGATAAACCTCGAAGTCTACTAAGGTTCTCTTCCTTAGGAACTATACGTGTCTTTTGAAAAACAAAACCTTTATCCACCGGATAAATCTCGTGATTCCTCCGGGATCGAGTCATCACAAGACTGAAACAATTGATCGACTGATCGGGATCCGAATCACCGGTCCGTCATCGAACTACGGTTTCAAAACCCAAAACATTTGTAAAACAGAACAACTTCTCAATTGAAAACTCATTTGATTTGAAACAATTTTTAAAACACTTACTTACTCTTATTTTTAGCATTTTTCTGAACATGGAATTCGCTTAGCGAAATTACATTCGCTTAGCGAAATTGAAACAATAATGCCTCTTTTGGTCCTCTGGTTCGCTCGGCGAGACACAAATCGCGTAGCGAAATGTATTGGATTCGCTTAGCGAATATGAATTCGCTTAGCGCAAGTTCAGACGGTTGCACCTCTTTAGAAACTCCTCTGGATCGCTCGGCGAGACAGAATTCGCGTAGCGAAACTTCACTTTATTCGCTTAGCGAGAATGATTTCGCTTAGCGAAAGTTCAGACGGTCATACCTCCTTTGGAGACTTCTCTGGATCGCCCAGCGAGACGTAATTCGCGTAGCGAAACTCGTTTGGTTGGCTTAGCGAATATGAATTCGCTTCGCGAAAGTGAGGCAGTGATGCCCAACTTAGACTTTCCCCTGGTTTCGCGTAGCGAGAGAAAATTCGCTTAGCGAAAAAGTTGCCATAAACAAGACATCAACCTTAGGGAACCATCTTGGTTTTCTTCATGAAACCACTTTTTTTTTTCTCATTTTGAGTCCCTTGACTAACTATATGGACTAGGGATAAGGTATAAAATAAGTTTCACTATGGTGAAAGCACTTTGAGCTTTAATTCCATTTCAAGTCACTTAGGGTTTTCTTTGAAAAACACAAGTTATTGAAAACACTTTCTTTACATCAAAACTTGATTTGTCCAAGAACTTTTCATATTCTTCCTTTCCTCAAGGTCATGGCCAATAGCCAACTAGGAATCAATGTGAAGTTTTACTTCATCACCCAAACAAAATATGGCTCACCATACTTACACAATCATGATAACCATAATACACATTACTACATCATAATCAAACATCCAAGTCCATCACACATTATGGTCTCATAATCAACAATAAAAGTCCTTACTTGATCTAGTGATCAAAGTAGGTTTTTCAACATACATGGAAATGGTTTTTCATTCAATCATCTCACCATCAACATATGCTAAAGTACACTACAACATACTCAAGCATAAGCATAAACTCATCATGACAATCTTGTTCTCCAAGAGAACTTAACAAAACTTAACATATAATAGTGAACCCAAACTAAAGGGTTTCACCCACACATAAATTTAAACAACCATTCTCACTACCACCATCTTGGTGTGATGAGGTTCTTCTCCCCATACCTCTTGATGAGCAGATTCCCGGATCAAAGTCGGTTGATCGGTTTCTGAACCTCCTGATAATCGTCAACAACTACACAACACAACAATTCAACATTAAACAACAATCAATGCCAATCTCGACTATTACAACAAAGAGGGTTTCGGCCACCCTAGGTTAAAAAGGTTAGAAATTGGTTTTGGTTTCCATTTCATGGATTCAAAAGCATTAGGAAAGCTAAGGATGAAATCAAGTGTTAAAAATCAAAACTCGATGAAAACACTATTCATCATCTTCCAAAAGGGTTCGGCCAAAAATGCTTTTTGAGCTATGATGAGAGTTGAATCATAAGCTCTTGGGTTTAGGTAGAGATTGATGATGTGAGTTCAAAGAACTTGGTCTTACCTCAAAAGGATTTTTCTACAATTTCCTATGGATTTTCAAAGTTTTGGATCTAAGAAATTATTTTCATGAAAATGAAGATTGATCTTGAAATAAAGAAAGATTCAAGAAGCTAAGAGACCATAGAAGTGATCTTACCTTGAAATGAAGAAAGATTGCTCAAGGAATCAAGTGAATCCAACAAAAACTCAAGCTTTTCTAGGTGAAAATGGAGTTTTCTCTCAAGAACAACTATGGAACTCTATGAGGTGAGGGGCTGTGCGAAAATGATGAAGTGAGGGGCTGAGTTCAGCCTCTTAAAAGTTCACTTAAGGGTAAAAAGGTCATTTGCCAAAAGGGTATAATGGTAAAAGTGTAAAAGACTAAGGTTAGGGGCATTTTGGTCATTTTGCGTCCAGATATTTCCGAACGTCATGACGACTCTGGCATACTCTCCCAAGTGTCCTGGGATGATGTGATATCAAGATTATTTGTTGGCGAGTCCCGGTAAATCCATATGTGGCTCCGTTCGTCACCCGATTGAAGATTCCGCCCGAACGAAGGTCAGGAAATGATTTTTCTGAAATTTTTACGAAATTTAACCAAAACGTAGATAATCGAATTCTAAGACTTACTGTCTCGTTCACGGGTCCATCTGAGGTCTTCTGAGCAGTAAAATCATACTGTCAGTATAAAAATGCAGACCGGACTCCGTTTGAGTTTTCGACTCAAAACTTAATCGTAGCTTCCCACGATATCGTCGAGCATGACTATGGTCTCGGAATATTTTATTTCTATTCCTAAGACCTCGAATAAAATAAAGACATTAAAATACTAAAGAATTAGAAAGTGTGAAAATCGGGGCGTTACATTCCTACCCCTCTTAAAAGAATTTCGTCCTCGAAATTATACGTACCTCTTAAAACAAACTCGGATACTGTTGTTGCATGTCCTCCTCTCTTTCCCAGGTAGCATCACCTGTAGTCTCGTTCCAGATAACTTTGACCAAAGCTATCTCCTTCCCTCGCAGTTTCTTTATCCTCCTGTCCTCGATCTTAACCGGCAATGTCTCATAGGTTAGGTTATCCTTTAGTTGTACTGAATCAGACTCTATGACGTGACTGGGATCAGGAATATACTTTCGCAATTGCGAAACATGAAAAACATTATGAAGGTTGGATAGAAAAGGCGGTAAAGCTATTTGGTAAGCTACTGGACCTATCCGACGAAGAATTTGGTAAGGTCCAATGAATTTTGGAGTGAGTTTTCTGGACTTCAGGACCCTGCCCACCCCAGTCATCGGAGTGACTCTCAAAAACACATGATCCCCTTCCTCGAACTCAAGTGGCCTACGTCTTTTATCCGCATAACTCTTCTGTCGGCTCTGAGTCGTCCTCATCTTTTCTTGAATCAGTTTCACCTTCTCGGTTGTTTGTTGCACTAGTTCAGGTCCTAATGAAGCACTTTCTCCATCTTGGTACCAACACAAAGGTGTTCTGCAACGTCGTCCATATAAAGCTTCGTAGGGTGCCATCCCTATACTCGAATGATAACTGTTGTTGTAGGTAAACTCTATCAACGGTAGGAAACTCTCCCAACTACCGGCATGTTCCAACACACACGCCCTCAACAGATCCTCTAAAGACTGAATCGTCCTTTCCGATTGTCCATCAGTTTGAGGATGGTAAGCCGAACTTAATCGTAACTTCGTTCCTAAAGCTTCATGTAAACTTTGCCAAAATCGCGAAGTAAAACGCGGGTCTCTATCCGATATGATACTTGAAGGTACTCCATGCAGTCTCACAATCTCACTGATATAAATCTGAGTAAGCTTTTCCATAGAATACTTGAGATTAATTGGTAGAAAATGAGCTGATTTCGTAAGCCTATCAATTATAACCCAAATGGAATCGTATCCTTTAGGTGTCCTTGGCAAACACGTCACGAAATCCATTGCTATGCCGTCCCATTTCCACTCTGGGATATCCAACGGAAGTAACATTCCAGCTGGCCTCTGATGTTCAACCTTTGCTTTTTGACATACTAAGCAAGATGCCACATAATCGGCTACATCTCTTTTCATGCCTTGCCACCAAAACAATCGCTTCAGGTCTTGGTACATCTTGGTTGACCCTGGATGCATACTCAACTTGCTTCTATGAGCTTCGTCCAGAATTAACCTCCTTATCTCCGGGTTGTTTGGCACACAAACCCGTTCTCCTCGTCTTAGGATTCCATCTGCTCCTTCTTTGTATTCCGACGTCATCCCCTTCTTTAGATTCCTTCGCTCTTTCTCCAGATACTGGTCGTATACTTGTTTCTCCCGAATCTGATCCATCAGATCACAAGATACCGTAACCATACCTACACATAGTCTTCCTGGCATACTAACCACGGACAGATGCATATCCCTGAACTGTTCCAACAGCTCGTGTTCCTTAACCATCATGGCAGACACATGTAACACCCTTCTACTCAGGGCATCCGCTACCACATTAGCTTTTCCCGGATGATACTGCAACTGGAAATCATAGTCCTTCAAAAATTCCAGCCACCGTCTTTGTCTCATATTGAGCTCCTTCTGATCGAACAGATACTTCAAGCTCTTATGATCACTGAAAACATTGAACGTCGAACCATACAAGTAATGCCTCCAAATCTTCAACGCAAAGACTACCGCTGCTAACTCCAGATCATGAGTTGGGTAGTTCTTCTCATGCACTTTCAACTGTCTCGAGGCATACGCTACCACCTTTCGATCCTGCATCAGAACACAGCCTAAACCTTGTATGAAGCATCACAGTACACTTCAAAAGATTCGCTTGGATCTGGCAATATCAACACTGGCGATGTAGTTAGCCTCTTCTTCAACTCCTGAAAACTCTGCTCACAGGCTTCAGTCCATTCAAACGCTTTGTCCTTCCTCGTCAATTGGGTAAGTGGTCCTACAATCTTCGAAAATCCCTCAATAAACCTCCGATAATACCCAGCCAAACCCACAAAACTGCGTATCTCAGTCACTGTGGTTGGTCTTTCCCACTCAAGAACTGCTTCGACTTTCGACGGATCTACAGCAATTCCTTCCCTTGAAATTACATGACCCAAAAACTGCACTTCGTCGAGCCAAAACTCACACTTGGACAGTTTTGCATACAGCTGTTTCTCTTTCAGAACTTGAAGAACCACACTAAGATGTTCAGCATGTTCTTCCTGGTCTCGCGAATAGATAAGTATGTCATCTATGAAGACAACGACAAACTGATCTAGGTATGGACGAAAGATCCTATTCATATAGTCCATGAATATAGCTGGAGCATTCGTCACACCAAACGGCATCACAAGATACTCATAGTGCCCATAGCGTGTTCGAAACGCTGTCTTCGGTATATCTTCTGCCTTCACACGAATCTGGTGATAACCCGATCGCAAATCAATCTTGGAGAAAACTGCCGCTCCCCTCAACTGATCCATCAAGTCATCTATCCTCGGAAGTGGATACTTGTTCTTAATAGTAACTTTATTCAACTGGCGATAATCCACACATAGGCGAGATGTTCCATCTTTCTTTTTCACCAACAACACAAGTGCTCCCCACGGTGACACACTGGGTCTAACAAACTGCTTCCCCAATAAGTCTACCAACTGTTCCTTCAACGTTTCCAACTCAGCAGGTGCCATACGATACGGTGCCATAGACACTGGTCCTGTTCCTGGCACAAGATCGATTGCAAACTCGATGTCCCGAACTGGCGGCAAACCTGGTACGTCTTCAGGAAAGACTTCCGGAAACTCATTCACGACAGGTATGCGCTCTAAGACTAGCTCGCTCTTGACCTCCAAAGAATATAGTAACATGTATCCCTGAGCTCCTTCTCTCAAAGAAGCGTTTACTTGGTTGGCAGTCAAAAATCCAGAATTCTCACAACTAGGGAAAACTAAGGTTTTATTTGCACAGTCTAGCAGGATATGATTAGAAGACCACCAATCCATTCCTAAGATTACATCCATTTGCGAGAGAGGCAAACAGATCAAATCAATCAAAAACCTTCTATCTTTAACAGAAATAGAACAATTCAAACAAACTTTAACAGTTACAACAGGCTTTGCAGTAGGCGTAGAAATTACCAAATCAAAAGGTAAAGAAGACACATGTAATCCCAACAGATTCACACAGTCATAGGCAATAAAGGAATGCGTTGCGCCTAAATCAAACAGTACAGTTAAGGTTTCACCTCCCATGACACACTGACCTTGGATCAAGTCTTCATTCTGAGAAGCTTCAGCACCACCCATAGTGTAGACTCTGCCCTTCATCTTAGGCCTTGCAGCTTGGACATTGTTAACAGAATGTTCCAACTTCGGTTGCATGCATTCACGTGAGATGTGTCCCGGCTTCCCACACTTGAAGCAGATAATCCCTTTGATCGAACAATCTCTGGTGATGTGATTGCTCTTCCCACACTTCATGCACTTGTTTGGGGCATTTCCAGACTGACTGAAACTCCCACTGCTCCCTCCAACAGAACGTTGTTGTCGATCTTGTTGCTTTGCATAGGGCTTCCATCGAGATTTGTTGTCTCGACCACCGCTTCCTCTCTGGAACTTGCTCGGTCCAGAACTCTGTACCCGCTTGTCCTTAGGCTCCAAACTCTCGATCAAACGACACTTTTCCATTAACCTCGGAAAAACAGAAATTTCCAATGGAACTACAGCTCTCTTCAAGTCGATCCTTAGACCTCCTTCAAATTTCCGGCACTTCCACTCTTCTCTTGGGTTGTCCAGAAAGTAATTTGAGAACTTTGCTAGACTTTCAAACTTGGCTCCGTACTCAGCTACGGTCATTCCCCCTTGTCTCAGCTGGAGGAACTCCATCTCTTTCTCGTGCCTTGCACTCGCAGGAAAATACTTCTCCAGGAATTTTCCCTTAAAAGCATTCCAGTCAACAGCTTGTTGGTCATGCACCAGCATCTGACGGGCTCCTTCCCACCAGTATTCAGCATCCTCCACCAGCATATAGGTTGCATAGACAACCTTGTCATTCTCAGTGCATCTCATCGCTCCAAAGATCTTTTCCAGCGTTTGGATCCAGCGTTCAGCTAACTCAGGATTGAATTCACCTTTGAATTGAGGTGGATTCCGACGAAGAAATTCGTCCAGTCCTCTACCTCCGGCAGCTCTTTCGTCACGTTGAACCATAGCAGCAGCCATTTCCCGTATGGCGTTCACAGCAGCAGTCAGGTTTTGAGCAGCCATTGCTACCTTCAAAACCAGAACTGTCAAACTCAAGAACCACAACAAAACTAAAGCAAACAACAGAGAATCACACAGAGAACACAACACAAACAAGACAGACCATAACCTACAACCCCAAAAAGACTCGGCCAGCTCTGATACCAAATAATGCAACACCCTTTCCCGAGTGCCACATTCCCGAACGTTTATAAGGCCGAAAATATTTCTTAATGCGGAAAATACGGTTTTCTTTTTTTTTTTTTTTCTTTTCACAAGATGCAATGGGATTTCATAAAGGTAATAATACTGATAAACGAACTTAGGTTCGCCATGCATTTCTAGAACATACCACAGAACAGAAATAGAAACAAAAACGTCAACATTATTATATACAGACATAAGTCTAATGTATAACTGTCATAAAAGATACAATAAGTACTAGGAGTCGTAGCTCCCAAAAGGTACTACAAAAACTGACAAAGTCTGGCCGACAACAAAACTAGACCACAAAAAGAATCCTCCTCCGGCTCAAAGGAACTATTGGACTGAACCATCGTCACGTCCATCTGTTCAAACAGCAACAGCAAGTACCAACAGAAAACATACAGATATGGGTGAGATTCCCGTTCATCAACACAGCAAAACAGTAATAGTAAAAACGGGACGACTCACCGGGTAACAGCGTACCCAACATGCTTACAGGAATTCTCAATGTCAAACATATTAAGCAGTGGACAGCATAATATCATGTTAAGCAGTTAACAGCATAAAATAAGGTATTCTTTAACAGTACAACGATGTATAACAGTAAATGTAAACATCAATAGCCATGCAATGCAATGCAATGTATATGACTCAATGTCAATGTCACTGGGTACTACTCTGACCCCTACTCCATGGAGCTAACAAAACGTTCGGAGAGAGTGAATGGGAGGACATGTTCCGTGCGCGCCAGCCTTGGGCAAGAAGCTACAACATTCGTAAGTTGCACGTATCTGGCTTTTACGGAAACACTCTCGACCGAACATGAAAAGTACGGCATCTAGTAGAGGATATCAGTGTATTGCACGGATTCGCCATGACACAGAAGAGCTACCAACTGGTCACATGTCAGCCCTTCCAACCCTGATACCTCCAAAAAGACCATTGAAGATCGTCACCGTAAGATTCGCACCCGCATCAAGGTGTAAGCTCAACTCCTAGGCTCAAGGCCTTACGACTATGCAAATGAAATGCCAATGCTTACACAAAGCAGATGCGATCAAGCAATGTCTATCCCCCGGATAAACCTCGAAGTCTACTAAGGTTCTCTTCCTTAGGAACTATACGTGTCTATTGAAAAACAAAACCTTTATCCACCGGATAAATCTCGTGATTCCTCCGGGATCGAGTCATCACAAGACTGAAACAATTGATCGACTGATCGGGATCCGAATCACCGGTCCGTCATCGAACTACGGTTTCAAAACCCAAAACGTTTGTAAAACAGAACAACTTCTCAATTGAAAACTCATTTGATTTGAAACAATTTTTAAAACACTTACTTACTCTTATTTTTAGCATTTTTCTGAACATGGAATTCGCTTAGCGAAATTACATTCGCTTAGCGAAATTGAAACAATAATGCCTCTTTTGGTCCTCTGGTTCGCTCGGCGAGACACAAATCGCGTAGCGAAATGTATTGGATTCGCTTAGCGAATATGAATTCGCTTAGCGCAAGTTCAGACGGTTGCACCTCTTTAGAAACTCCTCTGGATCGCTCGGCGAGACAGAATTCGCGTAGCGAAACTTCACTTTATTCGCTTAGCGAAAGTTCAGACGGTCATACCTCCTTTGGAGACTTCTCTGGATCGCCCAGCGAGACGTAATTCGCGTAGCGAAACTCGTTTGGTTTGCTTAGCGAATATGACTTCGCTTCGCGAAAGTGAGGCAGTGATGCCCAACTTAGACTTTCCCCTGGTTTCGCGTAGCGAGAGAAAATTCGCTTAGCGAAAAAGTTGCCATAAACAAGACATCAACCTTAGGGAACCATCTTGGTTTTCTTCATGAAACCACTTTTTTTTTTTCTCATTTTGAGTCCCTTGACTAACTATATGGACTAGGGATAAGGTATAAAATAAGTTTCACTATGGAATAAGCACTTTGAGCTTTAATTCCATTTCAAGTCACTTAGGGTTTTCTTTGAAAAACACAAGTTATTGAAAACACTTTCTTTACATCAAAACTTGATTTGTCCAAGAACTTTTCATATTCTTCCTTTCCTCAAGGTCATGGCCAATAGCCAACTAGGAATCAATGTGAAGTTTTACTTCATCACCCAAACAAAATATGGCTCACCATACTTACACAATCATGATAACCATAATACACATTACTACATCATAATCAAACATCCAAGTCCATCACACATTATGGTCTCATAATCAACAATAAAAGTCCTTACTTGATCTAGTGATCAAAGTAGGTTTTTCAACATACATGGAAATGGTTTTTCATTCAATCATCTCACCATCAACATATGCTAAAGTACACTACAACATACTCAAGCATAAGCATAAACTCATCATGACAATCTTGTTCTCCAAGAGAACTTAACAAAACTTAACATATAATAGTGAACCCAAACTAAAGGGTTTCACCCACACATAAATTTAAACAACCATTCTCACTACCACCATCTTGGTGTGATGTGGTTCTTCTCCCCATACCTCTTGATGAGCAGATTCCCGGATCAAAGTCGGTTGATCGGTTTCTGAACCTCCTGATAATCGTCAACAACTACACAACACAACAATTCAACATTAAACAACAATCAAAGCCAATCTCGACTATTAAAACAAAGAGGGTTTCGGCCACCCTAGGTTAAAAAGGTTAGAAATTGGTTTTGGTTTCCATTTCATGGATTCAAAAGCATTAGGAAAGCTAAGGATGAAATCAAGTGTTAAAAATCAAAACTTGATGAAAACACTATTCATCATCTTCCAAAAGGGTTCGGCCAAAAATGCTTTTTGAGCTATGATGAGAGTTGAATCATAAGCTCTTGGGTTTAGGTAGAGATTGATGATGTGAGTTCAAAGAACTTGGTCTTACCTCAAAAGGATTTTTCTACAATTTCCTATGGATTTTCAAAGTTTTGGATCTAAGAAATTATTTTCATGAAAATGAAGATTGATCTTGAAATAAAGAAAGATTCAAGAAGCTAAGAGACCATAGAAGTGATCTTACCTTGAAATGAAGAAAGATTGCTCAAGGAATCAAGTGAATCCAACAAAAACTCAAGCTTTTCTAGGTGAAAATGGAGTTTTCTCTCAAGAACAACTATGGAACTCTATGAGGTGAGGGGCTGTGCGAAAATGATGAAGTGAGGGGCTGAGTTCAGCCTCTTAAAAGTTCACTTAAGGGTAAAAAGGTCATTTGCCAAAAGGGTATAATGGTAAAAGTGTAAAAGACTAAGGTTAGGGGCATTTTGGTCATTTTGCGTCCAGATATTTCCGAACGTCATGACGACTCTGGCATACTCTCCCAAGTGTCCTGGGATGATGTGATATCAAGATTATTTGTTGGCGAGTCCCGGTAAATCCATATGTGGCTCCATTCGTCACCCGATTGAAGATTCCGTCCGAACGAAGGTCAGGAAATGATTTTTCTGAAATTTTTACGAAATTTAACCAAAACGTAGATAATCGAATTCTAAGACTTACTGTCTCGTTCACGGGTCCATCTGAGGTCTTCTGAGCAGTAAAATCATACTGTCAGTGTAAAAACGCAGACCGGACTCCGTTTGAGTTTTCGACTCAAAACTTAATCGTAGCTTCCCACGATATCGTCGAGCATGACTATGGTCTCGGAATATTTTATTTCTATTTCTAAGACCTCGAATAAAATAAAGACATTAAAATACTAAAGAATTAGAAAGTGTGAAAATCGGGGCGTTACAGATATCTTCATGAAACTTGTATATATGGATATTAGCTTTAATGGGTAACCGGTTTCATACAATTCGAACAACTATAGCTCAATATATGGCCATCAGACACTGCAAAGGGATGACAGTCCGGAACAATGCAACACCCTTTCCCGAGTGTCACATTCCCGAACGTTTATAAGGCCGAAAATATTTATTTATGCGGAAAATACGATTTTTCTTTTTCTTTTCTTTTCATAAAGATGTAATGGGATTAGTAAAGGTAATAAATATTACTAATAAGTGAACTTAGGTTCACCATGCATTACTTTGACATACATACAGTATTATAATACAGAAAACAGAAAACAAAAACAGAAACATCAACATTACTGTATACAGACATAAGTCTAATGTATGACTAACATAAGAAAATACAATAAGTACTAGGAGTCATAGCTCCCAAAAGGTACTACAAAAACTGACATAGTCTGGCCGACAACAAAACTAAAACAGCAAAAGAGTCCACCTCCGAACTCAAAGGGACTGCGGAACCGAACCATCGTCGCGTCCATCTGTTCAAGCATCAACAGCAAGTACCAGCAGAAAACATACAGATATGGGTGAGATTCCCGTTCATCAACACAACAAAACAGCAGTAGTAAAAACGGGACGACTCACCGGGTAACAGCGTACCCAACATGCTTACAAGGTTCTCAATATAAATCATGTTAAGCAGTTAACAACATAATATCATGCTAAACATTTAACAGCATAATATAAGGCATCCTTAAACAATACAGCGATGTATAACAGTAAATGTCAACATCAATAGCCATAAACATCAATAGCCATGCAATGCAATGCAATGTATATGACTCAATGTCAATGTCACTGGGTACTACTCTGACCCCTACTCCATGGAGCTAACAAAACATTCGGAGAGAGTGAATGGGAGGACATGTTCCGGTTTCTGCCAGCCATGAGCAAGATGCTACAACATTCGTAACGTGCACGTATCTGGCTTTACGGTAACACTCTCGACCAAACATGAAAAGTACGGCATCTAGTAGAGGATATCAGTGTATTGCACGGATTCGCCACGACACAGAAGAATCACCAACTGGTCACATGTCAGCCCTTCCAACCCTGATACCTCCAAAAAGACCATTGAAGATCGTCACCGTAAGATTCGCACCCGCATCAAGGTGTAAGCTCAACTCCTAGGCTCAAGGCCTTACAACTATGCACATGAAATGCCAATGCTTACACAAAGCAGATGCGATAAAGCAATGTTTATCCATTGGATAAACCTCAAGGTTCACTAAGGTTCTCTTCCTTAGAAACTACACACACTTTGTTTTATAAAACATTTATCCATCAGATAAAACATTTATCCACCGGATAAATATCTCGTGACTCCTTTGGAATGATCCAGACTGCTTTCAGAATCGCCGACTGTCCCCACAAACCAACACAAGTCTTTTCAGCGTGTTTTGTCCTCACTCACACGCTTTCTAGGAAACTTCCCAGAAGGTCACCCATCCCATAATTACTCTAAGTCAAGCACGCTTAACTATAAAGTACTTATGTTCTAAGTTCCCGAAAAGAAGATAAATCTTGTTGGTATGGGTAGTACCAATCAATTCTTATATGCCTTCCCTTAACTATACAGTCCCATACCTGCATAGCCTCAAGATTCCTTCCACTGTACAGTCCCATACCTGCACAGCCTCAGGATCTCTCTCATTCCAGTCATCACAAGACAGAAACAATTGAACGATTAACCTAGATCCAAATCACGGATCCGTCATCGAACTACTGTTTCGAAAACCAAAACGTTTCGTGTTTGTGTTTACGTCTTATGAATTATGTCTCAAGTCCTAAGCATTATGAGTAAGGATTGAGAATCCTCTTAGATAAGTCTTTAAGCCTTTCTAAGATATTAATCCCTTGTCTTTCAATTAAGGAAACAAGTGTTGATTTCACTTTAAGTCTTATGAAGTCATTGATGTACTAAGTCATCAATGGTATAGCACATGGTCTTGTTCCACCACATACCATACTTAATTAACCCTTGTCTTCAACTCTAAGTTAATTACTTAACTTAGGTTTTACACCCGTAAAACTTTAAAATTGAGTTAGAAAACTCCTTTTGTAAACCAAACAACTTTTACAATTGAAAACTCATTTGATTTGAAACAACATTTGAACTACTTACTTCATTTCTAGCATTTTCTGAAACATGAAAATTCGCTTAGCGGAATTCCATTCGCTTAGCGAAAATGAGGCAGTAATGCCTCCTTTGGAACTCCTCTGGTTCGCTCGGCGAGACACAAATCGCGTAGCGAAATATATTGTATTCGCTTAGCGAATATGAATTCGCTTAGCGCAAATTCAGACGGTTGCACCTCTTTAGAAACACCTCTGGATCGCTCGGCGAGACAGAATTCGCGTAGCGAAACTTCACTTTATTCGCTTAGCGAGAATGATTTCGCTTAGCGAAAGTTCAGACGGTTACACCTCTATTGGAGACTTCTCTGGATTGCTCAGCGAGATGTAATTCGCGTAGCGAAATTTGCTGGGTTCTCTGGGTTCGCTTAGCGAATATGAATTCGCTTAGCGAAAGTGAGGCAGTGATGCCCAACTAAGACTTTCCCTGTTTTTCGCGTAGCGAAAGTAATTTCGCTTAGCGAAATGTTGCCTTAAAACAAGACATCAACCTTATGGAACCATTTTGATTCTCTTCATGAAAACACTTCTTTTCTCATTTTGAGTCACTTGATTAGCTAGATGAACTAAGGATAAGGTATAAAACATGTTTCACTTTGGTGAAAGCACTTTGAGATTAAATTCCCTTTAAAGTCACTTAGGGTTTTTCTTTGAAAAACACAAGTTATTGAAAACACTTTCTTTACATCAAAACTTGACTTGTCCAAGAACTATTCATATCCTTCCCTTCCTCAAGGTCATGGCTAATAGCCAACTAGGAATCAATGTGAGGTTTTACTTCATCAACCAATCAAAGTATGGCTCACAACACTTACACAATCATGATAACCATAATACACATTACTACATCATAATCAACATATCCAAGTCCATCACACATCATGGTCTCATAATCAACAATAAAAGTCCATACTTGATCTAGTGATCAAAGTAGGTTTTCCAACATATATGAAAATGGTTTTTCATTCAATCATCTCATCATCAACATATGCTAAAACACGACACAACATACCAAAGCATAAACTCATCATGGCAATCTTGTTCTCCATGAGAACTTAACAAAACATAACAACTAAAAGTGAACCCAAACTAAAGGGTTTCACCCACACATAATTTAAACAACCATCTTCACCACCACCATCTTGGTGTGATGAGGTTCTTCTCCCCATACCTGTTGAAGAGCAGATTCCCGGATCAAAGTCGGTTGATCGGTTTGTGAACCTCCTGATAGTTGTCACCAACTACAACAACCAAACAATCAATAATTAAATAACAATCAAACCAAACTCAACAATTCTCACAAAGAGGGTTTCGGCCACCCTAAAGAGAATAAAGCTAGGAATTGATCTTGGTTTTCCATTTCATGGATTCAAAGGCATTAGGAAAGCTAAGGATGAAATCAAGTGTTAAAAATCAAAAATTGATGAAAACACTATTCATCATCATCAAGAAGGGTTCGGCCCTAATGTGCTTTTTGAGCTATGATGAGAGTTGAATCATAAGCTCTTGGGTTTAGGTAGAGATTAATGATGTGAGTTCAAAGAACTTGGTCTTACCTCAAAAGGATTTTTCTACAATTTCCTATGGATTTTCAAAGTTTTGGATCTAAGAAATTCTTTTCATGAAAATGGATCTTGATCTTGAAATAAAGAGATATTCAAGAAGCTAAGATATCATAGAAGTGATCTTACCTTGAAATGAAGGAAGATTGCTCAAGGAATCAAGTGAATCCAACAAAAACTCAAGCTTTTCTCAAGACAACAATGGTGTTTTCTCTCTAAAGTTGAAGATGGTGTTCTTGGCTCTTCAAGAAGGGCTGGGCTGCGTGAATGAGAGGGTGTGAGGGCTGAGTTCAGCCTTAAAACAAGTCACTTAAGGTCAAAATGGTCATTTGCCAAAAGGGTAAAATGGTAAAAGTGCAAAAGACTAAGGTTAGGGGTATTTTGGTCATTTCGCATCTAGATTTTCCCGATCATCATGACAACTCTGGCATACTCTCCCAAGTGTCCTGGGATGTTGTGATATCAAGATTATCTATTGACGAGTCTCGGTAAGTCCGTATGTGGCTCCGTTCGTCACCCGATTGAGAATTCCGCCCGAACGAAGGTCAGGAAGTTATTTTTCTGAAATTTTTACGAAATTTAACCAAAACGTAGATAATCAAATTCTAAGACTTACTGTCTCGTTCACGGGTCCATCTGAGGTCTTCTGAGCAGTAAAATCATACTGTCAGTGTAAAAACGCAGACCGGACTCCGTTTGAGTTTTTAACTCAAAACTTAATCGTAGCTTCCTACGATATCGTCGAGCATGACTATGGTCTCGGAATATTTTATTTCCATTCCTAAGACCTCGAATAAAATAAAGACATTAAAATACTGAAGAATTAGAAAACGTGAAAATCGGGGCGTTACAAACAACATCACGTCACCAGCTTACCGATGCAATTGGACTTAAATGGAGATCGATTTCGCTCTTGACCCCTACATGAAAATTGCAGATATTTCTCTAAGCCTTCCAAGTACCAAGATCGATGCATTTGAACTGCTAAACCTCAAGAAATTTTCAGCAAAGGCTTGTATGTTATGTTTGTCACGAACAGTATCACATCTCAAGCATGAATAGAATTTCACTCAGATAATGATTGATTCAGATCTCGACTTCTTCAGGAATCATGTAGGTATTTCTTTTATCTTTGTAACCAAACCAAGATCACTTTATTTGAACGAGTGTACCTCAAAATACGACGTTTCACACGCTTGATTGTCGGCAATCGGCGCTTGACTTCAATCTTCAATGTTTTTGCTTTTGCAGCTTTTGTACTTTGTCTTTGTTCAGGCCTTTCTTGTAACACCCTGTTTTTCTTTTACACTATGCTTATATGTGTTAATATTTGCTTGTATGTGTTGTATATATGTTGTTTATGATTGTTCTTGATATCCAAGTTCATAGTTGGGGTAGTTTAGCCTTAAGGAAGGGTCAATGCATTCAAGTCCAAGAAACCCGTTTTACGGTTTTATTCATATCTTGGGTTCTAGACATACGATTGAGGTGATCTTGGATGCGTTGGAAAGCTTAGAGAATTATCTACAAGTCGTATTTCAGGTGTTAAGGCCAAATTCGGCTTCTAAAGTTTCGCGTCGCGAAGATACATTCGCCTCGCGAACCTGACAGCCAGATTTTTGCAGCTCTCTGGTTCGCCTCGCGAAAGGCTACTCGCCTCGCGAATGTGAGCACACCAGAATCGTGTTTTTGGGCTTCTAATCAGCCCATAATGACCCTAACTCATATTTATACCATAAGACTCGACCTAAACCTATATTCTAAGTCGAATCACTCTTAGAAACTGCCTCTTCCTCTCCAAACAAGGATTTCTAAACCCTTTCCAAGGATTCTTGAAGGAGATTGCACCATTGTTCATCGTTCTTCGTCTCCTTCGCTTGAGGAGCATTACTGCCATCACAAGCCCTCTTCCTAGTTGCTGCTCTTGAACCTTTTGGGGCTGTGATCGTGAAGTCAAGCGTCATAAGATCGAGCATTCGTGTAGACGCAACCTTTTTCGGACCTTTTTCCTTCCTTTGTTCATTGTGATCGTCATACCAGGTATGGGGGAAGAAATAGATCATGAGTATGTGGGTTTTGGGATAGGTTAAGATGAAGGGGTTAACCCATGACCCCTATATGTTTGTCTATATGCATTGTAAATGCCTATGTATATGCTATGAGTGTAATTATGTGTATGTTATGTATATGCCATGTATATGCCTATGTGAATATTGTATAAATATATATATATATATATATATATATATATATATATATATATATATATATATATATGTGTGTGTGTGTGTGTGTGTGTGTGTGTGGTTCTATGATTATGATTATGGGTGTTTGTCTTGATGATATAATTGAAATATTATGATGTGCGATAAATAGTATGAATATAGATACGATATGCATTGATGAGATTTTATAATGTGCATTGATAATGATGACTTGATGATGATGTGCGTTACTATGACAAAAATATGATCAGTGAAAGAACATAGTTTTAGGACGTTTGGCACCCTATAATGAATGAGTTGTTGTGAGAGGCGAGATTAATAATATTGGATTAGTTTTGGAAACCCATAGGGATGATTCTTGAGAGATGGGACGATAGGCATAGGGATAACTTAGAGAAATTCTTAAGATTCCCACATCTGTTATGATTCGCTTGGCGAATAGCCATTCGCGAGGCGAGACAGAGAGACCATTCGTGGTCTGACGTGATTCGCCTAGCGGATTGTAATCCGCGAGGTGAATGAGAGAACCAAATATTGCGGCTCTCGGGCTCGCCTCGCGAGCCAGGATTCGCCTAGCGAATCTAAGAACCTATTAGGAGCTCTCGGGCCCGCCTCGCGAGCCAGGATTCGCCTAGCGAATCTGAGAACCTGTTTAGGAGCTCTCGGGCCCGCCTCGCGTGCCACGATTCGCCTAGCGAATCTGGGTCTCTCACCCAGATTCTGTTGTGAAGTAATAATGAATAGAGTAATGAGAAAAAGACTGTGAGATCACAATTCAAGGTTGATAATATAGAAAAGAACGTGAATTCTAATAATGACAATATGATAATATTGGCAATGTTGATAAAGGCAATAACGATGGTTAGCGCCTAGTTGTTTGATGATCATCGTTGATGGTCATTGTTGATAATCAATGTGATTGATTATGATGATAATATTGGCAATGTTGATAAAGGCAATAACAGTGGTTAGCGCCTAGTTGATTGATGATCATCGTTGATGGTCATTGTCGATAATCAATGTGATTGATTATGATGGTGGATGATTGGACATGTCTTTGCATGTTGTTGAGCATAGCATGCATCATACGTTGACGTTGATATGTTGGGTGGAAAGCAAACGATGAACCCAGATTCTGTTGTGAAGTAATAATGAATAGAGTAATGAGAAAAAGACTGTGAGATCACAATTCAAGGTTGATAATATAGAAAAGAATGTGAATTCTAATAATGACAATATGATAATATTGGCAATGTTGATAAAGGCAATAACGATGGTTAGCGCCTAGTTGTTTGATGATCATCGTTGATGATCATTGTTGATAATCAATGTGATTGATTGTGATGATAATATTGGCAATGTTGATAAAGGCAATAACGGTGGTTAGCGCCTAGTTGATTGATGATCATTGTTGATGGTCATTGTTGATAATCAATGTGTTTGATTATGATGGTGGATGGTTGGACATGTGTTTGCATGTTGTTGAGCACAGCATGCATCATACGTTGACGTTGATATGTTGGGTGGAAAGCAAACGATGAATCGCGATAGTGGAGGCCACGATGGGTGTTATCCTGGCCTTGCGGGTACGTTGGGTATGGAAGTTCCAGGTGACATGGGCTAGCTACCTATTGTCGGAGTGACCTAAAGAATAAGCTTGAGTACCCTGACTAGCCACTATATGTTATCAGGATTAGTTAGAGTGTTCGGGGATGGCCCATGGTCTAGCATATCATCCACGTTGATAACCGGACATGTACTCCTAATCGTCTTTCCAGAGTTAGAGTTGTTGGCCACATGCATACGGAGTAGTGATGTTGCATTCGCATTAACTTGCATCCTTGATATATATTGATTATATCTGTGTTGATTGACCTATGTTGTATGCCATCTTAATTACTATTCCATTCCGTTTACATATATTCATGATTGTATTTCTTACCCCCTGTCTTTGTTATTATTGTGCATATGTTGTGGTATATGCAGAGGAGGGTGAGCATGCTGACGAGGAGTGATCCCGAGGAGATCTCTCTTAGTAGTTAGGATTTATGCATGATTTATGTTATTCTGTTTTATTCCGATGTATTATCGGTATATGTATACCAGCTCTGATATGTGACATCGGGATTTGGGTTACATTTATTATTTATGTTTTCCGCAGTTTGTTTTTAAATGGATTTTGATTATTTCAGATTCCTATGTTTTACGTTGTAGATGATGTGATTCACATTACCCTTGAGGATATGTTTTTATTTTAATTGTTATATTTTTAAAGACATGTATGATTTTATTTATGTTTTATTATATGCGGGGTAGTGGGTGTCACATTTAGTGGTATCAGAGCCGGTCTGTCCTACAGGCCGGGGTATGTGTCTGTTGTCTTCTCTTCTGTGTACTCTTATATGATTGTCTGTGACGATGGTATACAGTATTAAGTGTTTAGTTTTGTTTTACTTGACTTTCGATATTGAGCAGTGTGCTTGAACGATGCAGGAAGTTATGGCAGGTAGAAACGATCGTGCGATTGCTGATGCCCTGGAAGCATTAGCTAATGCCATAGGGCAGAATTAGAATCACAACGGAGGTGGACCTGTAGAATTTCAGGTTTGGATAAGTTCCAGAGGAATAATCCGCCATCCTTCAAGGGAGCTTATAACCCTGAAGGTGCTCAGACATGGATCCGGGAACTTGAAAAGATCTTTCGGGCCATGGCATGCACCGATGCACAGAAGGTTACCTTTGCTACCTTCATGTTAGTAGAAGAAGCTGAACATTGGTGGGAGAATTGCCACCAACGTTTGGAAGCTGAGGGCGCCGCTGTTACTTGGGATGCCTTCAAGGAGAGATTCTTGGGGAAGTATTTTCCTGCTGATATACGCGACAAGAAGGAGATGGAGTTTCTAGCTTTGACTCAGGGAAGCATGTCCGTTGGGGAATATGCCGCTAAGTTTGAGGAGCTGTCACGTTACTATCCACTCTACCAGTATTGTAATGATGATCGCTCCAAGTGTGTGAAGTTTGAGAATGGTTTGCGCCCAGAGATTAAGCAAGCCATCAGCTACCAGGAAATCCGTGTTTTCCCCACCTTGGTGAACAAATGCAGAATCTTTGAGGAAGGCTACAAGTCCAGAGTTGCCCAGTTCAAGAATTCTGGTCCTCAGAGGAGTAAGAGGATGACCCAGCAGGATAAAGGGAAGCAGCAGTTGGCATCAGTTAGCCGTGGGTTCAAGCACGCCGGCAAGAAACCGCAGTATACGTCGGGACCAGTTAGTGGCGGAGGATTTGCCTCTTCTAGGCCAATCAGGTGTGGCAAGTGTGGTAAGGAGCACTTTACTCGGGATTGCAAGGAGACAGACATCATCTGCTTCAAGTGTGGGAAGCCTGGTCATATCAGTAAGGATTGTAGTGGGGAAAAGATGGAGCCGCAGAGTGCCAGCAAGAGTTCTCAAGCCAATCGACTGAGGACAAGTGGGAAAGTCTTCACTCTCAGTGGAGCTGAAGCCTGAAAATCCGAAGACCTGATTCAAGGTAAGTGCCTCATCAAAGGGACTCCTTTAATAGTGTTGTTTGATTCGGGTGCGTCGCATTCTTTTATATCACATGATTGTGTTGAGTACCTTAGGTTACCTGTTGCCCAACTTGAATATGATCTAGTTGTTGCTACCCCTACCAATAAGCCTGTTGTTACCTCACATATTTGTAAAGGTTGTTCCATTGTCATTGATGATAGAAATTTCATGGTTGATCTTATATGCCTACCCCTTAAACAACTTGATGTTATTCTTGGTATGGACTGGTTATCTGCCAATCATGTCCTTTTAAATTGCTTTGATAAAACTGTTGTTTTTGGAACTGCTGTCGATCCTAAGGACCCGAGTTTTCTGTCTGCTAACCAAGTCAAGGCTTCTATTAGAGAAGAAGCCCAAGTATACATGATCTTATCTTCCCTGGAAGTAGAGAGAAAGGCTGAGGTTAAGGATGTGCCAGTTGTGAGAGAGTTCCCTGAGGTTTTTCCCAAGGATATTTATAGTTTGCCACCTGAGAGAGAGGTTGAGTTTAGCATAGACTTAGTGCCAGGTATAGGACCTATATCCATAGCACCATACAGGATGTCCCCTCTAGAGCTAGCTGAGTTGAAGAAACAGTTAGAGGAATTGCTCCAGAAGTAGTTTGTTAGGCCTAGTGTGTCTCCGTGGGGAGCGCCAGTGTTGTTGGTGAAGAAGAAAGATGGTAGCATGAGGTTGTGTGTCGATTACCGACAGCTCAACAAGGTGACTATTAAGAATAGGTATCCTCTTCCTAGGATAGATGATCGTATGGACCAGCTGATAGGAGCTTGTGTGTTTTCTAAGATAGATTTGAGATCAGGCTATCACCAAATTCGGGTCAAGTCTGAGGACATTCCAAAGACTGCGTTCAGAACACGCTATGGTCATTATGAGTATCTAGTTATGCCTTTTGGTGTGACTAATGCCCCTGCCGTGTTCATGGACTACATGAACAAGATCTTTCATCCATACTTGGCTAGGTTTGTAGTTGTTTTCATAGATGATATCCTAGTATACTCTAAGACTAGGGAAGAACATGAGGAACACTTGAGGATAGTCTTGAAGACCCTTAAGGAAAAACAGTTGTATGCCAAGTTGTCTAAGTGTGAGTTCTGGTTAGAAGAGGTGAGTTTCTTAGGACACATCATCTCTAAAGGAGGAATAGCCGTAGACCCATCTAAGGTAGAAACCGTGCTCCAATGGGAAGCACCTAAGTCAGTGACTGAGGTTAAGAGTTTCTTGGGTTTAGCCGGGGTACTATAGGAGGTTTATAGAAGGATTCTCTAAAATAGCTTTGCCTATGACCCGCCTTACTAAGAAAGGTCAGATCTTTGTGTGGGACACTAAGTGTGAGGAAAGTTTTCAGGAGTTGAAGAATAGGTTGACCTCTGCACCTGTGTTAGTGTTGCCCAATCCTAGTGAACCTTTAGTGGTGTACTGTGATGCTTCCAAGCAAGGTTTAGGTGGTGTGTTGATACAGAATGGTCAGGTAGTAGCTTATGCTTCTAGGCAGCTTAAGACCCATGAGAAGAATTACCCTACCCATGACTTGGAGCTAGGAGCCGTAGTGTTTGCATTGAAGATTTGGAGGCATTATCTTTATGGAGCTAGATTTGAGGTCTTTAGTGATCATAAGAGTTTGAAATACCTATTTGACCAAAAGGAGCTGAATATGAGACAGCGTAGGTGGATGGAATTTCTTAAAGATTATGAGTTTGAGTTGAGTTACCACCCAGGTAAGGCCAATGTAGTGGCTGATGCGTTGAGTAGAAAAACCTTACATATTTCAGCCTTGATGGTTAGAGAGATGGATTTGGTAGAGGAGTTTAGGGATTTGAGTTTAGCTTGGGAAATTACCCCTAGGAGCATTAGACTAGGAATGTTGAAAATTACTAGCAGTTTGATGGATCAGATTAAAGAAGGGCAAAAGATAGATGTATACCTTTTAGATTAGAGAGAGTTGATTGCTCAGGGTAGAAACCTTAGTTTTAAGGAAGGGACTGATGGAATTTTGAGGTTCCAAGATAGGGTTTGTATACCTGATGTTCCAGAGCTCAGGAATTTGATCCTTGAGGAAGGACATAGGAGTGGTTTGAGTGTTCACCCAAGAGCCACAAAGATGTATCAGGATCTGAAACGGATGTTTTGGTAGCCTAGGATGAAAAAGGATGTGGCTGAGTTTGTGTATGCTTGCTTAGTGTGTCAAAAGGCTAAGATAGAGCACCAGAAACCTTCGGGTAAGTTGCAACCTTTGAGTATTCCTGAGTGGAAGTGGGATAGTATCTCTATGTATTTTGTGTCTGGACTCCAGCTGGTTGTGATGCCATATGGGTTGTTGTGGACAGGTTAACCAAATCTGCCCATTTCATTCCTATGAACATGGAATATCCATTAGAGAAGTTGACTGGGTTGTATATCAGAGAAATAGTTAGATTGCATGGGGTACCGTCTAGCATAGTTTCAGACAGAGATCCTAGATTTACCTCTAGATTTTGGAATAGTTTGCATGAGGCCTTAGGAACTAAGCTTAGATTGAGTTCAGCTTATCACCCACAGACTGATGGTCAGTCTGAGAGAACAATCCAATCCTTAGAGGACTTGTTGAGGGCGTGTGTGCTAGAGCAGTCTGGTAGTTGGGATAAGTTTTTACCCCTTATAGAGTTTACCTACAACAATAGCTTCCATTCCAGTATTGGGATGGCACCTTATGAGGCTTTGTATGGTAGGAGGTGTAGGACACCTTTGTGTTAGAATGAGCCTGGAGAGAATGTTGTGTTAGGACCTGAGGTAGTGCAAGAGACTACAGAGAAAGTGAGGATGATACAAGAAAAGATGAGAGTGGCACAGAGTAGGCAAAAGAGTTAACATGATAAAAGAAGAAAAACTCTCGAATTCCAGGAGGGGGATCATGTGTTCTTGCGAGTTACTCCAACAACTAGGGTTGGCAGAGTAATGAAAGCGAGGAAGCTTACTCCTAGATTCATTGGCCCTTACCAAATTCTAAAAAGAGTCGGTGAAGTCGCCTACCAGATAGCTTTACCCCCGTTCTTGTCAAATCTTCACAATGTGTTTCATGTGTCTCAACTTCGAAAGTATGTTCATGATCCAAGCCATGTGATAGTACCCGATATCATTCCACTAAAGGATAACTTGCCTTTCGAGGTGTTACCGCTTCGGGTTGAAGATCGAAGGGTCAAGCAGCTGAGACGGAAGGAAATTCCCTTGGTCAAGGTCGTTTGGAGTGGAGCTACAGAAGAAAGTGTTACTTGGGAGTTGGAGAGCAAGATGAAGGAGTCATATTCGCATATGTTTACTCAAGGTGAGTAGAAATTTCGAGGTCGAAATTTTTATAAGGGGGTGGAATTGTAACACCCTGTTTTTCTTTTACACTATGCTTATATGTGTTCATATTTGCTTGTATGTGTTGTATATATGTTGTTTATGATTGTTCTTAATATCCAAGTTCATAGATGGGGTAGTTTAGCCTTAAGGAATGGTCAATGCATTCAAGTCCAAGAAACCCATTTTACGGTATTGTTCATATCTTGCTTTCTAGACACCCGATTGAGGTGATCTTGGATGCGTTGGAAAGCTTAGAGAATTATCTACAAGTCTTATTTCATCTGTTAAGGCCAAATTCGGCTTCTAAAGTTTCGCGTCGCGAAGATACATTCGCCTCGCGAACCTGACAGCCAGATTTTTGCAGCTCTCTGGTTCGCCTCGCGAAAGGCTACTCGCGTCGCGAATGTGCGCACACCAGAATCGTGTTTTTGGGCTTCTAATCAGCCCATAATGACCCTAACTCATATTTATACCATAAGACTCAACCTAAACCTATATTCTATGTCGAATCACTCTTAGAAACTGCCTCTTCCTCTCCAAACAAGGATTTCTAAACCCTTTCCAAGGATTCTTGAAGGAGATTGCACCATTGTTCATTGTTCTTCGTCTCCTTCGCTTGAGGAGCATTACTGCCATCACAAGCCCTCTTCCTAGTTGCTGCTCTTGAACCTTTTGGGGCTGTGATCGTGAAGTCAAGCATCGTAAGATCGAGCATTCGTGTAGACGCAACCTTTTCCGGACCTTTTTCCTTCCTTTGTTCATTGTGATCGTCATACCAGGTATGGGGGGAAGAAATAGATCATGAGTATGTGGGTTTTGGGATAGGTTAAGATGAAGGGTTAACCCATGACCCGTATATGTTTGTCTATATGCATTGTAAATGCCTATGTATATGCTACGAGTGTAATTATGTGTATGTTATGTATATGCCATGTATATGCCTATGTGAATATTGTATAAATATAGATATGTGTATGGTTCTATGATTATGATTATGGGTGTTTGTCTTGATGATATAATTGAAATATTATGATGTGCGATGAATAGTATGAATATAGATACGATATGCATTGATGAGATTTTATAATGTGCATTGATAATGATGACTTGATGATGATGTGCGTTACTATGACAAAAATATGATCAGTGAAAGAACATAGTTTTAGGACGTTTGGCACCCTATAATGAATGAGTTGTTGTGAGAGGCGAGATTAATAATATTGGATTAGTTTTGGAAACCCATAGGGATGATTCTTGAGAGATGGGACGATAGGCATAGGGATAACTTAGAGAAATTCTTAAGATTCCCACATCTGTTATGATTCGCCTGGCGAATAGCCATTCGCGAGGCGAGACAGAGAGACCATTCGTGGTCTGACGTGATTCGCCTAGCGGATTGTAATCCGCGAGGCGAATGAGAGAACCAAATATTGGGGCTCTCGGACTCGCCTCGCGAGGCAGGATTCGCCTAGCGAATCTGAGAACCTGTTGGGAGCTCTCGGGCCCGCCTCACGAGCCAGGATTCGCCTAGTGAATCTGAGAACCTATTTAGGAGCTCTCGGGCCCGCCTCGTGAGCCACGATTCGCCTAGCGAATCTGAGAACCTGTTTAGGAGCTCTCGGGCTCGCCTCGCAAGCCACGATTCGCCTAGCGAATCTGGGTCTCTCACCCAGATTCTGTTGTGAAGTAATAATGAATAGAGTAATGAGAAAAAGACTCTGAGATCACAATTCAAGGTTGATAATATAGAAAAGAACGTGAATTCTAATAATGACAATATGATAATATTGGCATTGTTGATAAAGGCAATAACGATGGTTAGCGCTTAGTTGTTTGATGATCATCGTTGATGGTCATTGTTGATAATCAATGTGATTGATTGTGATGATAATATTGGCAAAGTTGATAAAGGCAATAACGATGGTTTGCGCCTAGTTGATTGTTGATCATCGTTGATGGTCATTGTTGATAATCAATGTGATTGATTATGATGGTGGATGGTTGGACATGTGTTTGCATGTTGTTGAGCATAGCATGCATTATACGTTGACGTTGATATGTTGGGTGGAAAGCAAACGATGAATCGCGATAGTGGAGGCCACGATGGGTGTTATCCCGGCCTTGCGGGTACGTTGGGTATGGAAGTTCCAGGTGACATGGGCTAGCTACCTATTGTCGGAGTGACCTAAGGAATAAGCTTGAGTACCCTGACTAGCCACTATACGTTATCAGGATTAGTGAGAGTGTTCGGGGATGGCCCATGGTCTGGCATATCATCCACGTTGATAACCGGACATGTACTCCTAATCGTCTTTCCAGAGTTAGAGTTGTTGGCCACATGCATAAGGAGTAGTGATGTTGCATTCGCATTAACATGCATCCTTGATATGTATTGATTATATCTGTGTTGATTGATGTATGTTGTATGCCATCTTAATTACTATTCCATTCCGTTTACATATATTCATGATTGTGTTTCTTACCCCCTCTCTTTGTTATTATTGTGCATATGTTGTGGTGTATGCAGAGGAGGGTGAGCATGCCGACGAGGAGTGATCCCGAGGAGATCTCTCTTAGTAGTTAGGATTTATGATTTATGTTATTCTGTTTTATTCCGATGTATTATCGGTATATGTATACCAGCTCTGATATGTGACATCGGGATTTGGGTTACATTTATTATTTATGTTTTCCGCAGTTTGTTTTTAAAAGGATTTTGATTATTTCAGATTCCTATGTCTTACGTTGTAGATGATGTGATGCACATTACCCTTGAGGATATGTTTTTATTTTAATTGTTATATCTTTAAAGGCATGTATGATTTTATTTATGTTTTATTATATGCGGGGTAGTGGGTGTCACATTTCTAATCTTTTTTGTGTTAGGGTTGCTAATAATTTTGTCTTCGTCTATTACAGCACTTGATGCTTCAGAACTTTATTGAAAAGGGTACCTCATTTTCTGGTCAAGCTCGGGCTTTGAACATCTTAACACATCATTCAAAATTACTTCTCCAGCCATCATATTGTTCTGCATTCCGAGTAGATGCTTGATTAGCTTCACTGGACGCTTCTGAAATGAGTTAAGGGGCTAGGTTATCCAATGGGTACATTCACAAGGCTGTTTAACTCGTAGCATTCTAACCAGTTAGCATATCATGCTTCTTTGACGCTGTTACTGTCAGCATTAGAATTCGATGTCTTCATGAAACTTGTATATATGGATATTAGCTTTAATCAGACACCGGTTTCATCCAATTCGGACAACTATGCTCAATATATGGTCATCAGACCCTACAAAGGTATGACAGTCAGGAACAACATCACGTCACCAACTTACGGATGCAATTTGGGAAAGATAGAGAACGATTTCGCTCTGGACCTCTGCATGAAAATTGCAGATATTTCTCTGAGCCTTCCAACGATACCAACAGCGATGCATTTGAATACCTTAAGTGTCAGAAATTGTCAGCAGAGGTTTGCATGTTCTGATTGTCACGAACAATATCACATCTCAAGCTTGAATAAAGATTTTCACTCAGATAACGATTGATTCAGATCTCGACTTCTTCAGGAATCATGCAGGTATTTCTCTTATCTTTCTAATCAAACCAAGATCACTTCATTTGGACGAGCTTACCTCAATATACGATGTTTCATAGGCTTGATCATCGGCAACATGCGCTTGACTTGCTTTTGTACTTTTCCCTTTATTCTTGCTTTTCTAGTCTTTCTTCTATTCGGGTTGCTAAAAATTTTGTCTTCTTCTGTTACAGTACTTGCTGCATCAGAATTTATTGAAAAGGGTATCTCATTTTCTAGTCAAGCTTGGACTTTGAATATCTTAATACTTCATTCCATTACTTCTAGGCACATTCTTAAGGCTTTTTAACTCGTAGCATTCTTACCAGTTAGCGTATTATGCTTCTTTGACCCTGTTACTGGCCGCAGTAGAATTCAATGTCTTCGTTAAACTTGTATATATGGATATTAGCTTTAATGGGTAACCGGTTTCATACAATTCGAACAACTACAACTCAAAATATGGCCATCTGACACTGCAAAGGTATGACTGTCCAGAACAACATCACGTCACCAACTTACCGATGCAATTTAACTTAAATAGAGATCGATTTCGCTCTTGACCCCTACATGAAAATTGCAGATATTTCTCTAAGCCTTCCAACGATACCAAGATCGATGCATTTGAACAGCTAAACCTCAAGAAATTTTCAGCAAAGGCTTGCATGTTATGCTTGTCACGAACAGTATCACATCTCAAACATGAATAAAGAATTTCACTCAAATAATGCTTGATTCAGATCTCGACTTCTTCAGGAATCATGTAGGTATTTCTTTTATCATTGTAACCAAACCAAGATCACTTCATCTGGACGAGCGTACCTCAAAATACGACGTTTCACACGCTTGATTGTCGGCAACCGGCGCTTGACTTCAATCTTCAAAGTTTTTGGTTTTGCAGCTTTTGTACTTTTGCATTTGTTCAGGCCTTTCTAGTATTTCTTGTGTTAGGGTTGCTAAAAATTTTGTCTTCTTCTATTACAGAACTTGATGCTTCATAACTTTATTGAAAAGGGTACCTCATTTTCCGGTCAAGCTCGGGCTTTGAATATCTTAATACTTCATTCAAAATTACTTCTCCAACCATCATATTGTTCTGCATTCCGAGTATACGCTTGATTAGCTTCACTGGACGCTTCTGAAATGAGTTATGGGGCTAGGTTATCCAATGGGTACATTCACAAGGCTGTTTAACTCGTAGCAATCTCACCAGTTAGCGTATCATGCTTCTTTGACGCTGTTACTGGACGCATTAGAATTCGATGTCTTCATGAAACTTGTATATATGGATATTAGCTTTAATCAGACGCTGGTTTCATCCAATTCGGACAACTATGCTGAATATATGGTCATCAGACCCTACGAAGGTATGACAGTCAGGAACAACATCACGTCACCAACTTACGGATGCAATTTGGGAAAGATAGAGAACGATTTCGCTCTGGACCTCTGCATGAAAATTGCAGATATTTCTCTGAGCCTTCCAATGATACCAACAGCGATGCATTTGAATACCTTAAGTGCCAGAAATTGTCAGCAGAGGTTTGCATGTTCTGATTGTCACGAACAATATCACATCTCAAGCTTGAATAAAGATATTCACTCAGATAACGATTGATTCAGATCTCGACTTCTTCAGGAATCATGCAGGTATTTCTCTTATCTTTCTAATCAAACTAAGATCACTTTATTTGGACGAGCTTACCTCAATATACGATGTTTCATAGGCTTGATCGTCGGCGACATGCGCTTGACTTGCTTTTGTACTTTTCTCTTTATTCTTGCTTTTCTAGTCTTTCTTCTATTAGGGTTGCTAAAAATTTTGTCTTCTTCTGTTACAGTACTTGTTGCCTCAGAATTTATTGAAAAGGGTATCTCATTTTCTGGTCAAGCTTGGACTTTGAATATCTTAATACTTGATTCCATTACTTCTAGGCACATTCACAAGGCTTTTTAACTCGTAGCATTCTTACCAGTTAGCGTATTATGCTTCTTTGACCCGGTTACTGGCCGCATTACAATTCAATGTTTCCATGAAACTTGTATATATGGATATTAGCTTTAATGGGTAACCGGTTTCATACAATTCGAACAACTACAACTCAAAATATGGCCATTAGACACTGCAAAGGTATGACTGTCCAGAACAACATCACGTCACCAACTTACCGATGCAATTTAACTTAAATAGAGATCGATTTCGCTCTTGACCCCTACATGAAAATTGCAGATATTTCTCTAAGCCTTCCAACGATACCAAGATCGATGCATTTGAACAGCTAAACCTCAAGAAATTGTCAGCAAAGGCTTGCATGTTATGCTTGTCACGAACAGTATCACATCTCAAACATGAATAAAGAATTTCACTCAGATAATGCTTGATTCAGATCTCGACTTCTCCAGGAATCATGTAGGTATTTCTTTTATCATTGTAACCAAACCAGATCACTTCATCTGGACGAGCGTACCTCAAAATACGACGTTTCACACGCTTGATTGTCGGCAACCGGCGCTTGACTTCAATCTTCAAAGTTTTTGGTTTTGCAGCTTTTGTACTTTTGTCTTTGTTCATGCCTTTCTAGTATTTCTTGTGTTAGGGTTGCTAAAAATTTTGTCTTCTTCTATTACAGCACTTGATGCTTCAGATCTTTATTGAAAAGGGTACCTCATTTTCCGGTCAAGCTCGAGCTTTGAATATCTTAATACTTCATTCAAAATTACTTCTCCAGCCAACATATTGTTCTGCATTCCGAGTATACGCTTGATTAGCTTCACTGGACGCTTCTGAAATGAGTTAAGGGGCTAGGTTATCCAATAGGTACATTCACAAAGCTGTTTAACTCGTAGCAATCTAACCAGTTAGCGTATCATGCTTCTTTGACGTTGTTATTGGCCGCATTAGAATTCGATGTCTTCATGAAACTTGTATATATGGATATTAGCTTTAATCAGACACCGGTTTCATCCAATTCGGACAACTATGCTCAATATATGGTCATCAGACCCTACAAAGGTATGACAGTCAGGAACAACATCACGTCACCAATTTACGGACGCAATTTGACAATGATAGAGATCGATTTCGCTCTTGACCTCTGCATGAAAATTGCAGATTTTTCTTTGAGCCTTCCAACGATACCATGATCGATGTTTGAACACCTTAAGCTCCAGAAATTGTCAGCAGACGCTTGCATGTTCTGATTTTCACGATTAGTATCTCATCTCAAGTTTGAATGAAGAATTTCACTCAGATAAAGATTGATTCAGATCTCGACTACTTCAGGAATCATGTAGGTATTTCTCTTATCTTTCTAACCAAACCAAGATCACTTCATTTGCACGAGCGTACCTCAATATACGATGTTTCAAAGGCCTGATTGTCGGCAGCATGCGCTTGTCTTGCTTTTGTACTTTTCTCTTTGTTCTTGCTTTTCTAGTCTTTCTTCTATTAGGGTTGCTAAAAATTTTGTCTTCTTCTGTTACAGTACTGGCTGCTTCAGAACTTTATTGAAAAGAGTACCTCATTTTCTGGTCAAGCTTGGACTTTGAATATCTTAATACTTCATTCAAAATTACTTCTTCAGCCATCAAAATGTTCTGTATTCTGAGTAGACGCTTAATTAGCTTCACTGGACGCTTCTTAAATGAGTTAAGGCACTTAGTTATCCACTAAGTACATTCACAAGGCTTTTTAACCCGTAGCATTCTTACCAATTAGCGTATTATGCTTCTTTGACCCAGTTACAGGCCGAATTCGTATTCGATATCTTCATGAAACTTTTATATATGGATATTAGCTTTAATGGGTAACCGATTTTATAAAATTCGAACAACTACTGCTCAATATATGGCCATCAGACACTGTAAAGGTATGACTGTCCAGAACAACATCACGTCACCAACTTACCGATGCAATTTGACTTAAATAGAGATCGATTTCGCTCTTGACCGCTACATGAAAATTGCAGATATTTCTCTAAGCCTTCCAACGAAACCAAGATCGATGCATTTGAACAGCTAAACCTCAAGAAATTGTCAGCAAAGGTTTGCATGTTATGTTTGTCACGAACAGTATCACATCTCAAGCATCAATAAAGAATTTCACTCAGTTAATGATTGGTTCAGATCTCGACTTCTTCAGGAATCATGTAGGTATTTCTCTTATCTTTATAATCAAACCAAGATCACTTCATTTGAACGAGCGTACCTCAATATATGATGTTTCAAAGGCTTGATTGTCGGCAGCATGCGCTTGACTTACTTTTGTACTTTTCTCTTTGTTTTTGCTTTTCTAGTCTTTCTTCTATTAGGGTTGCTGAAAATTTTGTCTTCTTCTGTTACAGTACTGGCTGCTTCAGAACTTTATTGAAAAGGGTACCTCATTTTCTGGTCAAGCTTGGACTTTGAATATCTTAATACTTCATTCAAAATTACTTCTTCCACCATCAAAATGTTCTGTATTCTGAGTAGACGCTTAATTAGCTTCACTAGATGCTTCTTAAATGAGTTAAGGCGCTTAGTTATCCACTAAGTACATTCACAAGGCTTTTTAACTCGTAGCATTCTGACCAGTTAGAGTATTATGCTTCTTTGACCCTGTTACAGGACGAATTCGGATTCGATATCTTCATAAACTTGTATATGTGGACATTAGCTTTAATGGGTAACCGGTTTCATACAATTCGAACAACTACAGCTCAATATATGGCCATCAGACACTGCAAAGGTATGACTGTCCAGAACAACATCATTTCACCGACTTACCGATGCAATTTGACTTAAATCGAGATCGATTTTGCTCTTGGCCCCTACATGAAAATTGCAGATATTTCTCTAAGCCTTCCAACGATACCAAGATCGATGCATTTGAACAGCTAAACCTCAAGAAATTGTCTGCAAAAGCTTGCATGTTATGTTTGTCACGAACAGTATCACATCTCAAGCATCAATAAAGAATTTCACTCAGATAATGATTGATTCAGATCTCGACTTCTTCAGGAATCGTGTAGGTATTTCTTTTATCTTTGTAACCAAACCAAGATCACTTCATCTGGACTAGCGTACCTCAAAATATGACGTTTCACACGCTTGATTGTCGGCAACCGGCGCTTGACTTCAATCTTCAATGTTTTTGCTTTTGCAGCTTTTGTACTTTTGTCTTTGTTCAGGCCTTTCTAGTCTTTCTTGTGTTAAGGTTGCTAAAAATTTTGTCTTCTTCTATTACAGCACCTGATGCTTTAGAAATTTATTGAAAAGGGTACCTCATTTTCTGGTCAAGCTCGGGCTTTGAATATCTTAATACTTCATTCAAAATTACTTCTCCAGCCATCATATTGTTCTGCATTCCGAGTAGACACTTGATTAGCTTCACTGGACCCTTCTGAAATGAGTTAAGGGGCTAGGTTATCCAATGGGTACATTCACAAGGCTGTTTAACTCGTAGCATTCTAACCAGTTAGCGTATCATGCTTCTTTGACGCTGTTACTGGCCGCATTAGAATTCGATGTCTTCGTGAAACTTGAATATATGGATATTAGCTTTAATCAGACACCGGTTTCGTCCAATTCGGACAACTATGCTCAATATATGGTCATCAGACCGTACAAAGTTATGACAGTCAGGAACAACATCACGTCACCAACTTACGGATGCAATTTGGCAAAGGTAGAGATCGATTTCGCTCTGGACCTCTGCATGAAAATTGCAGATATTTCTCTGAGCCTTCCAACGATACCAAGAGCGATGCCTTTGATTACCTTAAGCTCCAGAAATTGTCATTAGAGGTTTGCATGTTCTGATTGTCACGAACAATACCACATCTCAAGCTTGGATAACGAATTTCTCTCAGATAACGATTGATTCAGATCTCGACTTCTTCAGGAATCATGTAGGTATTTCTCTTATCTTTCTAACGAAACCAAGATCACTTCATTTGGACGAGCGTACCTCAATATACGACGTTTCATAGGCTTGATTTTCGGCAACATGCGCTTGACTTGCTTTTGTACTTTTCTCTTTGTTCTTGCTTTTCTAGTCTTTCTTCTATTAGGGTTGCTAAAAATTTAGTCTTCTTCTGTTACAGTACTTGCTGCTTCAGAACTTTATTGAAAAGGATACCTCATTTTCTGGTCAAGCTTGGACTTTGAATATCTTAATACTTCATTCAAAATTACTTCTTCAGCCATCATAATGTTCTGCATTCTGAGTAGACGCTTGATTAGCTTCACAGGATGCTTCTTAAATGAGTTAACGTGCTTGGTTATCCACGAAGCATATTCACAAGGCTTTTTAACTAGTAGCATTCTAACCAGTTAGCGTATTATGCTTCTTTGACCCTGTTACAGGCCGAATTAGGAATCGATATCTTCATGAAACTTGTATATATGGATATTAGATTTAATCAGACACCAGTTTCATCCAATTCGGACTACTACAGCTCAATATATGGTCATCAGACCCACAAAGGTATGACAGTCAGGAACAACATCACGTCACCAACTTACGGATGCAATTTGACAATGATAGAGATCGATTTTGCTCTTGACCTCTGCATGAAAATTGCAGATATTTCTCTGAGCCTTCCAACGATACCATGATCGATGCATTTGAACAACTTAAGCTCCCGAAATTGTCCGTAAACGCTTGCATGTTATGATTTTCACGAACAGTATCACATCTCAAGTTTGAATAAAGAATTTGACTCAGGTAAAGATTGATTCAGATCTCGACTTCTTCAGGAATCATGTAGGTATTTCTCATATCTTTCAAACCAAGCCAAGATCACTTCATTCGGACGAGCATACCTCAAAATATGACGTTTCAAAGGCTTGATTGTCCGCAAAATGCGCTTGACTTGCTTTTGTGCGTTTCTCTTTGTTCCTGCATTTCTAGTCTTTCTTCTGTTAGGATTGCTAAAAATTTTGTCTTCTTATGTTACAGTACTTGCTACTGCAGAACTTTATTGAAAAGGGTACCTCATTTTCAGGTCAAGCTTGGACTTTGAATATCTTAATACTTCATTCAAAATTACTTCTTCAACCATCATAATGTTCTGCATTCTGAGTAGACGGTTGATTAGCTTCACTGGACGCTTCTAAAATGAGTTAAGGTGCTAGGTTATCCAACGCGTACATTCACAAGGCTGTTTAACTCGTACCATTCTAACCAATTAGTGTATCTTGCTTCTTTGATGCTGTTACTGGCCACATTAGAATTCGATGTCTTCGTGAAACTTGAATATATGGATATTAGCTTTAATCAGACACCGGTTTCATCCAATTCGGACAGCTATGCTCAATATATGGTCATCAGACCGTACAAAGGCATGATAATCAGGAACAACATCACGTCACCAACTTACGGATGCAATTTGGGAAAGATAGAGAATGATTTCGCTCTGGACCTCTGCATGAAAATTGCAGATATTTCTCTGAGCCTTCCAACGATACCATGATCGATGCATTTGAACCCCTTAAGCTCCAGAAATTGTCAGCAGACGCTTGCATGTTCTGATTTTCACGATTAGTATCTCATATCAAGTTTGAATGAAGAATTTCACTCAGATAAAGATTGATTCAGATCTCGACTTCTTCAGGAATCATGTAGGTATTTCTCTTATCTTTCTAACCAAACCAAGATCACTTCATTTGCACGAGCGTACCTCAATATACGATGTTTAAAAGGCCTGATTGTCGGCAGCATGCGCTTGTCTTGCTTTTGTACTTTTCTCTTTGTTCTTGCTTTTCTAGTCTTTCTTCTGTTAGGGTTGCTAAAAATTTTGTCTTCTTCTGTTAAGTACCGGTTGCTTCAGAACTTTATTGAAAAGGGTACCTCATTTTCTGGTCAAGCTTGAACTTTGAATATCTCAATACTCATTCTAAATTACTTCTTCTGCCATCATAATGTTCTGTATTCTGAGTAGACGCTTGATTAGCTTCACTGGACCCTTCTTAAATGAGTTAAGGCGCTTAGTTATCCACTAAGCACATTCACAAGGCTTTTTAACTCTTAGCATTCTGAACAGTTAGCGTATTATGCTTCTTTGACCCTGTTACAGGCCGAATTAGGAATCGATATCTTCATGAAACTTGTATATATGGATATTAGATTTAATCATACACCGGTTTCATCCAATTCGGACAACTATGCTCAATATATGGTCATCAGACCGTACAAAGGTATGACAGTCAGGAACAACATCACGTCCCCAACTTACGGATGCAATTTGACAAAGATAGAGATCAATTTCGCTGTGGACCTCTGCATGAAAATTGCAGATATTTCTCTGAGCCTTCCAACGATACCAAGAGCGATGCATTTGAATACCTTAAGCTCTAGAAATTGTCAGTAGAGGTTTGCATGTTCGGATTGTCACGAACAATATCACATCTCAAGCTTGAATAAAGAATTTCACTCAGATAACGATTTATTCAGATCTCGGCTTCTTCAGGAATCATGTAGGTATTTCTCTTATCTTTCTAACCAAACCAAGATCACTTCATTTGGAAGAGCGTACCTCTATATACGACGTATCATAGGCTTGATTGTCGGCAACATGCGCTTGACTTGCTTTTCTACTTTGCTCTTTGTTCTTGCTTTTCTAGTCTTTCTTCTATTAGGGTTGCTAAAAATTTTGTCCTCTTCTGTTACAGTACTTGCTGCTTCAGAACTTTACTGAAAAGGGTACCTCATTTTCTGGTCAAGCTTGAACTTTGAATATCTTAATACTTCATTCTAAATTACTTCTTCTGCCATCATAATGTTCTGTATTCTGAGTAGACGCTTGATTAGCTTCGCTGGACCCTTCTTAAATGAGTTAAGGCGCTTAGTTATCCACTAAGCATATTCACAAGGCTTTTTAACTCGTAGCATTCTGAACAGTTAGCGTATTATGCTTCTTTGACCCTGTTACAGGCCGAATTAGGAATCGGTATCTTCATGAAACTTTTATATATGGATATTAGATTTAATCAGACACCGGTTTCATCCAATTCGGACTACTACAGCTCAATATATGGTCATCAGACCCACAAAAGTATGATAGTCAGGAACAACATCACGTCACCAACTTACGGATGCAATTTGACAATGATAGAGATCGATTTTGCTCTTGACCTCTGCATGAAAATTGCAGATACTTCTCTGAGCCTTCCAACGATATCATGATCGATGCATTTGAACACCTTAAGCTCCCAAAATTGTCAGCAATCGCTTGCATGTTATGATTTTCACGAACAGTATCACATCTCAAGTTTGAATAAAGAATTTGACTGTGGTAAAGATTGATTCAGATCTCGGCTTCTTCAGGAATCATGTAGGTAATTCTCTTATGTTTCTAACCAATCCAAGATCACTTCATTTGGACGAGTATATCTCAAAATACGACGTTTCAAAGGCTTGATTGTCAGCAAAATGCGCTTGACTTGCTTTTGTGTTTTTCCCTTTGTTCCTGCATTTCTAGTCTTTCTTCCATTAGGATTGCTAAAAAATTTGTCTTCTTCTGTTACAGTACTTCCTGCTGCAGAAATTTATTGAAAAGGGTACCTCATTTTCAGGTCAAGCTTGGACTTTGAATATCTTAATACTTCATTCAAAATTACTTCTTCAACCATCATAATGTTCTGCATTCTGAGTAGACGCTTGATTAGCTTCACTGGACGCTTCTGAAATGAGTTAAGGTGCTAGGATATCCAATGCGTACATTCACAAGGCTGTTTAACTCGTAGCATTCTAACCAGTTAGTGTATCATGCTTCTTTGACGCTGTTACTGGACGCATTAGAATTCCATGTCTTCATGAAACTTGTATATATGGATATTAGCTTTAATCAGACACCGGTTTCATCCAATTCGAACAGCTATGCTCAATATATGGTCATCAGACCGTACAAGGGTATGACAGTCAGGAACAACATCACGTCCCCAATTTACGGATGCAATTTGACAAAGATAGAGATCGATTTCGCTCTGGACCTCTGCATGAAAATTGCAGATATCTCTCTGAGCCTTCCAACGATACCAAGAGCGATGCATTTGAATACTTTAAGCTCCAGAAATTGTCAGTAGATGTTTGCATGTTCTGATTGTCACAAACAATATCACATCTCAAGCTTGAATAAAGAATTTCACTCAAATAACGATTAAGTCAGATCTCGGCTTCTTCAAGAATCATGTAGGTATTTCTCTTATCTTTCTAACCAAACCAAGATCACTTCATTTGGAAGAGCGTACCTCTATATACGACATTTCAAAGGCTTGATTGTCGATAACATGCGCTTGACTTGCGTTTGTACTTTTCTCTTTGTTCTTGCTTTTCTAGTCTTTCTTCTATTAGGGTTGCTAAAAATTTTGTCTTCTTCTGTTACAGTACTTGCTGCTTCAGAACTTTATTAAAAAGGGTACCTCATTTTCTAGTCAAGCTTGGACTTTGAATATCAAAATACTTCATTCAAAATTACTTTTTCTGCCACTATAATGTTCTGCAATCTGAGTAGACGCTTGATTAGCATCACTGGACGCTTCTTAAATCAGTTAAGGCGCTTGGTTACGCACTAGGCACATTCATAAGGCTTTTTAACTCTTAGATTTCTGACCAATTAGCGTATTATGCTTTTTTGAGCCTGTTACTGGCCGCATTAGAATTCCATGTCTTCATGAAACTTGTATATATGGATATTAGCTTTAATAGGAAACCGGTTTCATACAATTCGAACAACTGCAGCTCAGTATATGGCCAACAGACACTGCAAGGGTATGACTATCAAGAACAACATCACGTCACCAACTTACTGATGCAATTTAACAAAAATAGAGATCGATTTCGCTTTTGACCTCTACATGAAAATTGCAGAAATTTCTCTAAGCCTTCCAACGATACCAAGATCGGTGTATTTGACCAGCTAAAGCTAAAGAAATTGTCAGAAAACCCTTGCATGTTTTGTTCGTCACGAACAGTGTCACATCTCAAGCTTGAATAAAGAATTTCACTCAGATAAAGATTGATTCAGATCTCGACTTCTGCAGGAATCATGTAGGTATTTCTCTTATCTTTCTAACCAAATTAAGATCACTTCATTTGGACGAGCGTACCTCAAAATACGACGTTTCAAAGGCTTGATTGTCGGCAACATGCGCTTGACTTGCTTTTGTACTTTTCTCTTTGTTCTTGCTTTTCTAGTCTTTCTTCTATTAGGGTTGCTAAAAATTTTGTCTTCTTCTGTTACAGTACTTGCTGCTTCAGAACTCTATTGAAAAGGGGACCTCATTTTCCGGTCAAGATTGGACTTTGAATATCTTAATGCTTCATTCAAAATTACTTCTTCAGCCATCATAATGTTCTGCATTCCGAGTAGATGCTTGATTAGCTTCACTGGACGCTTCTTAAATGAGTTAAGGTGCTTGGTTATCCACTAAGCACATTCACAAGGCTTTTTAACTCGTAGCATTCTGACATTTAGCGTATTATGCTTCTTTGACCCTGTTACAGGCCGAATTAGGATTCGATATCTTCATGAAAAATGTATATATGGATATTAGATTTATTCAGACATCGGTTTCTTCCAATTCGGACTACTACAGCTCAATATATGGTCATCAGACCCTATAAAGGTATGACAGTCAGGAACAACATCATTCACCAACTTACGGATGCAATTTGACAATGATAGAGATCGATTTCGCGCTTGACCTCTGCATGAAAATTGCAGATATTTCTCTGAGCCTTCCAATGATACCAAGATCGATGCATTTGAACACCTTAAGCTCCAGAAATTGTCAGCAGACCCTTGCATGTTCTGATTTTCACGAGCAGTATCCGATCTCAAGTTTGAATATTGAATTTCACTCAGATAAAGATTGATTCAGATCTCAACTTCTTCAAGAATCATGTAGTTATTTCTCTTATCTTTCTAAACAAACCAAGATCACTTCATTTGGACGAGCATACCTCAATATACGACGTTTTAAACGTTCGATTATCGGCAATAGGCGCTTGACTTGCTTTTGTACTTTTCTCTTTGTTCATGGTTTTCTTGTCTTTCTTCTATTAGGGTTGCTAAAAATTTTGTCTTCTTCTGTTACAGTACTTGCTGCTTCAGAACTTTATTGAAAAGGGTACCTCAATTTCCGGTCAAGCTTGGACTTTGAATATCTTAATACTTCATTCAAATTTACATCTTCAGCCATCATAATGTTCTGCATTCCGAGTAGATGCTTGAATAGATTCACTGGACGCTTCTTAAATGAGTTAAGGCGCTAGGTTATCCAATGGGTACATTCACAAGGCTGTTTAAGTCGTAGCATTCTTACGAGTTAACGTATTATGCTTCTTTGACCCTGTCACAGGCCGATTTAGGATTCGATATCTGCATGAAACTTGTATATATGGATATTAGATTTAATCAGACACCGGTTTCATCCAATTCGAACTACTACCGCTCAATATATGGTCATCAGACCCTACAAAGGTATGATAGCCATAAACAACATCATTTCACCAACTTACGGATGCAATTTAACAATGATAGAGATCGATTTCGCTCTTGACCTCTGCAAGAAAATTGCTGATATTTCTCTGAGCCTTCCAACAATACCATGATCGATGCATTTGTACACCTTAAGCTCCAGAAATTGTCAGCAGACGCTTGCATGTTCTAATTTTCACGAATAGTATCTCATCTCAAGTTTGAATAAAGAATTTCACTCAGATAAAGATTGATTCAGATCTCGACTTCTTCAGGAATCATGTAGGTATTTCTCTTATCTTTCTAAACGAACCAAGATCACTTCATTTGGACGAGCATACCTCAAAATACGACGTTTCAAACGCTTGATTGTCGGCAACAGGCGCTTGACTTGCTTTTGTACTTTTCTCTTTGTTCATGCTTTTCTAGTCTTTCTTCTATTAAGGTTGCTAATAATTTTGTCTTCTTTTGTTACAGTACTTGCTGGTTTCAGAACTTTATTGAAAAGGGTACCTCATTTTCCGGTCAAGCTTGGACTTTGAATATCTTAATACTTCATTCAAAATCACTTCTTCAGCCATCATAATGTTCTACATTCTGAGTAGACGCTTGATTAGCATCAGTGGATGCTTCTTCAATCAGTTAAGGCGCTTGGTTATCCACTAGGCACATTCACAAGGCTTTTTAACTCATAGCATTCTGACATTAAGCATGTTATGCTTCTTTGACCCTGTTACAGGCCGAATTAGGATTCGATATCTTCATGAAACATGTATATATGGATATTAGATTTAATCAGACACCGTTTTCATGCAATTCGGACTACTACAGCTCAATATATGGTCATCAGACCCTACAAAGGTATGACTGTCAGGAACAACATCACGTCACCAAATTACGGATGCAATTTGACAATGATTGAGATCGATTTCGCTCTTGACCTCTGCATGAAAATTGCAGATATTTCTCTTAGCCTTCCAACGATACCATGATCGATGCATTTGAAGACCTTAAGCTCCAGAAATTGTCAGCAGAAGCTTGCATGTTCTGATTTTCACGAACAGTATCAGATCTCAAGTTTGAATAAAGAATTTTTCTCAGATAAAGATTGATTCAGATCTCAACTTCTTCTGGAATCATGTAGGTTTTTCTCTTATCTTTCTAAACAAACCAAGATCACTTCATTTGGACAAGCATACCACAAAATACGAAGTTTCAAACGCTTGATTGTTGGCAACAGGCGCTTGACTTGCTTTTTTTCTTTTCTATTCATTCAGGGTTTTCTAGTCGTTCTTCTATTAGGGTTGCTAAAAATTTTGTCTTCTTCTGTTACAGTACTTGCTACTTCAGAACTTTGTTGAAAAGGGTAACTCATTTTCCTGTCAAGCTTGGACTTTGAATATCTTAATACTTCATTCAAAATCACTTCTTCAGCCATCATAATGTTTTGAATTCTGATTAGACGATTGATTAGCATCACTGGACGCTTCTTAAATCTGTTAAGGTGCTTGGTTATCCACTAGGCACATTCACAAGGCTTTTTAACATGTAGCATTCTTACCAGTTAGCGTGTCATGCTTCTTTGACCCTGTTACTGGCTGCATTAGGATTCGATATCTTCATGAAAATTGTATATATGGGTATTAGATTTAATCAGACACCGGTTTCATCCAATTTGGACTACTACGGGCTCAATATATGGTCATTAGACCCTACAAAGGTTTGACAGTCAGGAACAAAATCACGTTACCAAATTACGGATGCAATTTGACAATGATAGAGATCGATTTCGCTCTTGACCTCTGCATGAAAATTGCAGCTATTTCTCTGAGCCTTCCAACGATACCATGATTGATGCATTTGAACACCTTAAGCTCCAGAAATTGTCAGCAAACGCTTGCATGTTCTGATTTTCACGAACAGTATCACATCTCATGTTTGAACAAAGAATTTCACTATGATAAAGATTGATTCAGATCTCGACTTCTTCGCAATCATGTAGGTATTTCTCTTATCTTTCTAACCAAACCAAGATCACTTCATATGGACGAGCGTACCTCAAAATACGACGTTTCAAAGGCTTGATTGTCGGCAACATGCGCTTGCCTTGCTTTTGTACTTTTCTCTTTGTTCTTGCTTTTCTAGTCTTCCTTCTATTAGGGTTGCTAAAAATTTTGTCTTCTTCTATTACAGTACTTGCTGCTACAAAATTTTTATTGAAAAGGGTACCTCATTTTCTGGTCAAGCTTGGACTTTGAATATCTTAATACTTCATTCAAAATTACTTCTTCAGCCATCATAATGTTCTGTATTCTGAGTAGACGCTTCACTAGCTTCACTGGACGCATCGTAAATGAATTAAGGTGCTTGGTTATCCACTAGGTACATTCACAATGCTTTTTTACACGTAGCATTCGTACCAGTTAGCGTATTATGCTTCTTTGACCCTGTTACTGGCCGCATTAGAATTCAATTTCTTCATGAAACTTGTATATATGGATATTAGCTTTAATCGAAAACTGGTTTCGTACAATTCGGACAACTACAGCTCAATATTTGGCCATCAAACAATACAAAAGTATGACTGTTAGGATCAACATCACGTCACCAACTTACCGATGTAATTTGACAAAAATAGAGATCGATTTTGATCTTGACCTCTACCTGAAAATTGCATATATGTCTCTGAGCCTTCCAACGATTCCATCATCCATGCATTTGAACAGCTAAAGCTCAAGCAATTGTCAGCAAACGCTTGCATGTTCAAATTGTTACCAACAGTATCACATATCAAGCTGCAATAAAGAATTTCACCCTGATAAAGATTGATTTAGATCTAGACATCTTCAGGAATCATGTAAGTATTTCTTTTATCTTTCTAACCAAACTAAGATCACTTCATTTGGACGAGCGTACCTCAAAATACGACGTTTCAAACGGCTGATTGGCGGCAACAGGCGCTTGGCTTGCTTTTGTACTTTTCTCTTTGTTCATGCTTTTCTAGTCTTTCTTTAATTTGGGTTGCTAAAAATTTTGTCTTCTTCTGTTACAGTACTTGCTGCTTAGAACTTTATTGAAAAGGGTACCTCATTTTCTGTTCAACCATGGACTTTGAATATCTTAATACTTCATCCAATATTACTTCTCCATCCACCATAATGTTCTGCATTCTAAGTAGGTGCTTGATTAGCTTAACTGGACGCTTCTTAAATGGATTAAGGCGCTTGGTTATGCACTAGGCACATTCGCAATGCTTTTTTACATGTAGCATTCTGACTAGTTAGCGTATTATGGTTCTTTGAACCTGTTACTGGCCGCATTAGAATTCAATGTCTTCATGAAACTTGTATATATGGATATTAGCTTTAATCAGAAATCGGTTTCATACAATTCGGACAATTACAGCTCAATATATCGCCATCAGACATTACAAAGGTATGACAGTCAGGAACAACATCATGTCACCAACTTACCGATGCAATTTGACAAAAATAGAGGTCGATTTCGCTCTTGACCTCTGCATGAAAATTGCAGATATTTCTCTGAGCCTTCCAACGATACCAAGATCCATGCATTTGAACAGCTAAAGCTCAAGCAATTGTCAACAAACGCATGCATGTTCTGATTGTCAGGAACAGTATCACATATCAAGCTGGAATAAAGAATTTCACTCAAATAAAGATTGATTCAGATCTCAACTTCTTCGGGAATCATGTAGGTATTTCTTTTATCTTTCTAACCAAACCTAGATCACTTCATTTGGACGAGCGTACCTCAAAATACGACCTTTCAAATGCTTGATTGCCGGCAACAGGCGCTTGACTTCAATCTTCAATGTTTTTGCTTTTGCAGCTTTTGTACTTTTGTCTTTGTTCACGCTTTTCTAGTCTTTATTGTGTTAGGGTTGCTAAAAATTTTGCCTTCTTCTATTATAACACTTGATGCTTCAGAACTTTATTGAAAAGGGTACCTCATTTTCTGGTCAAGCTTGGACTTTGAATATATTAATACTTCATTCAAAATTACTTCTCCAGCTATCATGATGTTCTGCATTCCGAGTAGATGCTCAATTAGCTTCACTAGACGCTTCTTAAATGAGTTAAGGCGCTACGTTATCCAATAGGCACATTCACAAGGCTGTTTAAGTCGTAGCATTCTGACCAGTTAGCATATTATGCTTCTTTGACCCTGTTACAGGCCGAATTAGAATTCGATATCTTCATGAAACTTTTATATATGGATATTATATTAAATCAGACGCCGGTTTCATCCAATTCGGACAACTACAGCTCAATGTATGGTCATCAGACCCTACAAAGGTATGAAAGTCAGGAACAACATCACGTCACCAACTTACGGATGTAATTTGACAAAGATAGAGATCGATTTCACTCTTGACCTCAGCTTGAAAATTATAGATATTTCTCTTAGCCTCCCAACGATACCAAGATCGATGCATTTGAATACCTTAAGCTCCAGAAATTGTCAGTAGACGCTTGCATGTTTTGATTGTCACGAGCAGAATCACATCTCAACCTTCAATAAAGAAGTTCACTCAGATAACGATTGATTCAGATCTCGACTTCTTTAGGAATCATGTAGGTATTTCTCTTATATTTCTAACTAAACCAAGATCACTTCATTTGGATGAGCGTACCTAAAAATACGACGTTTCAAAGGCTTGATTGTCGGCAACATGCGCTTGACTTGCTTTTGTACTTTTCTCTTTGTTCTTGCTTTTCAAGTCTTTCTTCTATTAGGGTAGCTAAAATTTTGTCTTCTTCTGTTACAGTACTTGCTGCTTCAGAACTTTATTGAAAAGGGTAACTCATTTTCTGGTCAAGCTTGGACTTTAAATATCTTAATACTTCATTCAAAATTACTTCTTCAGCCCTCATAATGTTCTGCATTCTGGGTAGACGCTTGATTAGCTTCACCGGACGCTTCTTAAATGAGTTAAGGCGCTTGGTTATCCACTAAGCACATTCACAAGGCTTTTTAAATCGTAGCATTCTGACATTTAGCGTATTATGCTTCTTTGACCCTGTTACAGCCCGAATTAGGATTCGATATCTTCATGAAACTTGTATATATGGATATTAGATTTAATCAGACACCGATTTCATCCTATTCGGATAACTACAGCTCAATAAATGGTCATCAGACCCTACAATGGTATGACAGTCAGGAACAACATCACGTCACCAACTTACGGATGCAACTTGACAATGATAGAGATAGACTTCGTTCTTGACCGCTACATGAAAATTGTAAATATTTCTCCGAGCCTTCCAACGATACCATGATCGATGGATTTGAAAACCTTAAGCTCCAGAAATTGTAAGCAGACGCTTGCATGTTCTGATTTTCACGAACAGTATCACATCTCTAGTTTGAATAAATTATTTAAATCATATAAAGATTGATTCAGATCTCGACTTCTTAAGCAATCATGTAGGTATTTCTCTTATCTTTCTAACCAAACCAAGATCACTTCGTTTGGACTAGCGTACCTCAAAATACAGCGTTTCAAACGCTTGATTGTCGGCAACAGGCGCTTGACTTCAATCTTCATTGTTTTTGCTTTTGCAGCTATTTGTACTTTTGCCTTTCTTCACGCTTTTCTTTTCTTTCTTCTGTTACGGTTGCTAAAAAATTTATCTTCTTCTGTTATAGTACTTGATGCTTCAGAACTTTATTGAAAAGTGTACCTCATTTTCGGGTCAAACTTGGACTTTCAATTGCTTAATACTTGATTCAAAATTACATCTTCAGCCATGATAATGTTTTGCATTCCAAGTAGGCGCTTGACTAGCTTCACTAGACGGTTCTTAAATGAGTTAAGGTGCTAGGTTATCCACTGGACACATTCATGACGACGTTAGCGTATCATGTTTCTTTGACCCTGTTACTGGCCGCATTACAATTCGATGTTTTCATGAAACTTGTATAAATGGATATTAGCTTTAATCGGGCACCGGTTTCATGCAATTCGGACAACTACAGCTCAATATATGGCCATCAGACTCTACAAAGGTATGACAGTCATTAACAACATCACAGACCAACTTGCGGATGCAACTTGACTAAAATAGAGATCGATTACGATTTTGACCTCTTTATGAAAATTGCAGATATTTCTCGGAGCCTTCCAACGATACCAAGATCGATGCATTTGAATACCTTAAGCTCCTGAAATTGTCAGCAGATGCTTGCATGCTTTGATTGTCACGAACAGTATCACATCTCAACCTTGAATAAAGAATTTCACTCAGATAACGTTTGATTCAGATCTCGACTTCTTTAGGAATCATGTAGGTATTTTTCTTATCTTTCTAACCAAACTGAGATCACTTCATTTGGACGAGCGTACCTCAAAATATGACCTTTCAAACGCTTGATAGTCGGCAACAGGCGCTTGACTTCAATCTTCAGTGTTTTTGCTTTTACAACTTTTGTACTTTTGCCTTTGTTCACGCTTTTCTAGTCTTTCTTTTGTTACGGTTGCTAAAAATTATATCTTCTTCTCTTACAGTACTTGATGCTTCAGTACTTTATTGAAAAGGGTACCTCATTTTCTGGTCAAGCTTGGACTTTGAATATCTTAATACTTCATTCAAAATTACATCTTCAGCCATCATAATGTTCTGCATTTCGAGTAGACGCTTGATTAGCTTCACTGGACGCTTCTTAAATGAGTTAAGGCGCTAGGTTATCCAATGGGCACGTTCACAAGGCTATTTAAGTCGTAGCATTCGGACTAGTTAGCGTATTATGCTTCTTTGACCCTGTTACAGGCCGAATTAGGATTCAATATCTTCATGAAACTTGTATATATGGATATCAGACACCGGTTTCATCCAATTCGGACAACTACACCTCAATATATAGCCATCAGACGCTACAAAGGTATGATTGTCAGGAACAACATCACGTCACCAACTTACGGATCCTATTTGACAAAGATAGAGATCGATTTCGCTCTTGACCTCTGCATGAAAATTGCAGATATTCATCTGAGCCTTCCAACGATACCAAGATCGATGCATTTGAACACCCAAACCTCCAGAAATTATCAGCAGTCGCTTGCATGTTTTGATTGTCATGAAAGTATCACATCTCAAGCTCGAATAAAGGATTTCACTCAGATAAAGATTGATTCCGATCCCGAATTCTTCAGGAATCCCTTAGGTATTTCTCTTATCTTTCTAACCAAACCAAGATAACTTCATTTGGACGAGTGTACCTCAAAATACGACGTTTCAAAAGCTTGATTTTCAGCAATAGGCGCTTGACTTGCTTTTGTACTTTTCTCTTTGTTCATGCTTTTCTAGTCCTTCTTCTACTAGGGTTGCAAAAAATTGTCTTCTTCTGTTGCAGTACTTGCTGCCTCAGAACTTTATTGAAAAGGGTACCTCATTTTCTGGTCAAGCTTGGACTTTGAATATCTTAATACTTCATTCAAAATTACTTCTTCAGCCATCATAATGTTCTGTATTCTGAGTAGATGCTTGATTAGCTTCACTAGACACTTCTTAAATGAGTTAAGGTGCTTGGTTATCCACTAGGCACATTCACAATGCTTTTTTACACATAACATTCTGACCAGTTAGCATATTTTGCTTCTTTGACCCTGTTATAGGCCGAATTAGAATTCAATGTCTTCGTGAAACTTGTATATATGGATATTAGCTTTAATCGGAAACCGATTTCATACAATTCAGACAACTACAGCTCAATTTATGGCCATCAGGCGCGACAAAGGTATGACTGTCAGGAGCAACATCACGTCACCAACTTATTGATGTTATTTGACAAAGATAGAGATCGATTTCGCTCTTGAACTCTACATGAAAATTGCAGATATTTCTCCGAGCCTTCCAATGATACCAAGATCGATGCATTTGAATACCTTAAGCTCCAATAATTGTTAGCAGGCGCCTGCATGTTCTAATTGTCACGAACAGTATCACATCTCAAGCTTGAATAAAGAATTTCACCCAGGTGACGATTGATTCAGATCTCGACTTCTTTCGGAATCATGTAGCTTTTGTACTTTTGTCTTTGTTCACGCTTTTCTAGTCTTTCTTGTGTTAGGGTTGGTAAAAATTTTATCTTCTTCTATTACAGCACTTGATGCTTCAGAACATTATTAAAAAGGGTACCTCATTTTCTGGTCAAGCTTGGACTTTGAATAAATTAATACTTCATTCTAAATTACTTCTCCAGCCATCATAATGTTCTGCATTCCAAGTAGACACTTGATTAGCTTCACGGGACGCTTTTTAAATGAGTTAAGGCCCTAGGTTATCAAATGGGCACATTCCCAAGGCAGTTTAGGTCGTAGCATTCTGACCAGTTAGCATATCATGCTCCTTTGACCCTGTTACTTGCCGCATTAGTATTCGATGTCTTCATGAAACTTGTATATATGGATATTAGCTTTAATCAGACTCTGGTTTCATCCAATTCGGACAACTATAGCTCAATATGTGGTCATCAGACCCTACAAAGGTATGACAGTCAGTAACAACATCACGGACCAACTTGCGGATGCAATTTGGCTAAGATAGAGATCAATTTCGCTATGGACCTCTGCATGAAAATTGCAGATATTTCTCTGAGCCTTCCAACGATACCAAGATCGATGCATTTGAATACCTTAAGGTCAAGAAATTATCAGCAGGCGCTTGCATGTTTTGATTGTCACGAACAATATCACATCTCAAGCTTGAAAAAAGAATTTCACTCAGATAACAATTGATTCAGATTTCCACTTCTTCAGGAATCATGTAGGTATTTCTGTTATCTTTCTAAGCACTTGATTTGGACGAGCGTACCTCAAAATACGACGTTTCAAACACTTGATTGTCGGCAACAGGCCCTTGACTTCAATCTTCAGTGTTTTTGCTTTTGTATCTATTTGTACTTTTGCCTTTCTTCACGCTTTTCTTGTCTTTCTTCTATTAGGGTTGCTAAAAAATTTATCTTCTTCTGTTACAGTACTTGATGCTTCAGAACTTTATTGAAAAGTGTAGCTCATTTTCGGGTCAAGCTTGGACTTTGAATATCTTAATACTTCATTCAAAATTACATCTTCAGCCATCATAATGTTCTACATTCTGAGTAGGTGCTTGATTAGATTCACTGGACGTTTCTTAAATGAGTTAAGGTGCTAGGTTATCCACTGGGCACATTCACAAGGCTGTTTAACTCGTAGCATTCTAACCAGTTAGCGTATCATGCTTCTTTGCCCTGTTACTGGCCGCATTGGAATTCGACGTCTGCATGAAACTTGTATATATGGATTTTAGCATTAATCAGACACCGGTTTCATCCAATTTGGCTAACTACAGCTCAATATATGGTCATCAGACCCTTCAAAGGTATGACAGTCAGTAACAACACCACGGACCAACTTGCGGATGCAATTTGACTAAGATAGAGATCGATTTCGCTCTGGACCTCTGCTTGACAATTGCAGATATTTCTCTGAGCCTTCCAACGATACCAAGATCGATGCATTTGAATACCTTAAGCTCCAGAAATTATCAGCAGAAGCTTGCATGTTCTGATTGTCACGAACAGTATCACATCTCAAGCTTGAATAAAGAATTTCACTCAGATAAAGATTGATTCAGTTCTCGACTTCTTCAGGAATCATGTAGGTATTTCTCTTATCTTACTAACCAAACCATGATCACTTCTGTTACTTTTGTCTTTGTTCTCGGTTTTATGGTCTTTCTTCTGTTAGGGTTACTGAAGCTTCTATCATCTTCTGTTACCATACTTGATGCTTCGGAACTTTATTGAAAAGGGTACCTCATTTTTTGGTCAAGTTTGGACTTTGAATATCTTAATACTTCATTCAAAATTACTTCTTCAGCCAACATAATGTCTTGCATTCTGAGTAGATGCTTGATTAGCTTCACTGGACGCTTCATAAATGAGTTAAGGGGCTTGGTTATCCACTAGTCACAATCACAAGGCTTTATAACTCGTAGCATTCTGACCAGTTAGCATATTATGCTTCTTTGTCCTAGTCACTGGCCGCGTTAGGATTTGATGTCATCATGAAACTTGTAAATATGGATATTAGCTTTAATCAGACATCAGTTGCATCCAATTCAGACAACTACTGCTCAATATATGGCCATCAGACCCTACAAAGGTATGACAGTCAGGAACAACATCCCGTCACCAACTTACGGATGCAATTTGACAATGATAGAGATCGATTTTGCTCTTGACATCTGCCTTAAAATTGCAGATATTTCTCCGATCCTTCCAACGATACCAAGATCAATGCATTTGAACACCTTAAGCTCCAGAAATTGTCTTCAGACGCTTGCATGTTCTGAGTGTCACGAACAGTATCACATCTCAAGCCTGAATAAAAAATTTTACTCAGATAAAGATTGATTCAGATCTCAACTTCTTCAGGAATCATGTAGGTATTTATCTTATCTTCCTAACCAAACCATGATCACTTATGTTACTATTGTCTTTGTTCACGCTTTTATGGTCTTTCTTCTGTTAGGGTTGCTGAAGCTTTTGTCATCTTCTGTAACAGTACTTGATGCTTCAGAACTTTCTTGAAAAGGGTACCTTATTTTCTGGTCAAGCTTGGACTTTGAATATCTTAATACTTCATTCAAAATTACATATTCAGCCATCATAATGTTCTGCATTCCGAGTAGACGCTTGATTGCCTTCACTGGACGCTTCTTAAATGAGTTAAGGCGCTAGGTTATCCAATGGGCACATTCACAAGGCTGTTTAAGTCGTAGTATTCTGACCAGTTAGCGTATTATGCTTCTTTGACCATGTTACAGGCCGAATTAGGATTCCTTATCATCATGAAACTTGTATATATGGATATTAGATTTAATCAGACACCGGTTTCATCCAATTCGGACCACTACAGCTCAATATATTGCCATCAGACGCTACAATGGTATGATTGTCAGGAACAACATCATGTCACCAACTTACGGATGTTATTTGACAACGATAGAGATCGACTTCGCTCTTGACCTCTGCTTGAAAAATTCAGATATTTCTCTCAGCCTTCCAACGTTACCAAGATCGATGCATTTGAACACCTAAATCTCCGGAAATTATCAACAGACGCTTGCATGTTCTGATTGTCATGAAAGTATCAGATCTCAAGCTTGAATAAAGAATTTCACTAAGATAAAGATTGATTCAGATCCCGACATCTTCAGGAAGCCCATAGGTATTTCTCTTACCTTTCTAACCAAACCAAGATAACTTCATTTGGACGAGGGTACCTCAAAATACGACGTTTCAAATGCTTGATTGTCTGCAACAGGCGCTTGACTTGCTATTGTACTTTTCTCTTTGTTCATGCTTTTCTAGTCTTTCTTCTATTAGGATTGTTAAAAATTTTGTCTTCTTCTGTTACAGTACTTGTTGCTTCAGAACCTTAATGAAAAGGGTACCTCATTTTCTGGTCAAGCTTGGACTTTGAATATCTTGATACTTCATTCAAAATAACTTCTTCAGCCATCATAATGTTCTGCATTCTGAGTAGACGCATGATTAGCTTCACTGGACGCTTCTTAATTGAGTTAAGGCGCTTGGTTATCCACTCGGCACATTCACAATGCTTTTTTAAACTTAGCATTCTGACCAGTTAGCGTATTATGCTTCTTTGACCCTGTTACTGGCCGCATTAGAATTCAATGTCTTCATGAAACTTGTGCAAATGGATACTAGCTTTAATCGGAAACCGGTTACATACAATTCGGACAACAACCGCTCAATATATGGCCATCAGACACTACAAAGGTATGACTGTCAGGAACAACATCACGTCACCAACTTACCGATGCAATTTGACAAAAAGAGAGATCGATTTCACTCTTCACCTCTGCATGAAAATTGCAGATATTTCTCTGAGCCTTCCAACGATACCAAGATCCATGCATTTGAACATCTAAAGCTCAAGCAATTGTCAGCAAACGCTTGCATGATCTGATTGTCACGAACAGTGTCACATATCAAGCTGGAATAAAGAATTTCACTCAGATAAAGATTGATTCAGATCTCAACTTCTTCAAGAATCATGTGGGTATTTCTCTTATCTTTCTAACCAAACCAAGATCACTTCATTTGGACAAGCGTACCTCAAAATACGACGTTTCAAACGCTTGATTGTCGGCAATTGGCGCTTGACATAAAACTTCAATGTTTTTGCTTTTGCAGCTTTTGTACTTTTGTCTTTGTTCACGCTTTTCTAGCTTTTCTTGTGTTAGGGTCGCTAAAAATTTTGGCTTCTTCTATTATAGCACTTGATGCCTCAGAACTTTATTGAAAAGGGAACCTCATTTTTTGGTCAAGCTTGGACTTTGAATATATTAATACTTCATTCAAAATTACTTCGCCAGCCATCATAATGTTCTACATTCCGAGTAGACACTCGATTAGCTTCACTGGATGCTTCTTAAGTGAGTTAAGGCGCTAGGTTATCCAATGGGCACATTTCCAAGGCAGTTTAAGTCATAGCATTCTGACCAGTTAGCGTATCATGCTTCTTTGACACTGTTACTTGCCGCACTAGAATTCAATGTCTTCATGAAACTTGTATATATGGATATTAGTTTTAATCAGAAACTGGTTTCATACAATTCGGAGAACAACAGCTCAATATATGCCGATCAGACACTACAAAGGTATGATTGTCTGGAACAACATCACGTCACCAACTTACCGAAGCAATTTGACAAAAAGAGAGATCGATTTAGCTCTTGACCTCTGCAGGAAAATTGCAGATATTTCTCTGAGCCTTCCAACGATACCAAGATCCATGCATTTGAACAGCTAAAGCTCAAGCAATTGTCAACAAACGCTTGCATGATCTGATTGTCACGAACAGTATCACATATCAAGCTGGAATAAAGAATTTCACTCAGATAAAGATTGATTCAGATCTCGACTTCTTCAGGAATCATGTAGGTATTTCTCTTATCTTTCTAACCAAACCAAGATCACTTCATTTAGACAAGCGTACCTCAAAATACGACGTTTCAAACGCATGATTGTCGGCAACAGGCGCTTGACTTCAATCTTCAATGTTTTTGCTTTTGCAGCTTTTGTACTTTTGTCTTTGTTCACGGTTTTCTAGTTTTTCTTGTGTTAGGATTGCTAAAAATTTTGTCTTCTTCTCTTACAGCACTTGATGCCTCAGAACTTTATTGAAAACGGTACCTGATTTTTTGGTCAAGCTTGGACTTTGAATATATTAATACTTCATTCAAAATTACTTCTCCAGCCATCATAATGTTCTACATTCTGTGTAGACGCTCGATTAGCTTCACTGGATGCTTCTTAAGTGAGTTAAGGCGCTAGGTTATCCAATGGGCACATTTCCACGGCAGTTTAAGTCGTAGCATTCTGACTAGTTAGCGTATCATGCTTCTTTGACCCTGTTACTTGTCGCATTAGAATTCAATATCTTCATGAAACTTGTATATATGGATATTAGCTTTAATCGGAAACCGGTTTCATACAATTCGGGGGACAACAGCTCAATATATGGCCATCAGACACTAAAAAGGTATGACCGTCAGGAACAACATCACGTCACCAACTTACGGATGTTATTTGACAACGATAGAGATCGACTTCGCTCTTGACCTCTGCTTGAAAAATTCAGATATTTCTCTCAGCCTTCCAACGATACCAAGATCGATGCATTTGAACACCTAAATCTCCGGAAATTATCAACAGACGCTTGCATGTTCTGATTGTCATGAAAGTATCAGATCTCAAGCTTGAATAAAGAATTTCACTAAGATAAAGATTGATTCAGATCCCGACATCTTCAGGAAGCCCATAGGTATTTCTCTTACCTTTCTCACCAAACCAAGATAACTTCATTTGGACGAGGGTACCTCAAAATACGACGTTTCAAATGCTTGATTGTCTGCAACAGGCGCTTGACTTGCTATTGTACTTTTCTCTTTGTTCATGCTTTTCTAGTCTTTCTTCTATTAGGATTGTTAAAAATTTTGTCTTCTTCTGTTACAGTACTTGCTGCTTCAGAACCTTAATGAAAAGGGTACCTCATTTTCTGGTCAAGCTTGGACTTTGAATATCTTGATACTTCATTCAAAATAACTTCTTCAGCCATCATAATGTTCTGCATTCTGAGTAGACGCATGATTAGCTTCACTGGACGCTTCTTAATTGAGTTAAGGCGCTTGGTTATCCACTCGGCACATTCACAATGCTTTTTTAAACTTAGCATTCTGACCAGTTAGCGTATTATGCTTCTTTGACCCTGTTACTGGCCGCATTAGAATTCAATGTCTTCATGAAACTTGTGCAAATGGATACTAGCTTTAATCGGAAACCGGTTACATACAATTTGGACAACAACCGCTCAATATATGGCCGTCAGACACTACAAAGGTATGACTGTCAGGAACAACATCACGTCACCAACTTACCGATGCAATTTGACAAAAAGAGAGATCGATTTCACTCTTCACCTCTGCATGAAAATTGCAGATATTTCTCTGAGCCTTCCAACGATACCAAGATCCATGCATTTGAACATCTAAAGCTCAAGCAATTGTCAGCAAACGCTTGCATGATCTGATTGTCACGAACAGTGTCACATATCAAGCTGGAATAAAGAATTTCACTCAGATAAAGATTGATTCAGATCTCAACTTCTTCAAGAATCATGTGGGCATTTCTCTTATCTTTCTAACCAAACCAAGATCACTTCATTTGGACAAGCGTACCTCAAAATACGACGTTTCAAACGCTTGATTGTCGGCAATTGGCGCTTGACATAAAACTTCAATGTTTTTGCTTTTGCAGCTTTTGTACTTTTGTCTTTGTTCACGCTTTTCTAGCTTTTCTTGTGTTAGGGTCGCTAAAAATTTTGGCTTCTTCTATTATAGCACTTGATGCCTCAGAACTTTATTGAAAAGGGAACCTCATTTTTTGGTCAAGCTTGGACTTTGAATATATTAATACTTCATTCAAAATTACTTCGCCAGCCATCATAATGTTCTACATTCCGAGTAGACGCTCGATTAGCTTCACTGGATGCTTCTTAAGTGAGTTAAGGCGCTAGGTTATCCAATGGGCACATTTCCAAGGCAGTTTAAGTCATAGCATTCTGACCAGTTAGCGTATCATGCTTCTTTGACACTGTTACTTGCCGCATTAGAATTCAATGTCTTCATGAAACTTGTATATATGGATATTAGTTTTAATCAGAAACTGGTTTCATACAATTCGGAGAACAACAGCTCAATATATGCCCATCAGACACTACAAAGGTATGATTGTCTGGAACAACATCACGTCACCAACTTACCGAAGCAATTTGACAAAAAGAGAGATCGATTTAGCTCTTGACCTCTGCAGGAAAATTGCAGATATTTCTCTGAGCCTTCCAACGATACCAAGATCCATGCATTTGAACAGCTAAAGCTCAAGCAATTGTCAACAAACGCTTGCATGATCTGATTGTCACGAACAGTATCACATATCAAGCTGGAATAAAGAATTTCACTCAGATAAAGATTGATTCAGATCTCGACTTCTTCAGGATTCATGTAGGTATTTCTCTTATCTTTCTAACCAAACCAAGATCACTTCATTTAGACAAGCGTACCTCAAAATACGACGTTTCAAACGCATGATTGTCGGCAACAGGCGCTTGACTTCAATCTTCAATGTTTTTGCTTTTGCAGCTTTTGTACTTTTGTCTTTGTTCACGGTTTTCTAGTTTTTCTTGTGTTAGGATTGCTAAAAATTTTGTCTTCTTCTCTTACAGCACTTGATGCCTCAGAACTTTATTGAAAACGGTACCTGATTTTTTGGTCAAGCTTGGACTTTGAATATATTAATACTTCATTCAAAATTACTTCTCCAGCCATCATAATGTTCTACATTCTGTGTAGACGCTCGATTAGCTTCACTGGATGCTTCTTAAGTGAGTTAAGGCGCTAGGTTATCCAATGGGCACATTTCCACGGCAGTTTAAGTCGTAGCATTCTGACTAGTTAGCGTATCATGCTTCTTTGACCCTGTTACTTGTCGCATTAGAATTCAATATCTTCATGAAACTTGTATATATGGATATTAGCTTTAATCGGAAACCGGTTTCATACAATTCGGGGGACAACAGCTCAATATATGGCCATCAGACACTAAAAAGGTATGACCGTCAGGAACAACATCACGTCACCAACTTACCGATGCAATTTGACAAAAAGAAAGATCGATTTCGCTCTTGACCTCTGCATGAAAATTGCCGATATTTCTATGTGCCTTCCAACGATACCAAGATCCATGCATTTGAACAGCTAAAGCTCAAGCAATTGTCAACAAACGCTTGTATGTTCTGATTGTCAGGAATAGTATCACATATCAGGCTGGAATAAAGAATTTCATTCAGATAAAGATTGATTCAGATCTCGACTTCTTCAGGAGTCATGTAGGTATTTCTTTTATCTTTCTAACCAAACCAAGATCACTTCATTTGTACAAGCGTACCTCAAAATACGAAATTTCAAACGCTTGATTGTCGCCAACAGGCGCTGACTTCAATCTTCAATGTTTTTGCTTTTGCAGCTTTTGTACTTTTGTCTTTGTTCACGCTTTTCTAGTCTTTCTTGTGTTAGGGTTGCTAAAAATTTTGTCTTCTTCTATTATAGCACTTGATGCTTCAGAACTTTATTGATAAAGGTACCTCATTTTCTGGTCAAGCTTGGACTTTGAATATCATAAGACTTCATTCAAAATTACATCTTCAGCCATCATAATGTTCTGCATTCCGAGTAGATGCTTGATTAGCTTCATTGGATGGTTCTTAAATGAGTTAAGGTGCTAGGTTATCCACTGGGCACATTCACAAGGTTGTTTAACTCGTAGCATTCTTACAGTTAGCATAACAAGCTTCTTTGACCCTGTTACTGGCAGCATTAGAATTCGATGTCAGCATGAAACTTGTATATATGGATATTAGCTTTAATCAGACACTGGTTTCATCCAATTCGGACAACTACAGCTCAATACGTGGTCATCAGACCCTACAAAGGTATGACAGTCAGTAACAACATCACGGACCAACTTGCGGATGCAATTTGGCTAAGAAAGAGATCGATTTCGCTATGGACCTCTGCATGAAAATTGCAAATATTTCTCTGAGCCTTCCATCGATGATGCATTTGAATACCTTAATCTCCAGAAATTGTCAGCAGACGCTTGCATGTTTTCATTGTCACGAACAGTATCACATCTCAAACTTGAAAAAAGAATTTCCCTCAGATAACGATTGATTCAGATCTCGACTTCTTCAGGAATCATGTAGGTATTTCTCTTATCTTTCTAACCAAACCAAGATCACTTCATTTGGACGAGCGTACCTCAAAATACGACGTTTGAAACGCTTGATTGTTGGCAACAGGCGCTTGACTTCAATCTTTAGTGTTTTTGCTTTTGCAGCTTTTGTACTTTTGCCTTTGTTCACGCTTTTCTAGTCTTTCTTCTGTTAGGGTTGCTAAAAATTTCATCTTCTTCTCTTACAGTACTTGATGCTTCAGAAATCTATTGAAAAGGGTACCTCATTTTCTGGTCAACCTTGGACTTTGAATATCGTAAGACTTCATTCAAAATTACATCTTCAGCCATCATAATGTTCTGCATTCCGAGTAGATGCTTGATTAGCTTCATTGGATGGTTCTTAAATGAGTTAAGGTGATAGGTTATCCACTGGGAACATTCACAAGGCTGTTTAACTCGTAGCATTCTAACCAGTTAGCATAACAAGCTTCTTTGACCCTGTTACTGGCAGCATTAGAATTCGATGTCAGCATGAAACTTGTATATATGGATATTAGCTTTAATCAGACACTGGTTTCATCCAATTCGGACAACTACAGCTCAATATATGGTCATCAGACCCTACAAAGGTATGACAGTCAGTAACAACATCAAGGACCAACTTGCGGATGCAATTTGACTAAGACAGAGATCGATTTCGCTCTTGACCTCTGCATGAAAATTGCAGATATTTCTCTGATCCTTCCAACGATACCAAGATCGATGCATTTGAACACCCAAACCTCCAGAAATTATCGGCAGCCGCTTGTATGTTTTGATTGTCATGAAAAAGTATCACATCTCAAGCTTGAATGAAGAATTTCACTACGATAAAGATTGATTCAGATCCTGAATTCTTCAGGAATCCCCTAGGTATTTCTCTTATCTTTCTAACCAAACCAAGATAAGTTCATTTGGACGAGTGTACCTCAAAATACGACGTTTCAAACGCTTGATTTTCGGCAACAGGCGCTTGACTTGCTTTTGTACTTTTCTCTTTGTTCATGCTTTTATAGTCTTTCTTCTATTAGGGTTGCTAAAAATTTTGTCTTCTTCTGTTGCAGTACTTGCTGCCTCAGAACTTCATTGAAAAGGGTACCTCATTTTCTGGTCAAGCTTGGACTTCGAATATCTTAATACTTCATTCAAAATTACTTCTTCAGCCATCATAATGTTCTATATTCTGACTAGATGCTTGATTAGCTTCACTAGACACTTCTTAAATGAGTTAAGGCGCTTTATCCACTAGACACATTCACAATGCTTTTTTACACATAACATTCTGACTTGTTAGCGTATTTTGCTTCTTTGACCCTGTTATTGGCCGCATTAGAATTCAATGTCTTCATGAAACTTGTATATATGGATATTAGCTTTAATCGGAAACTGGTTTCATACAATTCGGGCGACTACGGCTAAATATATGGCCATCAGACGCGACAAAGGTATGACTGTCAGGAACAACATCATGTCACCAACTTACGGATGTTATTTGACAAAGATAGAGATCGATTTCGCTCTTGACCTCTGCATGAAAATTGCAGATATTTCTCCGAGCCTTCCAACGATACCAAGATCGATGCATTTGAATACCTTAAGCTCCAATAATTGTTAGCAGACGCCTGTGTGACACCCACTACCCTGCATAAAATAAAATATAAATAAAATCATACATGTCTTTAAAAAAATAACAATTAAAAATGAAAACGTATCCTCAAGGGTAATGTGCATCACATCATCTATAACTCAAAGGTAGGAATCTGAAATAATCAAAATCCTTTAAAAATAAACTGCGGAAAAAATAAATAATAAACATATCCCAAATCCCGATGTCACATATCAGAGTTTGTATGCATATACCGATAATACATCGGAATAAACTAAACAACTGAACGTAAATCCTAACTACTATTACTAAGAGCGATCTCCATGGGATCACTCCTCGTCAGCATGCTCACCCTCCTCTGCACAAGCAACATCATATGCACAAGAACAACAAAAGATAGGGGTGAGAAATACGATCATAAATATATGTAAACGGAATGGAATAGTAATTAAGATGACATACAACATACATCAATCAACACATGTATAATCAATATATATATATATATATATATATATATATATACCAAAGATGCATGTTAATGCGAATGCAACATCACTACTCCGTATGCATGTGGCCAACAACTCTAACTCTAGAAAGACGATTAGGAGTACATGTCCGGTTATCAACGTGGATGATATGCCAGACCATGGGCCATCCCCGAACACTCTCACTAATCCTGATAACGTATAGTGGCTAGTCAGGGTACTCAAGCTTATTCATTAGGTCACTCCAACAATAGGTAGCTAGCCCATGTCACCTGGAACTTCCCTACCCAATGTACCCGCAAGGCCGGGTTAACACCCATCGTGGCCTCCACTATCGCGATTCATCGTTTGCTTTCCACCCAACATATCAACTTCAACGTATGATGCGTGCAATGTTCATCAATATGCAAACACATGTCCAACCATCCATCATCAACACCATTACATGGCTATCAACTTTGACCAACAAGCATCAAAGATGATTTATCAACATCAAACTTGACCAATAAGCATCAAGAATGATTTAACCAACAACATCGGTAATAGTACGTCGTTACCAATAACATCATCGTCTTAATAATTGTTCTCTTTGTTAAGTCTTAACTTAACATTATCTTTATTAAGTATTATACTTAATCTTATTATCTAAACCTCAATTCATATTTTATTAAGATTATAACTTAACTTAATATTTAAACCTCAAGTCATATATTTATTAAGATTATAACTTAATCCTAATATTTAAACCTCAAGTAAGATATTTATTAAGATTGTAACTTAATCTTAATATCTAAACCACAATTCATATCTTATTAAGATTATAACAAGCCTACATAACACTATCCATCAGGCATAAGGGGTCAAAACTGCTCCTGGGTACGTGAGAATCGATTTCCAATCTCTGGAATCGATTTCTCAAGTCTTCAAATTGATTTCCAATCTCTGGAAATCGATTTCAACATGTTCAAATCGATTTCCCCAATCGATTTTGCACAAGGAAAATCGATTCTAGAAATCGATTTCTACAAGGCCAAATCGATTTCCACACCTTGGAAATCGATTCTTGGAGGATTCAAATCGATTTCCATGTGCTGGAAATCGATTTCTGGGTGTCAGATCACACAGCAGCGGGTTTTCTCCGCTATCGGACCAGTCTACGTTCTCTAATTAACATATCATTCGAGCCTAAGCTATTTATCACCAATTTGATTAGTCCAACACTCATAAATCATATCCTAAGGGTTCTCAAACTAATCCTTGGTCATCAACCTCACATTGTCTAATTATTTTCTCCCTATAACTATGTTCTTATAGCATAAGGTTAACAAAACACCATATCATGGCATAAACAGCATGTTCATCATCATCAATTCATCAACAATCATATAAATCAGGAAATCATTGTTATAAACATGTTATAACATCAAATTATTCATCAATCAATACTCATATAGCTAGAAAACAACATAACAACATTCATAGGCATACGCAGGCATACATAGGGGTCATGGGTTAACCTCTTCATCTTAACCTATCCCAAAACCCACATATTCATGACCAATTTTCTCCCCCCATACCTGGTATGACGATTCACAGACTAAGGGAAAGAGAACAGAGCCAAGTTCTGCTACGATTCCTTCTTACGGGTTCAGCACTTGATCACGATCGCAACACTGGAAAGCAGAGTCGATCTTTAAGTTAAGGATTGAAAGGGGAAAAAAATCTAGGATTAGAAACTAACCTTGGTTTCTAACTTAGGAGATTAACTCTAGCGGCAGGGATAGACTAGCCAAACAACGGCGTGTTCTTGACGAAGAACACCAAAGCAGGATTCGTCCTTTGGGTTTTCTAGAGCAAGAGATCAATTAGAGCTCTTAGGGATAAGAAGAGGCAAAAAGTGTGTACAATAGGGTGTGGATACTAGGTTTAGGTCATACGCTATGTATATATAACTGTTAGGGACGTTTTAGGATGAATGGGCCGTACACAGCATAGCCCGGTAACCAAAACGAGTACACAAGCTCTGACACGCATGGGAATCGATTCCACAACCATGGACATCGATTTTCCATTGGCCAAATCGATTTTCTTATCAAAGAAATCGAATTTTCCCTTTTAACAATCGAATTCCACTTTCTGGAAATCGATTTCTTCACCTGGAAATCGATTTCCCTTTCAGAAAATGTGTTTTTGGCCTCGACACCTTAATAAGACTTGTAGATAATTCGCTCATCTTTCCAACGCATCCAAGATCACCTCGATCGGATGTCTAGAACTCAAGATATGGCCAAAACCGTGAAACAGGTTATTTAGGCTCAGATGGATCGATTATTCTAAAGGCTGAACTATTACAACTATGAACTTATGCATCAAAAACAAGCAAAAACAACATATGCAAACATCTATAAGCAAGTATTAACACATATGTACATAGAAGTGAAAAAGCAGGGTGTTACAGCCTGCATGTTCTAATTGTCACGAACAGTATCACATCTCAAGCTTGAATAAAGAATTTCACCCAGATGACGATTGATTCAGATCTCGACTTCTTCAGGAATCATGTAGCCTTTGTACTTTTGTCTTTGTTCATGCTTTTCTAGTCTTTCTTGTGTTAGGGTTGCTAAAAATTTTGTCTTCTTCTATTACAGCACTTGATGCTTCAGAACTTTATTGAAAAGGGTACCTCATTTTCTGGTCAAGCTTGGACTTTGAATAAATTAATACTTCATTCAAAATTACTTCTCCAGCCATCATAATGTTCTGCATTCTGAGTAGACACTCGATTAGCTTCACGGGACACTTCTTAAATGAGTTAAGGCCTTAGGTTATCCAATGGGTACATTCCCAAGACTGTTTAAGTCGTAGCATTCTGACCAGTTAGCGTATCATGCTTCTTTGACCCTGTTACTGGGCGCATTAGTATTCGATGTCTTCACGAAACTTATATACATGGATATTAGCTTTAATTAGACATCAGTTTCATCCAATTCGGACAACTACAGCTCCATATATGGTCATCAGACCCTACAAAGGTATGACAGTCAGTAATAACATCACGGACCAACTTGCGGATGCAATTTGGCTAAGATAGAGATCGATTTCCCTCTGGACCTCTTCATGAAAATTGCAGATATTTCTCTGATCCTTCCAACGATACCAAAATCGATGCATTTGAATACCTTAAGCTCCAAAAATTGTCAGCAGCCGCTTGCATGTTTTGATTGTCACGAACAGTATCACATCTCAAGCTTTAAAAAAAGAATTTCACTTAGATAACGATTGATTCAGATCTCGACTTCTTCAGGAATCATGTAGGTATTTCCCTTATCTTTCTAACCAAATCAAGATCACTTCATTTGGACGAGCGTACCTCAAAATACGACGTTTCAAACGCTTGATTGTAGGCAACAGGCGCTTAACTTCAATCTTCAGTGTTTTTTCTTTTGCAGCTATTTGTACTTTTGCCTTTCTTCATGCTTTGCTTGTCTTTCTTCTGTTAGGGTTGCTAAAAAATTTATCTTCTACTATTATAGCACTGCATGCTTCAGAACTTTATTGAAAAGGGTACGTTATTTTCGGGTCAAGCTTGTACCTTGAATATATTAATACTTCATTCAAAATTACTTCTTCGGCCATCATAATGTTTTGCATTCCGACTAGACGCTCGATTAGCTTCACTGGACGCTTCTTAAATGAGTTAAGGCGCTAGGTTATCCAATGGGTACATTCCCAAGGTTGTTTAACTCGTAGCATTCTGACCAGTTAGCGTATCATGCTTCTTTGACCCTGTTACTGGCCGCATTAGAATTCGATGTCTGCATGAAACTTGTATATATGGATATTAGCTTTAATCGGCACCGGTTTTATCCAATTCGGATAGCTACAACTCAATATATGGTCATCAAACCCTACAAAGGTATGACAGTCAGTAACAACACGGACCAACTTGCGGATGCATTTTGACTAAGATAGAGATCGATTTCGCTCCGGACCTCTGCTTGAAAATTGCAGATATTTCTCTGAGCCTTCCAACGATACCAAGATCGATGCATTTGAATACCTTAAGCTCCAGAAATTGTCAGCAGAAGCTTGCATGTTCTGACTGTCACGAACAATATCACATCTCAAGCTTGAATAAAGAATTTCACTCAGATAAAGATTGATTCAGTTCTCGACTTCTTCAGGAATCATGTAGGTATTCCTCTTATCTTACTAGCCAAACCATGATCACTTCTGTTAATTTTGTCTTTGTTCACAGTTTTATGGTCTTTCTTCTGTTAGGGTTACTGAAGCTTTTGTCATCTTCTGTTACAGTACTTGATGTTTCGGAACTTTATTGAAAAGGGTACCTCATTTTCTGGTCAAGTTTGGACTTTGAATATCTTAATACTTCATTCAAAATTACTTCTTCAGCCATCATAATGTCCTGCATTCTAGGTAGGTGCTTGATTAGCTTCACTGGACGCTTCATAATTGAGTTAAGGGGCTTGGTTATCCACTAGTCAAAATCACAAGGCTTTATAACTCGTAGCATTCTGACCAGTTAGCGTATTATGCTTCTTTGTCCTAGTCACTGGCCGCGTTAGGATTCGATGTCATCATGAAACTTGTAAATATGGATATTAGCTTTAATCAGACATCAGTTTCATCCAATTCGGACAACTACTGCTCAATATATGGCCATCAGACCCTACAAAGGTATGACAGTCAGGAACAACATCTCGTCACCAACTTACGGATGCAATTTGACAATGATAGAGATCGATTTCGCTCTTGACATTTGCCTTACAATTGCAGATATTTCTCTGATCCTTCCAACGATACCAAGATCAATGCCTTTGAACTCCTTAAGCTCCAGAAATTGTCTTCAGACGCTTGCATGTTCTGAGTGTCACGAACAGTATCACATCTCAAGCCTGAATAAAAAATTTCACCCAGATGACGATTGATTCAGATCTCGACTTCTTCAAGAATAATGTAGGTATTCATCTTATCTTCCTAACCAAACCATGATCACTTCTGTTACTATTGTCTTTGTTCACGCTTTTATGGTCTTTCTTTTGTTATGGTTGCTGAACCTTTTGTCATCTTCTGTAACAGTACTTGATGCTTCAGAACTTTATTGAAAAGGGTACCTCATTTTTTGGTCAAACTTGGACTTTGAATATCTTAATACTTCATTCAAAATTACATCTTCAGCCATCATAATGTTCTGCATTCTGAGTAGACGCTTGATTACCTTCATTGGACGCTTCTTAAATGAGTTAAGGTGCTACGTTATCCAATGGGCACATTCACAGGGCTACTTAAGTCGTAGCATTCTGACCAGCGTATTATGCTTCTTTGTCCTTGTTACAGGCCGAATTAGGATTCCATGTCTTCATGAAACTTGTATATATGGATATTAGATTTATTCAGACACCGGTTTCATCCAATTCGGACTACTACAGCTCAATATATTGCCATCAGACGCTACAAAGGTATGATTGTCAGGAACAACATCACGTCACCAACTTACGGATGTTATTTGACAAAGACTGAGATCGATTTCGCTCTTGACCTCTGCTTGAAAATTTTAGATATTTCTCTGAGCCTTCCAACGATACCAAGATCGATGCATTTGAACACCTAAACCTCCAGAAATTATCAGCAGACGCTTGCATATTCTGATTGTAATGAAAGTATCACATCTCAAGCTTGAATAAAGAATTTCACCCAGATAAAGTTTAATTCAGATCCCGACTTCTTCAGGAATCCCTCAGGTATTTCTCTTATCTTTCTAACCACACCAAGATAACTTTATTTGGACGAGGGTACCTCAAAATACGACGTTTCAAATGCTTGATTATCTGCAACAGGCGCTTGACTTGCTATTGTACTTTTCGCTTTGTTCATGCTTTTCTAGTCTTTCTTCTATTAGGATTGTTAAGAATTTTGTCTTCTTCTGTTACAGTACTTGCTGCTTCAGAACCTTAATTAAAAGGGTACCTCATTTTCTCGTCAAGCTTGGACTTTGAATATCTTAATACTTCATTCAAAATAACTTCTACAGCCATCATAATTGTCTGCATTCTGAGTAGACGCTTGATTAGCTTCATTGGACACTTCTTAATTGAGTTAAGGTGCTTGGTTATCCACTAGGCACATTCACAATGCTTTTTTACACGTAGCATTCTGACCAGTTAGCGTATTATGCTTCTTTGACCCTGTTACTGGCCGCATTAGAATTCAATGTCTTCATGAAACTTGTATATATGGCTATTAGCTTTAATCGGAAACCGGTTTCATACAATTCGGACAACAACAGCTCAATATATGGCCATCAGACACTACAAAGGTATGACTGTCAGGAACAATATCACGTCACCAACTTACCGATGCAATTTGACAAAAATAGAGATCGATTTCGCTCTTGACCTCTGCATGATAATTGCAGATATTTATCTGAGCCTTCCAACGATACCAAGATCCATGCATTTGAAGATCTAAAGCTCAAGCAATTGTCAGCAAACGCTTGCATGATCTGATTGTCACGAACAGTATCACATATCAAGCTGGAATAAAGAATTTCACTCAGATAAAGATTGATTTAGATCTCGACTTCTTCAGGATTCATGTAGGTATTTCTCTTATCTTTCTAACCAAACCAAGATCACTTCATTTGGACAAGCGTACCTCAAAATACGACGTTTCAATCGCTTGATTGTCGGCAACAGGCGCTTGACTTCAATCTTCAATGTTTTTGCTTTTGCAGCTTTTGTACTTTTGTCTATGTTCACGCTTTTCTAGTTTTTCTTGTGTTAGGGTTGCTAAAAATTTTGTTTTCTTCTATTATAGCACTTGATGCCTCAGAACTTTATTGAAAAGGGTACCTCATTTTCTGGTCAAGCTTGGACTTTGAATATATTAATACTTCATTCAAAATTACTTCTCCAGCCATCATAATGTTCTGCATTCCGAGTAGACGCTCGATTAGCTTCACTGGATGCTTCTTAAGTGAGTTAAGGCGCTAGGTTATCCATTGGGCACATTCCCAAGGCAGTTTAAGTCGTAGCATTCTGACCAGTTAGCTTATCATGCTTCTTTGACCCTGTTACTTGCCGCATTAGAACTCAATGTCTTCATGAAACTTGTATATATGGATATTAGCTTTAATTGGAAACCGGTTTCATACAATTCAGAGAACAACAGCTCAATATATGGCCATCAGACACTACAAAGGTATGACTGTCAGGAACAACATCACGTTACCAACTTACCGATGCAATTTGACAGAAAGATAGATCGATTTCGCTCTTGACCTCTGCATGAAAATTGCAGATATTTCTTTGAACCTTCCAACGATACCAAGATCCATGCATTTGAACAACTAAAGCTCAAACAATTGTCAGCAAATGCTTGCATGTTCTGATTGTCACAAACAGTATCACATATCAAGCTGGAATAAAGAATTTCACTCAGATAAAGATTGATTCTGTAACTCCCCAATTTTCACATTTCACAATTCTTCAGTATTTAAACGTTTGTATTTTATAGGAGGGTTTAGAGAACAAAATAAAATATTCTGGGAACATAGGCATGCCTTACACAACCATAGGAAGCCATGGTTAAGTTTTGGGCGAAAGCTCAAACGGAGCCCGGTCTGCATTTTTCACGGATAGTAGTCTCTTTCTACTATCAAGACCTAATTTCGACTCGTGAATGAAACAGTTAGGTTTTATATTTTATTTCCAACAATATTGGTTATTTTGAAAATATTCAAAATAAATAAGTCGTCATACGACTTTCTTGGGCGAAAACCTAAATCGGGTGAAGAACAGAGCTGAATACGAGATTTCAATGACCCGCTACGGATAAGATTGAAGTCACATGGTGTGCTATGACTCATCAGTGACTCATCAGTATAATGATTACGTTTAGAAAATATCTGGACGTGAAATGACTATAATGCCCTTGACTCTTTTCATAATTACCATTTGCCCTTGAATGAAATGGCTGTTTTGCCCCTGAGAATTTATGGAATAACCATTCTGACCCTGTGACTCACCATGTCATCATTACCTTTCTAGAAATATCCAGATATTTATAGGGGAAATGACATTTACGCCCCTAGTCTTTGAAGGAATTACCAAATTACCCTTTTGGTTATTTACAAGTTTGCCATGACATCAAAATATATATTTCTCTCTTTCTCTCTCTTGGCCATTTCGGCTATCACTCTTTCTCTCTCTTCTCTCTCTTGTTCTTCATCTTCTCTCGCTTGCTCTTCCAAGTTCATAGAGTTCTTCATGTGTTCTTCACTTTTTTCTTCATTTTCATCTTGAAACTTGAAAGTTTTTGGTGAAATCAAGTTGTTTCTCTTCAAGACTTTGAATCTAGGAGGTATTAACTCCATCCTAGCTTTGTTAATCTCTCTATTTCATCTCTTGATTCATGAAGATCCAACTTTGATCCATAAACTTTGAAAATTCATAAAAAAGTGTAGAAAAATCCTTTTGATACCAAATCAATTTCTATGATCTAGTTTCATCATTGTCTTTCATTATCCAAGGGCATGAAATCAAATAAGTTTTCTATCCATATCTTCTTAAAGTGGCCGAAATCTTCATGGTAAGAAAGGATGAGTTTTTGACTCAAGTTTTGAGTAATAAGACTTAATCTAGTGTTGTGTGTACTTGAGGATCATGGATCCAAGAGTTGGAAACCAAATGAGCTTGCTCGCTCATATGGGTTTTCTTGGCCGAAACCTCCATATGTTGGTGGATGGGATTTTGGTTCAAGTTTTGGAGTAATAGGCTTTGATCTAGCCTTAGCACACCTAGTAAGGATGAAATCCAAGAGATAGGAATTTTTGGACATCCCTAGCTATTTTTTTATAGCTCCATGGCCGAATCCTATATAGGTAGGAATAGGAAGATTTGTGTTATGTAATATTGATGTTTGGATTGATTATGTATATGTAGTTGTGATTGGTTGATCGGACGAGGAATCGGGAGGATTGGCGAGCCGATCGGACGACTTTTGATCGGAGGATAGCTCGGAGGATAACTACAACGGGTAAGGGGAGTTTGCCTGAGGGATTTTACGATAACTATATGTTATGGGTGATTGATTTGTGTAGCTTTGTTGGAGCTTCGTTGTGATTGTAATAATGATCTATGCTTTAGTATGCTTTACTATGTTTTAGCATATGTTGATGATGATGTATGCTTGGATGGAAAATGTTTTCATGTATGTTGAAAACCATACTTTGATCTCTAGATCAAGTATGGATTTTTATGCTTGATTCTGATTGAATGATGCATGATTATTGTTCATCATTATCTTGTGAGCTTTTGAGCTATAACTTGTCAAATAGGTGAAGCAAAATCTTCACATCCCATTGAGGGAGCATTCGGCCATGACGAACGAAAAAGGAAGAATATTTGTTGTTCTTGAACATTTAAAATTCTTAAAGTAAGAAATCGTTTTAATATAACTTATGTTTCAAAGGAAAACAATAAGTGATTTGATCCAAAGATTAAGTAAAGTTTCAACTTTTAAGCGTCTTCACCAAAGTGAAACATGTCTTTTACTTTAACCTTAGTTTATCTAAGTGATCAAGTGATTTAAAAGTAAAATAAAGAAGTGGTTTCATGAGAAGTTAAATATAGTTTCATAAGGCATTTCCTTTATCTTAAAACGAAGACCAAGTTCATCTTAAAACGAAGACAAAGTTCTTTTTCAAACATAATGGAGACCTTTTATCCTTAAGTTGATTAAATAAATCATAGTTAAGGAAGTTAGATGAGATTACATTTCCTTTCCATTAACTTAGACCATGGTTTTACACTAAGTTAAGTACCGAAGAACTCTTTTCAGAAATAGTTAAGGTACTTTGCTTGAGGCAAGTGCAACGTATTTCAAATCCAATGAGTTTTCAAATGAGAACAGTTTTGTTACCAAAAGAGTTTTTAACTCTTAATCGTAAAGTTTTACGCGTGAAAACCTTAGTTAAGTAATTAACTTAGAGTTGAAGAGAAGGGATAATTAAGTATGGTATGTGGTGGAACAAGACCATGTACTATACCATCGATGACTTAATGCATCAATGACTTCATAAGACTTAAATGAACCAACATTTATTTCATTGATTGAAAATCAAGGAGTAATATCTTAGAAAGGATCAAAGACTTATCTAAGAGGATTCTCAATCCTTCTTCATAATACTTAGGGTTTGTGATGTGATTCATAAGACACAAACACAAACAAGAAACGTTTTGGGTTTTGAAACAGTCGTTCGATTGTTTCAGTCTTGTAATAATTGGGACGAGAGGGACCCTGAGGCTGTGCAGGTATGGGACTGTACGGTTAAAGGAATCCTGAGGCTATGCAGGTATGGGACTGTATAGTTGAAGGAAAGCTTATGAGATTTGATTGGTACTACCTATACCAACAAGATCCGTCTTCTTTTCGGAAGCCTAGAACATAAGAACTCCAAAGTTAAGCGTGCTTGACTTGGAGTAATTGTGAGATGGGTGACCTTCTAGGAAGTTTCCTAGAAAGCGTGTGAGTGAGGACAGAGCATGCTGAAAAGATTTGTGTTGGTTTGTTGGGGCAGTCGGCAATTCCAAAAGCAGCCCAGATCATTCCAAAGGAATCACAAGATAATTATTCGATGGATAAATGTTTTATAAATACAAAGACGTGTATAGTTCCTAAGAAAGAGAACCTTGAGTTTTATCCAATGGATAGACATTGCCTTATCGCATCTGCTTTGTGTAAGCCTTGGCATTTCATTTACATAGTTGTAAGGCCTTGAGCCTAGGAGTTGAGCTTACACCTAGATGCGGGTGCGAATCTTTTGGTGACGATCTTCAACGGTCTTTTTGGAGGTATCAGGGTTGGAAGGGCTGACATGTGACCAGTTGGTAGCTCTTCTGTGTCGTGGCGAATCCGAGCAATACACTGATATCCTCTAGTAGATGCCGTACTTTTCATGTTTGGTCGAGAGTGTTTCCATAAAGCCAGATACGTGCACGTTACGAATGTTGTAGCATCTTGCTCATGGCTGGCAATAACCGGAACATGTCGTCCCATTCACTCTCTCCGACTGTTTGTTAGCTCCATGGAGTAGGGGTTAGAGTTTCACCCTTGTGGCATATGGCTGTTGATGATTACATTTGCTTAGTGTACATCACCATTTTGCTTTCAAGATGTGTTATGCTGTTAATTGATAAATATGATATATTGCGATTTATGGTATGCATGTTGGATATGTTGTTACCTGGTGTGTTGCCTGTGTTACTTCTGTTGTTATGCTGTGTTGATACTACATATGTTCATATGCTGTTTTGTGTGTCATGCATGTAGTTATCGCGTTTAAATCCATATATTGGTTACTCACCTTTGCCTGTACATGTTGGACACCCTGTTGTGTTTTTGGATACGTGTACAGATACTTCTCAATGGTCTTTTGGGTCACTTCAAGACCCTATAGCTTGTGTTTCTCGATGCCGAAGACGAAGATGTGTGGACTGTCGACGACGAGACCCAGTCTCAGTGGTATGATGCATACTAGGTAGTAGACTCTATTGTCCGTAGAGTTCTTTTATCAAACCAGCTCTTAGGATTTTTAATGTATAATGTTGAGAAAATTGGTGTATGTGGTTTTGAAAACCTCTGTACAGTTTGGAACTTCTGTATGAAAGACAATTTTCAAGAAAACTTTTATGTGATGGTTTAAGGTTTGTGAATAGACCCAGTTATGTGTATTGTCAAGAATGGTGTGATTTTATTATTGTGATGTGTATATCACTTTCTGAATTATTATGCCGAAAACTTTTTACACCCGAGTTTTCTGACTTAAAGTAAATTATTCTTTTTCCGAAAGCAACCAGCAATTATCTTTTAAATTTAATTCCGCACGTGTTCTTCATGCAATACCCAAAGGGGGTGTTACAGATTCAGATCTCGACTTCTTCAGGAATCATGTAGGTATTTCTTTTATCTTTCCAACCCAATCAAGATCACTTCATTTGGACAAGCGTACCTCAAAATACGACATTTCAAACGCTTGAGTGTCGGCAACAGGCGCTTGACTTCAATCTTCAATGTTTTTCCTTTTGCATCTTTTGTATTTTTGTCTTTGTTCACGCTTTTCTAGTCTTTCTTGTGTTAGTGTTGCTAAAAATTTTGTCTTCTTCTATTATAGCAATTGATGCTTCAGAACTTTATTGAAAAGGGTACCTCATTTTCTGGTCAAGCTTGGACTTTGAATATATTAATACTTCATTCAAAATTACTTCTCTAGCCTTCATAATGTTCTGCATTCCGTGTAGACGCTCGATTAGCTTCACTGGATGCTTCTTAAATGAGCTAAGGCCCTAGGTTATCCAATGGGCACATTCCCAAGGCTGTTTAAGTCGTAGCATTCTGTCCAGTTAGCGTATCATGCTTCTTTGACCCTGTTACTTGCCGCATTAGTATTCGATGTCTTCATGAAACTTGTATATATGAATATTAGCTTTAATCATACTCTGGTTTCAGCTACAAAGGTATGACAGTCAGTAACAACATCACGGACCAACTTGCGGATGCAATTTAGCTAAGATAGAGATCGATTTCGCTATGGACCTCTGCATGAAAATTGTAGATATTTCTCTGAGCCTTCCAACGATACCAAGATCGATACATTTGAATACCTTAAGCTCCCGAAATTGTCTGCAGACGCCTGCATGTTCTAATTGTCACGAACAGTATCACATCTCAAGCTTGAATAAAGAATTTCACCCAAATGATGATTGATTCAGATCTCGACTTCTTCAGGAATCATGTAGCTTTTGTACTTTTGTCTTTGTTCATGCTTTTCTAGTCTTTCTTGTGTTAGGGTCGCTAAAAATTTTGTTTTCTTCTATTATAGCACTTGATGCTTCAGAACTTTATTGAAAAGGGTACCTCATTTTCTGGTCAAGCTTGGACTTTGAATAAATTAATACTTCATTCAAAATTACTTCTCCAGCCATCGTAATGTTCTGCACTCCGAGCAGACACTCGATTAGCTTCACGGGACGCTTCTTAAATGAGTTAAGGCCCTAGGTTATCCAATGGGCACATTCCCAAGGCTGTTTAAGTCGTAGCATTCTGACCAGTTAACGTATCATGCTTCCTTGACCCTGTTACTAGACGCATGAGTATTCGATGTCTTCACGAAACTTATATACATGGATATTAGCTTTAATCAGACATCAGTTTCATCTAATTCGGACAACTACAGCTCCATATATGGTCATCAGACCCTACAAAGGTATGTCAGTCAGTAACATCACGGACCAACTTGCGGATGCAATTTGGCTAAGACAGAGATCGATTTCCCTCTGGACCTCTGCATGAAAATTGCAGATATTTCTCTGATCCTTCCAATGATACAAAGATCGATGCATTTGAATACCTTAAGCTCCAGAAATTGTCAGCAAACGCTTGCATGTTTTGATTGTCACGAACAGTATCACATCTCAAACTTGAAAAAAGAATTTCCCTCAGATAACGATTGATTCAGATCTCGACTTCTTCAGGAATCATGTAGGTATTTCCATTATCTTGCTAACCAAACCAGGATCACTACATTTGGATGAGCGTACCTCAAAATACGACGTTTCAAACGCTTGATTGTCTGCAACAGGCGCTTGACTTCAATCTTCAGTGTTTTTTCTTTTGCAGCTATTTGTACTTTTGCCTTTCATCATGCTTTTCTTGTCTTTCTTCTGTTAGGGTTGCTAAAAAATTGATCTTCTACTGTTATAGCACTTGATGCTTCAGAACTTTATTGAAAAGGGTACCTCATTTTCGGGCCAAGCTTGTACCTTAAATATATTAATACTTCATTCAAAATTACTTCTTCGGCCATCATAATGTTTTGCATTCCGAGTAGACGCTCGATTAGCTTAACTGGACGCTTCTTAATTGAGTTAAGGCGCTAGGTTATCCAATGGGCATATTCCCAAGGCTGTTTAACTCATAGCATTCTAACCAGTTAGCGTATCATGCTTCTTTGACCCTGTTACTGGCCGCATTAGAATTCGATGTCTGCATGAAACTTGTATATATGGATATTAGCTTTAATCAGACACCGGTTTCATCCAATTCAGATAACTACAGCTCAATATATGGTCATCAGACCCTACAAAGGTATGACATTCAGTAACAACACCACGGACCAACTTGCGGATGCATTTTGACTAAGATAGAGATCGATTTCGCTCTGGACATCTGCTTGAAAATTGCAGATATTTCTATGAGCCTTCCAACGATACCAAGATCGATGAATTTGAATACCTTAAGCTCCAGAAATTGTCAACAGAAGCTTGCATGTTCTGATTGTCATGAACAGTATCACATTTCAAGCTTGAATAAAGAATTTCACTCAGATAAAGATTGATTCAGTTCCCGACTTCTTCAGGAATCATGTAAGGATTTCTCTTATCTTACTAACCAAACCATGATCACTTCTGTTACTTTTGTCTTTGTTCACGGTTTTATGGTCTTTCTTCTGTTAGGGTTGCTGAAGCTTTTGTCATCTTCTGTTACAGTACTTGATGCTTCGCAACTTTATTGAAAAGGGTAACTCATTTTCTGGTCAAGTTTGGACTTTAAATATCTTAATACTTCATTCAAAATTACTTCTTCAGCCATCATAATGTCCTGCATTCTGGGTAGATGCTTGATTAGCTCCACTGGACACTTCAAAATTGAGTTAAGGGACTTGGTTATACACTAGTCACAATCACAAGGCATTATAACTCGTAGCATTCTGACCAGTTAGCGTATTATGCTTCTTTGTCCTAGTCACTGGCCGCGTCAGGATTCGATGTCATCATGAAACTTATAAATATGGATATTAGCTTTAATCAAACATCAGTTTCATCCAATTCGGACAACTACTGCTCAATATATGGCCATCAGACCCAACAAAGGTATGACAGTCAAGAACAAAATCTTGTACCAACTTATGGATGCAATTTGACAATGATAGAGATCGATTTCGCTCTTGACATCTGCCTTACAATTGCAGATATTTCTCTGATCCTTCCAACGATACAAAGATCAATGCCTTTGAACACCTTAAGCTCCAGAAATTGTCTTCAGACGCTTGCATGTTCTGAGTGTCACGAACAGTATCACATCTCAAGCCTGAATAAAAAATTTCACCCAGATGACGATTGATTCAGATCTCGACTTCTTCAAGAATCATGTAGGTATTCATCTTATCTTCCTAACCAAACCATGATAACTTCTGTTACTATTGTCTTTGTTCACGCTTTTATGGCCTTTCTTCTGTTAGGGTTGCTGAAGCTTTTGTCATCTTCTGTAACAATACTTGATGCTTCAGAACTTTATTGAAAAGGGTACCTCATTTTCTGGTCAAACTTGGACTTTGAATATCTTAATACTTCATTCAAAATTACATCTTCAGCCATCATAATGTTCTGCATTCCGAGTAGATGCTTGATTACCTTCATTGGACGCTTCTTAAATGAGTTAAGGCGCTACGTTATCCAATGGGCACATTCACAGGGCTACTTAAGTCATAGCATTCTCGTTAGCGTATTATGCTTCTTTGACCCTGTTACAGGCCAAATTAGGATTCCATATCTTCATGAAATTTGTATATATGGATATTAGATTTAATCAGACGCCGGTTTCATCCAATTCGGACTACTACAGCTCAATATATTGCCATCAGACGCTACAAAGGTATGATTGTCAGGAACAACATCACGTCACCAACTTACGGATGTTATTTGACAAAGATAGAGATCGATTTCGCTCTTGACCTCTGCTTGAAAATTTCAGATATTTCACTGAGCCTTCCAACGATACCAAGATCGATGCATTTGAACACCTAAACCTCCAGAAATTATCAGGAGACGCTTGCATATTCTGATTGTCATGAAAGTATCACATCTCAAGCTTGAATAAAGAATTTCACTCAGATAAAGATTAATTCAGATCCCGACTTCTTCAGGAATCCCTTAGGTATTTCTCTTATCTTTCTAACCAAACCAAGATAACTTCATTTGGACGAGGGTACCTCAAAATACGACGTTTCAAATGCTTGATTGTCTGCAACAGGTGCTTGACTTGCTATTGTACTTTTCACTTTGTTCATGCTTTTCTAGTCTTTCTTCTATTAGGATTGTTAAAAATTTTGTCTTCTTCTGTTACAGTACTTGCTGCTTCAGAACCTTAATTAAAAGGGTACCTCATTTTCTGGTCAAGCTTGGACTTTGAATATATTAATACTTCATTCAAAATAACTTCTTCCGCTATCATAATGTTCTGCATTCTAAGTAGACGCTTGATTAGCTTCACTGGACGCTTCTTAATTGAGTAAAGGCGCTTGGTTATCCACTAGGCACATTCACAATGCTTTTATACACGTAGCATTCTGACCAGTTAGCGTATTATGCTTCTTTGACCCTGTTACTGGCCGCATTAGAATTCAATGTCTTCATGAAACTTGTATATATGGCTATTAGCTTTAATCGGAAACCGGTTTCATACAATTCGGACAACAGCAGCCCAATATATGGCCATCAGACACTACAAAGGTATGACTGTCAGGAACAATATCACGTCACCAACTTACTGATGCAAGTTGACAAAAATAGGGATCGATTTCGCTCTTGACATCTGCATGAAAATTGCAGATATTTCTCTGAGCCATCCAACGATACCAAGATCCATGCAGTTGAACAGCTAAAGCTCAAGCAATTGTCAGCAAACGCTTGCATGTTCTGATTGTCATGAACAGTATCATATATCAAGCTGGAATAAAGAATTTCACTCAGATAAAGATTGATTCAGATCTCGACTTCTTCAGGAATCATGTAGGTATTTCTTTTATCTTCCTAACCAAACCAAGATCACTTCATTTGGACAAGCATACCTCAAAATACGACATTTCTAATGCTTGATTGTGGCAACAGGCGCTTGACTTCAATCTTCAATGTTTTTGCTTTTGCAGCTTTTGTATTTTTGTCTTTGTTCACGCTTTTCTAGTCTTTCTTGTGTTAGTGTTGCAAAAAATTTAGTCTTCTTCTGTTACAGTACTTGCCGCTTCAGAACGTTATTGAAAGGGTACCTCACTTTCTGGTCAAGCTTGGACTTTGAATATATTAATACTTCATTCAAAATTACTTCTCCAGCCCTCATAATGTTCTGCATTCCGAGTAGACACTCGATTAGCTTCACTGGATGCTTCTTAAATGAGTTAAGGCCCTAGGTTATCCAATGGACACATTCCCAAGGCTGTTTAAGTAGTAGCATTCTGACCAGTTAGCGTATCATGCTTCTTTGACCCTGTTACTTGCCGCATTAGTATTCGATGTCTTCACGAAACTTGTGTATATTGATATTAGCTTTAATCAAACTCCGGTTTCATCCAATTCGGATAACTACAGCTTAATATGTGGTCATCAGACCCTACAAAGGTATGACAGTCAGTAACAACATCACGGACCAACTTGCAGATGCAATTTGGCTAAGATAGAGATCGATTTCGCTATGGACCTCTGCATGAAAATTGCAAATATTTCTCTGAGCCTTCCAACGATACCAAGATCGATGCATTTGAATACCTTAAGCTCCAGAAATTGTCAGCAGACGCGTGCATGTTTTGATTGTCACGAACAGTATCACATCTCAAACTTGAAAAAAGAATTTCCCTCTGATAACGATTGATTCAGATCTCGACTTCTTCAGGAATCATGTAGGTATTTCTCTTATATTTCTAACCAAACCAAGATCACTTCATTTGGACGAGCGTACCTCAAAATACGACGTTTCAAACGCTTGATTGTCGGCAACAGGCGCTTGACTTCAATCTTTATTGTTTTTGCTTTTGCAGCTTTTGTACTTTTGCCTTTGTTCATTCTTTTCTAGTCTTTCTTCTGTTAGGGTTGCTATAAATTTTATCTTCTTCTCTTACAGTACTTGATGCTTCAGAAATTTATTGAAAAGGGTACCTCATTTTCTGGTCAAGCTTGGACTTTGAATATCTTAAGACTTCATTCAAAATTACATCTTCAGCCATAATAATGTTCAGCATTCCGAGTAGACGCTTGATTAGCTTCAATGGATGGATCTTAAATGAGTTAAGGTGCGAGGTTATCCACTGGGCACATTCACAAGGCTGTTTAACTCGTAGCATTCTAACCAGTTAGGGTATCCTGCTTCTTTGACCCTATTACTGGCCGCATTAGAATTCGATGTCTTCATGAAACTTGTACATATGGATATTAGCTTTAACCAGACACCGGTTTCATCTGATTCGGACAACGACAGCTCAATATTTGGTCATCAGACCTTACAAAGATATGACAGTCAGTAACAACATCACGGACCAACTTGCGGATGCAATTTGACTAAGATAGAGATCGATTTCGCTCTGGAACTCTACTTGAAAATTGCAAATATTTCTCTAAGCCTTCCAACGATACCAAGATCGATGCATTTGAATACCTTAAGCTCCAATAATTGTCAGCAGACGCTTGCATATTCTGATTGTCACGAACAGTATCACATCTCAAGCTTGGATAAAGAATTTCACTCAGATGACGAATATTCTGATCTCGACTTCTTCAGGAATCATGTAGGTATTTCTCTTATCTTTCTAACCAAACCAAGATCACTTTATTTGGACAAGTGTACCTCAAAATACGACGTTTCAAACACTTGATTGTCGGCAACAGGCGCTTGATTTCAATCTTCAGTGTTTTTGCTTTTACAGCTATTTGTACTTTTGCCTTTCTTCATGCTACTGTTGTCTTTCTCCTGTTAGGGTTGCTAAAAAATTTATCTTCTTCTATTATAGTACTTGATGCTTCAGAACTTTATTGAAAAGTGGTCCTCATTTTCGGGTCAAGCTTGGACTTTGAATATCTTAATACTTCATTCAAAATTACATCTTCAGCCATCATAATGTTCAGCATTCTGAGTAGGCGCTTGATTAGCCTCACTGGACGGTTCTTAAATGAGTTAAGGTGATAGGTTATCCACTGGGCACATTCACAATGTTGTTTAACTCGTAGCATTCAAACCAGTTAGAATATCAAGCTTCTTTGACCCTGTTACTGGTCGCATTAGAATTCGATGTCTGCATGAAACTTGTATATATGGATATTAGCTTTAATCAGACACTGGTTTCATCCAATTCGGAAAACCACAGCTCAATATATGGTCATCAGACCCTACAAAGGTATGATAGTCAGTAACAACAGCACGGACCAACTTGCGGATGCAATTTGACTAAGATAGAGATCGATTTCGCTCTTGACCTCTGCTTGAAAATTGCAGATATTTCTCTGAGCCTTCCAACGATACCAAGATCGATGCATTTGAATACGTTAAGCTCCAAAAATTTTCAGCTGACGCTTGCATGTTCTAACTGTCACGAATAATATCAAATCTCAAGCTTGAATCAAGAATTTCACTCAAATAAAGATTGATTCAAATCTCGACTTCTTCAGGAATCATGTAGGTATTTCTCTTATCTTTCTAACCAAGCCATGATCACTTCTGTTACTTTTATCTTTGTTCACGCTTTTATGGTCTTTCTTCTGTTAGGGTTGCAGAAGCTTTTGTCATCTTCTGTTACAGTACTTTATGCTTCATAACTTTATTAAAAATGGTAACTCATTTTCTGGTCAAGCTTGGACTTTGAATATCTTAATACTTCATTCAAAATTACTTCTTCAGCCATCATAATGTCCTGCATTCTGAGTAATTGCTTGATTTGCTTCACTAGACGCTTCATAAATGAGTTAAGGGGCTTGGTTATCCACTAGTCACAATCACAAGGCTTTATAACTCGTAGCATTCTGACCAGTTAGTGTACTATGCTTCTTTGTCCTGGTAACTGGCCGCGTTAGGATTCGATGTCTTCATGAAACTTGTAAATATGGATATTAGCTTAAATCAGACATCAGTTTCGTCCAATTCCGACAACTACAGCTCAAAATATTGCCATCAAACGCGACAAAGGTATGACAGTCAGGAACAACATCACGTCACCAACTTACGGATGTTATTTGAGAAAAATAGAGATTGATTTCGCCCTTGACCTCTGCATGAAAATTGCAGATATTTCTCTTAGCCTTCCAAAGATACCAAGATCGATGCATTTGAATACCTTAAGCTCCAATAATTGTTAGCAGACGCTTGAATGTTCTGATTGTCACGAACAGTATCACATCTCAAGCTTGAATAAATAATTTCACTAAGATGACGATTGATTCAGATCTCGACTTCTTCAGGAATCAGGTAGGTATTTCTCTTATCTTTCTAGCCAAACCAAGATCACTCATTTCGACGAGCGTACGTCAAAATACAACGTTTCAAACACTTGATTGTCGACAACAGGCGCTTGACTTCAATCTTCGTTGTTTTTGCTTTTGCAGCTTTTGTACTTTTGCCTTTGTTCACGCTTTTCCAGTCTTTCTTCTGTTAGGTTTCCTAAAAATTTTATCTTCTTCTGTTACAGTATTTGTTGCTTCAGAACTTTATGGAAAAGTGTACCTCATTTTCTGGTCAAGCTTGGACTTTGAATATCTTTATACTTCATTCAAAATTACATCTTCACCCATCATAATGTTCTGTGCTCCGAGTAGACGCTCGATTAGCTTCACGGACGCTTCTTAAATGAGTTAAGGCGCTAGGTAATACAATGGGACATTCACAAGGCTGTTTAAGACGTAGCATTATGACCAGTTAGGGTATCATGCTTCTTTGACCTTGTTACAGGCCGAATTAGGATTCGATATCTTCATGAAACTTGTATATATGGATATTAAATTTAATCAGACACCGGCTTCATCCAATTCAGAAAACTATAGCTCAATTTGTGGTTATCATACCCTACAAAGGTATGACAGTCAGGAACAACATCACGTCACCAAATTACGGATGCAATTTGACAAAGATAGAGATCTATTTCGCTCTGTACCTCTGCATGAAAATTGCAAATATTTCTCCGAGCCTTCCAACAATACCATGATCGATATATTTGAACACCTTAAGCTCCAGAAATTGTCAGCAAACGCTTGCATGTTCTGATTTTCACCAACAGTATCACATCTCAAGTTTGAATAAAGAATTTCACTCAGATAAAGATTGATTCAGATCTCGGCTTCTTCAGGAATCATGTAGGTATTTCTCTTATCTTTATAACAAAACCAAGATCACTTCATTTGGACGAGCGTACGTCAAAATACAACGTTTCAAACTCTTGATTGTCGGCAATAGGTCCTTGACTTCAATCGTCAATGTTTTTTCTTTTGCAGCTTTTGTACTTTTGCCTTTCTTCACACTTTTCTAGTCTTTCTTCGGTTGGGGTTGCTAAAAAATTTATCTTCTTCTGTTATAGTACTTGATGCTTCAGAACTTTATTGAAAAGTGGACCTAATTTTTGGGTCAAGATTGGACTTTGAATATCTTAATACTTCATTCAAAATTACATCTTCAACTATCATAATGTTCTGCATTCCGAATAGACGCTTGATTAGCTTCGCTGGATGCTTCTTAAATGAGTTAAGGCGCTAGGTTATCCAATTGGCACATTCATAAGGCTGTTTAAGTCGTAGAATTCTGACCAGTTAGCGTATTAAGCTTCTTTAACCCTGTTATAGGCCGAATTAGGATTCGATATCCTCATGAAACTTGTATATATGGATATTAGATTTAATCAGACACCGGTTTCATCCAATTCAGACTACTACAGCTCAATGTTTGGTCATCAGACGCTGCAAAGGTATGACAGTCAGGAAGTACATCACGTCACCAACTTACGGATGCAATTCGACGAAGATAGAGATTGATTTCGCTCTTGACCTCTGCCTGAAAATTGCAGATATTTCTCTGAGCCTTCCAACGATACCAAGATCAATGCATTTGAACACCTAAAACTCCAGAAATTGTCAGCAGACGCTTGCATGTTCTGATTGTCATGAAAAGTATCACACTCAAGCTTGAATGAAGAATTTCACTCAGATAAAGATTGTTTCTTATCTCGACTTCTTCAGGAATCACTTAGGTATTTCTCTTATCTTTCTAACCAAACCAAGATCACTTCGTTTGGACGAGCGTACCTCAACATACGACGTTTGAAACGCTTGATTGTCGACAACAGGCGCTTGATTTGCTTTTGTACTTTTCTCTTTGTTCGTGCTTTTCTAGTCTTTCTTCTATTAGTTGCTAAAAATTTTGTCTTCTTCTGTTACAGTACTTGCTGCTTCATAACTTTATTGAAAAGGGTACCTCATTTTCTGGTCAAGCTTGGACTTTGAATATCTTAATACTTCATTCAAAATTACTTCTCCAGCCATCATAATGTTCTGCATTCCGAGAAGACGCTTGATAAGTTTCACTGGACGCTTCTTAAATGAGTTAAGGCGCTTGGTTATCCACAAGGTACATTCACAAGGTTGTTTAACTCGTAGCATTCTAACCAGCTAGTGTATTATGCTTCTTTGACCCTGTTACTTGCCACATTAGAATTCGATGTCTTCATGAAACTTGAATGGATGGATATTAGCTTTAATCAGACACCGGTTTCGTCCAATTAGGACAACTACAGCACAATATATGGTCATTAGACCCTACAAAGGTATGACAGTCAGGAACAACATCACGTCACCAAATTACGGATGCAATTTGACAAAGATACAGATCGATTTCGCTCTGGACCTTTGCATGAAAATTGCAGAAATTTATCTAAGCCTTCCAATGATAGCAAGTTCGATGCATTTGAATACCTTAAGCTCCAATAATTGTCTGCAGACGCTTGCATGTTCTGATTGTCACGAACAGTATCACATCTCAAGCTTGAATAAAGAATTTCACTCAGATGTCGATTGATTCAGATCTCGACTTCTTCAGGAATCATGTAGGTATTTCTCTTATCTGTCTAACCAAACCAAGATCACTTGATTTGGACGAGCGTACCTCAAAATACGATGTTACAAATGCTTGATTGTCGGCAACAGGCACTTGACTTCAATCTTAAGTGTTTTTGCTTTAGCAGCTATTGTACTTTTGCCTTTGTTCATGCTTTTTATCTTTCTTCTGTTAGGGTTGCTAAAAATTTTATCTTCTTCTATTAGAGTACTAGATGCTTTAAAACTTTATTGAAAAGTGTACCTCATTTTCTAGTCAAGCTTGGACTTTGAATATCATAATACTTCATTCAAAATTACATCTTCAGCCATCATAATGTTCTGCATTCCGGGTAGACCCTTGATTAGCTTCACTGGACGCATCTTAAAGGAGTTATGGCGCTAGGTTATCCAATGGGAACATTCACAAGGCTGTTTAAGTCGTAGCATTCTGACTAGTTAGCGTATTATGCCACTTTGACCCTATTACAGGCTGAATTTGGATTCGATATCTTCATGAAACTTGTATATATGGATATTAGACCTAATCAGACACCAGTTTCATCCAATTCGGACAACTACAGCTCAATATATGGTCATCAGACCCAACAAAGGTATGATAGTCACAAACAACATCACGTCACCAACTTACGGATGCAATTTGACAATGATAGAGATCGATTTCGCTCTTAACCTATGCATGAAAACTGTAGATATTTCTCGGAGTCTTCAAACGATACCAAGATCGATGCATTTGAACACCATAAGGTCCAGAAATTGTCAGCAGACGCTTGCATGTTCTGATTTTCAAAACAGTATCACATCTCAAGTTTGAATAAAGAATTTCACTCAGATAAAGATTGATTCAGATCTCGGCTTCTTCAGGAATCATGTAGGTATTTCTCTTATCTTTCTAACAAAACCAAGATCACTTCATTTGGACGAGCGTACCTCAAAATACAACGTTTCAAACTCTTGATTGTCGGCAATAGGTCCTTGACTTCAATCGTCAGTGTTTTTTCTTTTGCAGCTTTTGTACTTTTGCCTTTCTTCACACTTTTCTAGTCTTTCTACGGTTGGGGTTGCTAAAAAATTTATCTTCTTCTGTTATAGTACTTGATGCTTCAGAACTTTATTGAAAAGTGTACCTCATTTTTGGGTCAAGATTGGACTTTGAATATCTTAATACTTCATTTAAAATTACATCTTCAGCTATCATAATGTTCTGCATTCCGAGTAGATGCTTGATTAGCTTCGCTGGATGCTTCTTAAATGAGTTAAGGCGCTAGGTTATCCAATGGGCACATTCACAAGGCTGTTTAAGTCGTAGAATTCTGACCAGTTAGCGTATTAAGCATCTTTAACCCTGTTATAGGCCGAATTAGGATTCGATATCCTCATGAAACTTGTATATATGGATATTAGATTTAATCAGACACCGGTTTCATCCAATTCAGACTACTACAGCTCAATGTTTGGTCATCAGACGCTGCAAAGGTATGACAATCAGGAAGTACATCACGTCACCAACTTACGGATGCAATTCGACGAAGATAGAGATTGATTTCGCTCTTGACCTCTGCCTGAAAATTGCAGATATTTCTCTGAGCCTTCCAACGATACCAAGATCAATGCATTTGAACACCTAAAACTCCAGAAATTGTCAGCAGACGCTTGCATGTTCTGATTGTCATGAAAAGTATCACACTCAAGCTTGAATGAAGAATTTCACTCAGATAAAGATTGTTTCTTATCTCGACTTCTTCAGGAATCACTTAGGTATTTCTCTTATCTTTCTAACCAAACCAAGATCACTTCGTTTGGACGAGCGTACCTCAACATACGACGTTTGAAATGCTTGATTGTCGACAACAGGCGCTTGATTTGCTTTTGTACTTTTCTCTTTGTTCGTGCTTTTCTAGTCTTTCTTCTATTAGTTGCTAAAAATTTTGTCTTCTTCTGTTACAGTGCTTGCTGCTTCATAACTTTATTGAAAAGGGTACCTCATTTTCTGGTCAAGCTTGGACTTTGAATATCTTAATACTTCATTCAAAATTACTTCTCCAGCCATCATAATGTTCTGCATTCCGAGAAGACGCTTGATTAGTTTCACTGGACGCTTCTTAAATGAGTTAACGCGCTTGGTTATCCACAAGGTACATTCACAAGGTTGTTTAACTCGTAGCATTCTAACCAGCTAGCGTATTATGCTTCTTTGACCTTGTTACTTGCCACATTAGAATTCGATGTCTTCATGAAACTTGAATGTATGGATATTAGCTTTAATCAGACACCGGTTTTGTCCAATTAGGACAACTACAGCACAATATATGGTCATCAGACCCTACAAAGGTATGACAGTTTGGAACAACATCACGTCACCAAATTACGGATGCAATTTGACAAAGATACAGATCGATTTCGCTCTGGACCTCTGCATGAAAATTGCAGAAATTTATCTAAGCCTTCCAATGATAGCAAACGCTTGATTGTCAGCAAGAGGCGCTTGACTTCAATCTTCAGTGTTTTTGCTTTTGCAGCTTTTGTACTTTTGCCTTTCTTCACGCTAGTCTTTCTTCTGTTAGGGTTGCTAAAAAATTTATCTTCTTCTGTTATAGTAGTTGATGCTTCAGAACTTTATTGAAAAGAGTACGTCATTTTCTGGTCAAGCTTGGACTTTGAATATCTTAATACTTCATTCAAAATTACATCTTCAGCAATCATAATGTTCTGTATTCCGAGTAGACGCTTGATTAGCTTCCCTGGAAAGTTCTTAAATGAGTTAAGGAGTAAGGTTATCCACTGGGCCCATTCACAAGGCTGTTTAAGTCGTAGCATTCTAACCAATTAGCTTATTATGCTTCTTTGAACCTGTTACTGGCCGAATTAGGATTAGCATTCGATGTCTTCACTAAAACTGTATATATGAGTATTAGCTTTAATCAGACACCAGTTTCATCCAATTCGAACAACTACAGCTCAATATATGGTCATCAGATCCTACAAAGGTATGACAGTCAGGAACAACATCACGTCACCAACATACGGATGCAATTTGACGAAGATAGAGATTGATTTCGCTCATGACCACCGCCTGAAAATTTCAGATATTTCTCTGATCCTTTCAACGATACCAAGATTGATGCATTTAAACACCTTAAGCTCCAGAAATTGTTATCAGACGCTTGCAAGTTCTGACTTTCACGAATAGTATCACATCTCAAGCGTGAATAAAGAATTTCACTCAGATAAAGATTGATTCAGTTCTCGACTTCTTTTGGAATCATGTAGGTATTTCTCTTATCTTTCTTACCAAACCTTGATCACTTCCATTACTTTTGTCTATGTTCACGCTTTTATGGTCTTTCTTCTGTTAGGGTTGCTGAAGCTTTTGTCATCTTCTGTTACAGTACTTGATGCTTCAGAACTTTATTGAAAAGGGTACCTCATTTTCTGGTCAAGCTTGGACTTTGAATATCTTAATACTTCATTCAAAATTACTTCTTCAGCCATCATAATGTTCTGCATTTTGAGTAGATGCTTGAGTAGCTTCACTGGACGCTTCTTAAATGAGTTACGGGGCTTGGTTATCCACTAGTCACAATCACAAGGCTTTATAACTCGTAGCATTCTGACCAGTTAGCTTATTATGCTTCTTTGTCCTCGTCATTGGCCGCGTTAAGATTCGATGTCTTCATGAAACTTGTAAATATGGATATTACCTTTAATCAGACATCGGTTTCATCCAATTTGGACAACTACTGCTCAATATATTGCTAACAGACGCTACAAAGGTATGACTGTCAGGAACAACATCACTTCACCAACTTATGGATGTTATTTGACAATGATAGAGATCGATTTCCCTCTGGACCTCTGCATGAAAATTGCAGATATTTCTCTGAGCCTTCCAATGATACCAAGTTCGATGCATTTGAATACATTATGCTCCATTAATTGTCAGCAGATGCTTGCATGTTCTAGTTGTCACGAACAGTATCACATCTCAAGCTTGAATAAAGAATTTCACTCAGATGACGATTGATTCAAATCTCGACTTCTTCAAGAATCATGTAGGTATTTCTCTTATCTTTCTAAACAAAGCAAGATCACTTCATTTGGACGAGCGTACCTCAAAATACGACGTTTCAAACGCTTGATTTTCAGCAAGAGGCGCTTGACTTCAATCTTCTGTGTGTTTGCTTTTGCAGCTTTTGTACTTTTGACTTTCTTCACCCTTTTCTAGTCTTTCTTCTATTAGGGCTGCTAAAAAATTTATCCTCATCTGTTATAGTACTTGATGCTTCAGAACTATATTGAAATCTGTACCACATTTTCTGGTCAAGCTTGGACTCTGAATATCTTAATACTTCATTCAAAATTACATTTTCAGCCATCATAATGTTCTGCATTCCGAGTAGACGCTTGATTAGCTTCCCTGGAAAGTTCTTAAATGAGTTAAGGAGCAAGGTTATCCACTAGGCCCATTCACAAGGCTGTTTAAGTCGTAGCATTCTGACCAGTTAGCTTATTATGCTTCTTTAACCCTGTTACTGGCCGAATTAGGATTACCATTCAATGTCTTCACGAAAATTGTATATATGGATATTTGCTTGAATCAGACACCAGTTTCATCCAATTCGGACAACTACAGCTCAATATATGGTCATCAGATCCTACAAAGGTATGGCAGTCAGGAACAACATCACGTCACCAACATACGGACGCAATTTGACGAAGATAGAGATTGATTTCGCTCATGACCTCTGCCTGAAAATTGCAGATATTTCTCTGATCCTTCCAACGATACCAAGATCGATGCATTTGAACACCTTAATCTCCAAAAATTGTTATCAGACGCTTGCTTGTTCTGACTGCCATGAATAGTATCACATCTCAAGCGTGAATAAAGAATTTCACTCAGATAAAGATTGATTCAGATCTCGATTTGTTCAGCAATCATGCAGGTATTTCTCTTATCTTTATTGCCAAACCTTGATCACTTCCGTTACTTTTGTCTTTCTTCACGCTTTTATGGTCTTTCTTCTGTTGGGGTTGCTGAAGCTTTTGTCATCTTCTGTTACAGTACTTGATGCTTCAGAACTTTATTGAAAAGGGTACCTCATTTTATGGTCAAGCTTCGACTTTGAATATCTTAATACTTCATTCAAAATTACTTCTTCAGCCATCATAATGAACTGTATTCTGGGTAGATGCTTGATTAGCTTCACCGGACTCTTCTTAAATGGGTTAAGGGGCTTGGTTATCCACTAGTCACAATCACAAGGCTTTATAACTCGTAGCATTCCGACCAGTTAGCGTATTATGCTTGTTTGTCCTCGTCACTGGCCGCATTAGGATTCGATGTCCTCATGAAACTTGTAAATATGGATATTAGCTTTAATCAGACATCGGTTTCATCCAGTTCGGACAACTACTGCTCAATATATTGCAAACAGACGCTACAAAGGTATAAATGTCAGGAACAACTTCACGTCACCAACTTATGGATGTTATTTGACAAAGATAGAGATCGATTTCGCTCTTGACCTCTGCATGATAATTGCAAATATTTCTCTGAGCCTTCCAACGATACCAAGATCGATGCATTTGAACGCCTAAATCTCCAGAAATTGTCAGCAGACGGTTGCCTGTTCTGATTGTCATGAAAAGTATCACATCTCATGCTTGAATAAAGAATTTCACTCAGATAAAGATTGTTTCAGATCTAGACTTCTTCAGGAATCACTTAGGTATTTCTCTTATCTTTCTAACCAAACCAAGCTCCCTTCATTTGGACGAGCGTACCTCAAAATACGACGTCTCAAACGCTTGATTGTCGACAACAGGCGCTTGACTTGCTTTTGTACTTTTCTCTTTGTTCAAGCTTTTCTAGTTTTTCTGCTATTAGCGTTGCTAAAAATTTGGCTTCTTCTGTTACAGTACTTGCTGCTTCAGAACTTTATTGAAAAGGGTACCTCATTTTCTGGTCTAGCTTGGACTTTGAATATCGTAATACTTCATTCCAAATTACTTCTCTAGCCATCATAATGTTCTGCATTCCGAGTAGACGCTTGATTCGCTTCACTGGATGCTTCTTAAATGAGTTAAGAAGGTTGGTTATCCATTGGGTACAGTCACAAAGCTGTTTAACTAGTAGAATTCTAACCATCTAACCAGCTAGCGCATTATGCTTCTTTGACCCTGTTACTGGCCGCATTAGAATTCGATGTCTTCATGAAACTTGAATATATGGATATTGGCTTTAATCAGACACCGAATTCGTCCAATTCGGACAACTACAGCACAATATATGGTCATCAGACCCTACAAAGGTATGACCATCAAGAACAACATCACGTCACCAAATTACAGGTGTAATTTGACAAAGATAGAGATCGATTTTGCTCTGGACCTCTGCATGAAAATTGCAGATATTTCTCTGAGCCTTCCAATGATACCAAGTTCGATGCATTTGAATACATTAAGCTCCAATAATTATCAGCAGACACTTGCATGTTCTGATTGTCACGAACAGTACCACATCTCAAGCTTGAATAAAGAATTTCACTCAGATGACGATTGATTCAAATCTCGACTTCTTTAGGAATCATGTAGGTATTTCTCTTATCTTTCTAACCAAACCAAGATCACTTCATTTGGACGAGCGTACCTCAAAATACGACGTTTCAAACGCTTGATTGTTGGCAAGAGGCGCTTGACTTCAATCTTCTATGTTTCTGTTTTTGCAGCTTTTGTACTTTTGCCTTTCTTCACGCTTTCCTAGTCTTTCTTCTGTTAGGCCTGCTAAAAAAAATTATCTTCTTCTGTTATAGTACTTGATGCTTCAGAACTTTATTGAAATGCGTACCTCATTTTCTGGTCAAGCTTGGACTTTGAATATCTTAATACTTCATCCAAAATTACATCTTCAGCCATCATAATGTTCTGCATTCAGAGTAGACGCTTGATTAGCTTCCCTGGAAAGTTCTTAAATGAGTTAAGGAGCAAGGTTATCCACTGGGCCCATTCACAAGGCTGTTTAAGTCGTAGCGTTCTGACCAGTTAGCTTATTATGCTTCTTTAACCCTGTTACTGGCCGAATTAGGATTAGCATTCAATGTCTTCGCGAAAATTGTATATATGGATATTTGCTTGAATCAGACACTAGTTTCATCCAATTTGGACAACTACAGCTCAATATATGGTCATCAGGTCCTACAAAGGTATGACAGTCAGGAACAACATCACATCACCAACATACGGATGCAATTTGACGAAGATAGAGATTGATTTCGCTCATGACCTCTGCCTGAAAATTGCAGATATTTCTCTAATCCTTCCAACGATACCAAGATCGATGCACTTGAACACCTTAATCTCCAGAAATAGTTATCAGACGCTTGCATGTTCTGACTGCCATGAATAGTATCACATCTCAAGTGTGAATAAAGAATTTCACTCAGATAAAGATTGATTCAGATCTCGATTTGTTCAGCAATCATGTAGGTATTTCTCTTATCTTTATTGCCAAACCAAGATCACTTCATTGTCAGCAGCAGGCGCTTGACTTCAATCTTCCATGTTTTTGCTTTTGCAGATTTATTTCTTTTGTCTTTGTTCACGCTTTTCTAGTCTTTCTTCTGTTAGGGTTGCTAGAAATTTTGTCTTCTTCTGTTACAGTACTTGATACTTTAGAACTTTATTGAAAAGGGTACCTCATTTTCTGGTCAAGCTTGGACTTTGAATATCTTAATACTTCATTCCAAAATACTTCTTCCACCTTCATAATGTTCTGCATTCTGAGTAGACGCTTTATTAGCTTCACAGAACGCTTCTTGAATAAGTTAAGGCGCTTGGTTATCCACTAGGCATTTTAACTCGTAGCATTATGACCAGATAGCGTATTATGCTTCTTTGACCCTGTTACCGGCCGCATTAGAATTCGATATCTTCATGAAACTTGTATATATGGATATTACCTTTAATCGGACCCCGGTTTCATAAAATTCGGACAACTACAGCTCAATATATGGCCATCAGACGCTACAAAGGTATGACTGTCAGGAACAACATCACGTCACCAACTAACAGATGCAATGTGACAATGATAGCGATCGATTTCTCTCATGAGCTCGGCATGAAAATTCCAAAAATTTCTTTGAGCCTTCAAACGATACCAAGATCGATGCATTTGAAAAACTAAAGCTCATGAAATTGTTAGCAAACGCTTGCACGTTTTGATTGCCACGAACAGTATCACATCTTCTGTTAAGGTTGCTAAAAATTGTCTTCTTTTGTTACTGCACTTGATGCTTCAGAACTTTATTGAAAAGGTTACCTCATTTTCTGGTCAAGCATGGACTTTGAATATCTTAATACTTCATTCAAAATTACATATTCAGCCATCTTAATGTTCTGTATTCCGAGTAGACGCTTGATTAGCTTCACTGGACGCTTCTTAAATGAGTTAAGGTGCCTGGTTATAGATTGGGCACATTCACAATGCTGTTAAACTCGTAGCATTCCGACCTGTTAGCGTATTATGCTTCTTTGACCCTATTACAGGCCGAATTAGGATTTGATGTCTTCATGAAACTTGTATAGATGGCTATTAGTTTTAATCAGACACCGGTTTCATCCAATTCAGACAACTACAGCTTAATATATGGGCATCAGACCCTAAAAAGGTACAGTCAGGAACAACATCACGCCACCAAATTACGGATGCAATTTGACAAAGAGATCGATTTCGCCCTTGACCGCTGCTTGAAAATTACAGATATTTCTCTGATCTTTCCAGCGATACCAATATCGATGCTTTTGAACACCTAAAGCTCAAGAAATTGCCAGCAGACGCTTGCATGTTCTTATTGTCACGAACAGTACCACATCTCAAGCTTGAATTAATAATTTCAGCCAGAGAAAGATTGATTCAGATCTCGACTTCTTCAGGAATCATGTAGGTATTTCTCTTATCTCTCTAACCAAACCAAGATCACTTCATTTGGACAAACGTACCTCAAAATACGACGTTTCAAACGCTTGATTGTCACTTCTGTTAAGGTTGCTAGAAATTTTGTCTTCTTATGTTACAGTACTTGATGCTTCAGAACTTTAATGAAAAGGGTACCTCTTTTTTTGATCAAGCTTGGGCTTTGAATATCTTAATACTTCATTCAAAATTACATATTCAGCCACCATAGTGTTCTGTACTCCGAGTACACGCTTGATTAGCTTCACTGGATGCTTCTCAAATGAGTTAAGGCGCTTGGTTATAGATTGGGCACATTCACAAGGCTGTTTAACTCATAGCATTCCGACCAGTTAGCGTATTATGCTTCTTTGACCCTGTTACTGGCCGCATTAGAATTAGATGTCTTGTTGAAACTTGTATATATGGATATTACCTTTAATCGGACCCCGGTTTCATCAAATTCGGACAACTACAGCTCAATATATGGCCATCAGACGCTACAAAGATATGACTGTCAGGAACACCATCACGTCGACAACTAACGGATGCAATGTGACAAAGATAGAGATCAGTTTCTCTCCTGACCACGGCATGAAAATTGCAGAAATTTCTTTGAGCCTTCCAACGATACCAAGATCTATGCATTTGAACACCTGAAGCTCAAGAAATTGTTAGCAAACGCTTGCATGTTTTTATTGTCCCGAACAGTATCACATCTCAAGCTTGAATAAAGAATTTCAGTCAGACAAAGATTGATTCAGATCTCGACTTCTTCAGGAATCATGTAGGTATTTCTCTTATCTTTCTAACCAAAACAAGATCACTTCATTTGGACGAGCGTACCTCAAAATACGACGTTTCAAACGCTTGATTGTCAGCAACAGGCACTTGACTTCAATCTTCCGTGTTTTTGCTTTTGTAGATTTAGTACTTTTGTCTTTGTTCACGCTTTTCAAGTCTTTCTTCGGTTAGGGTTGCTAGAAGTTTTGTCTTCTTATGTTATAGTACTTTATGCTTCAGAACTTTATTGAAAAGGGAACCGCTTTTTCTTGTCAAGCTTGGACTTTGAATATCTTAATACTTTATTCAAAAACACTTCTTCAGCCATCATAATGTTCTGCATTCTGAGTAGACGCTTGATTAGCTTCACGGGACGCTTCTTGAATAAGTTAAGGCACTTAGTTATCCACAAGGCACTTTCACAAGGCATGTTAACTCGTAGCATTCTGACCAGATTGAATATTATGCTTCTTTGACCCGGTTACTGGCCGCATTAGAATTTGATATCTTCATGAAACTTGAATATATGGATATTAGTTTTAAACAGACACCGGTTTCATACAATTCGGACAACGACAGCTCAATATACGGGCATCAGACCCTACAAAGGTATGACAGTCAGGAACAACATCACGTCATCAAGTTACGGATGCAATTTGACATTGATAGAGATCATTTTCGCTCTTGACCTCTTCATGAAAATTGGATATATTTATCTGAGCCTTCCAGCGATACCAATATCGATGCATTTGAACACCTAAAGCTCAAGAAATCGTCCGCAGACGCTTGCATGTTCTGATTGTCACGAACAGTATCACATCTCAAACTTGAATAAAGAATGTCACTCAGATAAAGATTGAATCAGATCTCGTCTTATTCAAGAATCATGTAGGTATTTCTCTTATCTTTCTAACCAAACCAACATCACTTCATTTGGTGGATCATACCTCAAAATACGATGTTTCAAACGCTTGATTGTCGCCAACAGGCGCTTGACTTCAATCTTCCGAATTTTGCTTTTGCAGATTTATTTCTTTTGTCTTTGTTCACGCTTTTCGAGTCTTTCTTCTGTTGGGGTTCCTAGAAATTTTGTCTTCTTCTGTTATAGTACTTGATGCTTCAGATCTTTATTGAAAAGGGAACCTCATTTTTTGGTCAAGCTTGGACCTTGAATATCTAAATACTACATTCAAAAATACTTCTTCCGCCATCATAATGTTCTGCATTATGAGTAGATGCCTGATTTGCTTCACTGGACGCTTCTTGAATAAGTTAAGGCGCTTGGTTATCCACTAGGCACATTCACAAGGCATTTTAACTCGTAGCATTCTGACCAGTTAGCGTATTATGCTTCTTTGACCCTGTTACTGGTCGCATTAGAATTCGATGTCTTCATGAAACTTGTATATATGGATATTACCTTTAATCAGACCCCGGTTTCGTACAATTCGGACAACTACAGCTCAATATATGGCCATCAGACGCTACAAAGATATGACTGTCAGGAATAACATGACGTCCACAACTAACGGATGCAATGTGACAAAGATAGAGATCGATTTCTCTCTTGACCTCGGCATGAAATTTGAAGAAATTTCTTTGAGCCTTCCAATGATACCAAGATCGATGCATTTGAGCACCTAAAGCTCAAGAAATTGTTAGCAAATGCTTGCATGTTCTGATTGTCACGAACAGTATCACATCTCAAGCTCGAATAAAGAATTTCACTCAGATAAAGATTGATTCAGATCTTGACATATTCACGAATCATGTAGGTATTTCTCCTATATTTCTAACCAAACCAAGATCACTTCATTTGGAAGAGCGTACCTCAAAATACGACGTTTCAAACGCTTGATTGTCAGCAACAGGCACTTGACTTCAATCTTCCTTGTTTTTGCTTTTGCAGATTTAGTACTTTTGTCTTTGTTCACGCTTTTCTAGTCTTTATTCTATTAGGGTTGCTAGAAATTTTGTCTTCTTATGTTATAATACTTGATGCTTCGGAACTTTATTGAAAAGGGTACCTCATTTTCTGGTCAAGCTTGGACTTTGAATATCTTTATACTTCATTCAAAATTACGTATTCAGCCACCATAATGTTCTGTATTCCGAGTAGACGCATGATTAGCTTCACTGGACGCTTCTCAAATGATTTAAGGCGCTTGGTATAGATTGGGCACACTCACAAGGCTGTTTAACTCGTAGCATTCCGACTAGTTAGCATATTATGCTTCTTTGACCCTGTTACAGGCCGAATTAGGATTCGATGTCTTCGTGAAACTTGTATATATGGATACTAGTTTTAATCAGACACCGGTTTCATCCAATTCGGACAACTACAGCTCAATATATGGGCATCAGACCCTACAAAGGTATGACAGTTAGGAACAACATCACATCTCCAACTTACGGATGCAATTTGACCTTGATAGAGATCAATTTCGCTCTTGACCGCTGCATGAAAATTGCAGATATTTCTCTGAGCCTTCTAGAGGTACCAATATTGATGCATTTGAACACCTAAAACTCAAGAAATCATCAGCAGACGCTTGCATGTTCTAATTGTCACGAACAATATTGCATCTCAAGCATAAATAAAGAATTTCACTCAGATAAAGATTGATTCAGATCTCGACTTCTTCAGGATTCATGTAGGTATTTCTCTTATCCTTCTAACCAAACCTAGATCAATTTATTTGGACGAGCGTACCTCAAAATAGGGCGTTTCAAACGCTTTTTTTGTCGGCAACAGGCACTTGACTTCAATCTTCCGCATTTTTGCTTTTGCAGATTTAGTAATATTGTCGTTGTTCACGCTTTTCGAGTCTTTCTTCCGTTAAGGTTGCTAGAAATTTTGCCTTCTTATATTACAGTACTTGATGCTTCAGAACTTTATTGAAAAGGGTACCTCATTTTCTGGTCAAGCTTGGACTTTGAATATCTTTATACTTCATTCAAAATTACATATTCAGCCATCATAATGTTCTGTATTCCAAGTAGACCCTTGATTAGCTTCACTGGACGCTTCATAAATGAGTTAAGGTGCTTGGTTATAGATTGGGTACATTCACAAGGCTATTTAACTCGTAGCATTCCGACCAGTTATCGTATTATGCTTCTTTGACCCTTTTAAAGGTCGAATTAAGATTCGATGTCTTCATGAAACTTGTATATATGGATACTAGTTTTAATCGGACATGGGTTTCATACAATTCGGACAACTACAGCTCAATATATGGGCATCAGACCCAACAAAGGTATGACAATCAGGAACGACATCACGTCACCAAATTACCGATGCAATTTGACAAAGATAGAGATCGATTTCGCTCTTGACCTATGCATGAAAATTGCAGATATTTCTCTGAGCCTTCCAGCGATACCAATATCGAAGCTTTTGAACACCTAAAGCTCAAGAAATTGTCAGCAAACACTTGCATGTTCTGATTGTCACGAACAATATCACATCTCAAGCATAAATAAAGAATTTCACTCAGATAAAGATTGATTCAGATCTCGACTTCTTCAGGAATCATGTATCTCTCAAACCAAACCAAGATCACTTCATTTGGACGAGAGAACTTCAAAATACGACATTTCAAACGATTGATTGTCGGCAACAGGCGCTTGACTTCAATCTTCCGTGTTTTTGCTTTTTCAGATTTAGTACTTTGGTCTATGTTCATGCTTTTCTAGTCTTTCTTCTGTTAGCGTTGCTAGAAATTATTTCTTCTTATGTTACAGTACTTTATGCTTCGGAACTTTATTGAAAAGGGTACCTCTTTTTCTGGTCAAGCTTGGACTTTGAATATCATAATACTTCATTCAAAAATACTTCTCCATCCATCATAATGTTTTGCATTCTGAGTAGACGCTTGATTAGCTTCACTGGACACATTCACAAGGCATTTTAACTCGTAGCATTCTGACCAGTTAGCGTATTATGCTTCTTTGACCCTGTTATTGGCCGCATTAGAATTCGATGTCTTCATGAAACTTGTATATATGGATATTAACTTTAATGGGACGCCGGTTTCATACAATTCGGACAACTACAGCTCAATATATGACCATCAGACGCTAGAAAGGTATGTCTGTCAGGAACAACATCACGTCACCAACTAACGGATGCAATGTGACAAAGATAGATATCAATTTCTCTCTTGACCTCGACATGAAAATTGCAGAACTTTCTCTGAGCCTTCCAACGATACCAAGATTGATGCATTAGAAAACCTAAAGCTTCAGAACTTTATTGAAAAGGGTACCTCATTTTGTGGTCAAGCTTGGACTTTGAATATCTTAATACCTCATTCAAAAATACTTCTTCCGCCATCATAATGTTCTGCATTCTGAGTAGATGCTTGATTAGCTTCACTGGATGCTTCTTGAATAAGTTAAGGCGCTTAGTTATTCACTAGGCACATTCACAAGGCATTTTCACTGATAGCATTCTGACCAGTTAGCGTATTATGCTTCTTTGACCCTGTTACTGGCCGCATTAGAATTTGATGTCTTCATGAAACTTGTATATATGGATATTACCTTTAATCGGACCCCGGTTTAATACAATTCGGATAACTACTGCTCACTATATGGCCATCAGACGCTACAAAGATATGACTGTCCGGAACAACATCACGTCGACAACTAACGGATGCAATGTGACAAAGATAGAGTTCGATTTCTCTCTTGAAGTCGGCATGAAAATTGCAGAAATTTCTCTGAGCCTTCCAACGATACCAAGATCGATGCATTCGAACACCTAAAGCTCAAGAAATTGTTAGGAAACGCTTGCATGTTCTGATTATCAAGAACAGTATCACATCTCAAGCTTGAATAAAGAATTTCACTCAGATAAAGATTGATTCAGATATTGACATATTCACGAATCATGTAGGTATTTCTCCTATCTTTCTAACCAAACCAAGATCACTTGATTTGGAAGAGCGTACCTCAAAATATGACGTTTCAAACGCTTGATTGTCAGCAACAGGCACTTGACTACAATCTTCCCTGTTTTTGCTTTTGCAGATGTAGTACTTTTGTCTTTGTTCACTCTCTTCTAGTCTTTATTCTGTTAGGGTTGCTAGAAATTTTGTCTTCTTATGTTATAGTACTTGATGCTTCAGAACTTTATTGAAAAGGGTACCTCATTTTCTGGTCAAGCTTGGACTTTGAATATCTTTATACTTCATTCAAAATTACATATTCGGCCACCATAATGTTCTGTATTCCGAGTAGACGCTTGATTAGCTTCACTGGACGCTTCTCAAATGAGTTAAGGCGCTTGGTTACAGATTGGGCACATTCACAAGGCTGTTTAACTCGTAGCATTCCGACTAGTTAGCGTATTATGCTTCTTTGACCCTGTTACAGGCCGAATTAGGATTCGATGTCTTCATGAAACTTGTATCTATGGATACTAGTTTTAATCAGACACCGGTTTCATCCAATTCGGACAACTACAGCTCGATATACGAGATCAGACCCTACAAAGGTATGACAGTCATGAACAACATTACGTCACCAACTTACGGATGCAATTTCACCTTGATAGAGATCAATTTCGCTCTTGATCTCTGGATGAAAATTGCAGATATTTCTCTGAGCCTTCTAGCGATACCAATATTGACGCATTTGAACACCTAAAGCTCAAGAAATCATCAGCAGACGCTTTCATGTTCTGATTGTCGCGAACAATATCACATCTCAAGCATGAATGAAGAATTTCACTAGGATAAAGATTGATTCAGATCTCGACTTCTTCAGGAATCATTTAGGTATTTCTATTATCCTTCTAACCAAACCTAGATCAATTTATTTGGACGAGCGTACCTCAAAATACGACATTTCGACGATTGATTGTCGGCAACAGGCGCTTGACTTCAATCTTCCGTATTTTTGCTTTTGCAGATTTAGTACTTTGGTCTATGTTCATGCTTTTCCAGTCTTTCGTCTGTTAGGGTTGCTAGAAATTATTTCTTCTTGTGTTACAGTACTTTACGCTTCAGAACTTTATTGAAAATGGTACCTCTTTTTCTGGTCAAGCTTGGACTTTGAATATCTTAATACTTAATTCAAAAATACTTCTCCAGCCATCATAATGTTCTGCATTCTGAGTAGACGCTTGATTAGCTTCACTGGACACTTCTTGAATAAGGTAAGGCGCTTGGTTATCCGCTAGGCACATTCACAAGGCATTTTAACTCGTAGCATTCTGACGAGTTAGCGTATTATGCTTCATTGACCCTGTTATTGCCCGCATTAGAATTCGATGTCTTCATGAAACTTGTATATATGGATATTAACTTTAATGGGACGCCGGTTTCATACAATTCGGACAACTACAGCTCCATATATGGCCATCAGACGCTACAAAGGTATGACTGTCAGGAATAACATCACGTCACCAACTAACGGATGCAATGTGACAAAGATAGATATCAATTTCTCTCTTGACCTCGACATGAAAATTGCAGAACTTTCTCTGAGCCTTCCAACGATACCAAGATTGATGCATTTGAAAACCTAAAGATTCAGAACTTTATTGAAAAGGGTACCTCATTTTGTGGTCAAGCTTGGACTTTGAATATCTTAATACTTCATTCAAAAATACTTCTTCCACCATCATAATGTTCTGCATTCTGAGTAGACGCTTGATTAGCTTCACTGGATGCTTCTTGAATAAGTTAAGGCGCTTGGTTATTCACTAGGCACATTCACAAGGCATTTTAACTCATAGCATTCTGACCAGTTAGCGTATTATGCTTCTTTGACCCTGTTACTGGCCGCATTAGAATTCGATGTCTTCATGAAACTTGTATATATGGATATTACCTTTAATCGAACCCTGATTTCATACAATTCGGACAACTATAGCTCATTATATGGCCATCAGACGCTACAAAGATATGAATGTCAGGAACAACATCACGTCGACAAGTAACGGATGCAATGTGACAAAGATAGAGTTCGATTTCTCTCTTGACCTCCATCTGAAAATTGCAGAAAATTCTCTGAGCCTTCCAACGATACCAAGATCGATGCATTTGAATATCTAAAGCTCAAGAAATTGTTAACAAACGCTTGCATGTTCTGATTGTCACGAACAGTATCACTTCTCAAGCTTGAATAAAGAATTTCACTCAGATAAAGATTGATTCAGATCTCGACTTCTTCAGGAATCATGTAGGTATTTCTCTTATCTTTCTAACCAAACCAAGATCACTTCATTCGGACGACTGTACCTCCAAATACGACATTTCAAACGCTTGATTGTCAACAACAGGCACTTGACTTCAATCTTCCGTGTTTTTGCCTTTGCAGATTTTGTACTTTTGTCTTTGTTCACGCTATTCTAGTCTTTCTTCTGTTAGGGTTGCTAGAAATTTTGTGTTCTTATGTTACAGTGCTTGATGCTTCAGAACTTTTTTGAAAAGGGTACCGCTTTTTCTGGTCAAGCTTGGACTTTGAATATCTTAATACTTCATTCAAAAATACGTCTTCAGCCATCATAATGTTCTGCATTCTGAGCAGATGCTTGATTAGCTTCACTGGACGCTTCTTGAATAATTTCAGGCACTTGGTTATCCCCAAGGCATATTCACAAGGCATTTTAACTCGTAGCATTCTGACTAGTTAGAGTATTATGCTTCTTTGACCCTGTTAATGACCGCATTAGAATTCGATGTCTGCATGAAACTTGTATATTTGGATATTAACATTAATGGGACGCCTCTTTCATACAATTCGGACAACTACAGCTCAATATGTGGCTATCAGACGCTACAAAGGTATGACTATCGGGAACAACATCACGTCACTAACTAACGGATGCAACGTGACAAAGATAGAGATCGATTTCTCTCTTGACCTCGGCAAGAAAATTGCAGAAATTTCTCTGAGCCTTCCAACGATACCAAAATCTATGCATTTGAAAATCTAAAGCTCAAGAAATTGTTAGCAAACGCTTGCATGTTCTGATTGTCACGAACAATATCACATCTTAAGTCTGAATAAAGAATTTCACTCAGATAAAGATTGATTCAGATCTCGACTTCTTCAGGAATCGTGTATGTATTTCTCTTATCTTTCTAACCAAACCAAGATCACTTCATTTGGATGAGCGTACCTCAAAATATGACAATTCAAACGCATGATTGTCGGCAACAGGTGCTTCACTTCAATCTTCGTTGTTTTTGGTTTTGCAGCTTTTGTACTTTTGTCTTTGTCCATGCTTTTCTAGTCTTTCTTCTGTTAAGGTTGCTAAAATTTTTGTTTTCTTCTGTTACAGTACTTGATGCTTCAGAACTTTATTGAAAAGGGTACCTCATTTTCTGGTCGAGCTTGGACTTTGAATATCTTAATACTTCATTCAAAATTACATATTCAGCCATCATAATATTCTGTATTCCGAGTAGACCCTTGATTAGCTTCACTGGACGCTTCTTAAATGAGTTAAGGCGCTTGGTTATAGATTGGGCACATTCACAAGGCTGTTTAACTCGTAGCATTCCGACCAGTTAGCGTATTATGCTTCTTTGACCCTGTCAAAGGTCGAATTAGGATTCAATGTCTTCATGAAACTTGTATATATGGATATTTGTTTTAATCGAACACCGGTTTCATCCAATTCGGACAACTACAGCTCAATATATAGGCAGCAGACCCTACGAAGGTATGACAGTCAAGAACAACATCACATCACCAAATTACGGATGCAATTTGAAAAAGATAGAGATCGATTTCGCTCTTGACCTCTAAATGAAAATTGTATATATTTCTCTGAACCTTCCAGCGATACCGATATCGATGCTTTTGAGCACCGAATGCTCAAGAAATTGTCAGCAGACGCTTTTGTGCTGATGGTCACGAACAGTATCACATCTCAAGCTTGAATAAAGAATTTCACTCAGATAAAGATTGATTCATATCTCGACTTCTTCAGGAATCATGTATCTTTCTAACCAAACCAAGATCACTTCTTTTGGATGAGCATACCTCAAAATACGGTGTTTCAAACGCTTGATTGTCAGCAACAGGCGCTTGACTTCAATCTTCCGTGTTTTTGCTTTTACAGATTTAGTTCTTTTTTCTTTGTTCACGCTTTTCTAGTCTTTCTTCTGTTAGGGTTGCTAGAAATTATGCCTTCTTCTGTTACAGTACTTGATGCTTCAGAACTTTATTGAAAAGGTACCTCATTTTTTGGTCAAGCTTGGACTTTGAATATCTTAATACTTCATTTAAAAATACTTCTTACGCCCTCATAATGTTCTGCATTCTGAGTAGATGCTTTATTAGCTTCACAGGACGCTTCTTGAATAAGTTAAGGCGCTTTGTTATCCACTAGGCACATTCACAAGGCATTTTAACTCGTAGTATTCTGACCAGATACCGTATTATGCTTCTTTGACCCTGTTACCGGCCGCATTAGAATTCGATGTCTTCTTGAAACTTGGATATATGGATATTAGTTTCAATCAGACACCAGTTTCATCCAATTCGGACAACTACAGCTCAATATATGTGCATCAGACCCTACAAAGGTATGACAGTCAGGAACAACATCACGCCACCAACTTACGGATGCAATTTGACATTGATAGAGATCGATTTCGCTCTTGACCTCTGCATGAAAATTGGAGATATTTATTTCCGCCTTCCAGCAATACCAATATTGATGCATTTGAACACCTAAAGCTCAAGAAATCATCAGCAGACGCTTGCATGTTCTGATTGTCACGAACAGTATCACATCTCAAGCTTGAATAAAAAGTGTCACTCGGATAAAGATTGATTCAGATCTCGACTTCTTCAGGAATCATGTAGGTATTTCTCTTATCTTTCTAACCAAACCAAGATCACTTCATTTGGATGACCGTACCTCAAAATACGACGTTTCAAACACTTGACTGTCAGTAACAGGCACTTAAATTCAATCTTCCGTGTTTTTACTTTTGCAAATTTTGTACTTTTGTCTTTGTTCACGCTTTTCTAGTCTTTCTTCTGTTAGGGTTGCTAGAAATTTTGTCTTCTTATGTTACAGTCCTAGATGCTTTAGAACTTTATTGAAAAGGGTATCTCATTTTATGGTCAAGCTTGGACTTTGAATATCTTAATACTTCATTCAAAATTACTTCTTCAGCCATCATAATGTTCTGCATTCTGAGTAGACGCTTGATTAGCTTCACTGGATGCTTCTTGAATAAGTTAAGGCGCTTGGTTATCCACAAGGCACATTCACAGGGCATTTTAACCCGTAGCATTCTGACTAGTTAGCATATTATGCTTCTTTGACCCTGTTTTTGGCCGCATTATGTAACGCCCCAATTTTCACATTTCACAATTCTTCAGTATTTAAACGTTTGTATTTTATAGGAGGGTTTAGAGAACGAAATAAAATATTCTGAGAACATAGGCATGCCTTACACAACCATAGGAAGCCATGGTTAAGTTTTGGGCGAAAGCTCAAACGGAGCCCGGTCTGCGTTTTTCACGAATAGTAGTCTTTTTCTGCTATCAAGACCTAATTTCGACTCGTGATCGAAACAGTTAGGTTTTATATTTTATTTCCAACAATATTGGTTATTTTGAAAATATTCAAAATAAATAAGTCGTCATACGACTTTCTTGGGCGAAAACCTAAATCGGGTGAAGAACAGAGCTGAATACGAGATTTCAATGACCCGCTACTGATAAGATTGAAGTCACATGGTGTGCTATGACTCATCAGTGTAATGATTACGTTTAGAAAATATCTGGACGTGAAATGACTAAAATGCCCTTGACCCTTTTCATAATTACCATTTGCCCTTGAATGAAAAGGCTGTTTTGCCCCTGAGAATTTATGGAATAACCATTCTGACCCTGTGACTCACCATGTCATCATTACCTTTCTAAAAATATCTAGATATTTATAGGGGAAATGACATTTACGCCCCTAGTCGTTGAAGGAATTACCAAATTACCCTTTTGGTTATTTACAAGTTTGACATGACATCAAAATATATATTTCTCTCTTTCTCTCTCTTGGCCATTTCGAATATCACTCTTTCTCTGTCTTATCTCACTTGTTCTTCATCTTCTCTCACTTGCTCTTCCAAGTTCATAGAGTTCTTCATGTGTTCTTCACTTTTTTCTTCACTTTCATCTTGAAACTTGAAAGTTTTTGTTGAAATCAAGTTGTTTCTCTTCAAGACTTTGAATCTAGGAGGTATTAACTCCATCCTAGCTTTCTTAATCTCTCTATTTCATCTCTTGAATCTTTTGATTCATGAAGATCCAACTTTGATCCATAAACTTTGAAAATTCATAAAAAAAGTGTAGAAAAATCCTTTTGATACCAAATCAATTTCTATGATCTAGTTTCATCATTGTCTTTCATTATCCAAGGGCATGAAATCAAATAAGTTTTCTATCCATATCTTCTTAAAGTGGCCGAAATCTTCATGGTAAGAAAGGATGAGTTTTTGACTCAAGTTTTGAGTAATAAGACTTAATCTAGTGTTGTGTGTACTTGAGGATCATGGATCCAAGAGTTGGAAACCAAATGAGCTTGCTCGCTCATATGGATTTTCTTGGCCGAAACCTCCATGTGTTGGTGGATGGGATTTTGGCTCAAGTTTTGGAGTAATAGGCTTTGATCTAGCCTTAGTATACCTTGTAAGGATGGAATCCAAGAGATAGGAATTTTTGGACATCCCTAGCTATTTTTTTATAGCTCCATGGCCAAATCCTATATAGGTAGGAATAGGAATATTTGTGTTATGTAATATTGATATTTGGATTGATTATGTGTATGTAGTTCTGATTGGTTGATCGGACGAGGAATCGGGAGGATTCGCGAGCCGATCGGACGACTTTTGATCGGAGGATAGCTCGGAGGATAACTACAACGGGTAAGGGGAGTTTACCTGAGGGATTTTACGATAACAATATGTTATCCGTGATTGATTTGTGTAGCTCTGTTGGAGCTTCGTTGTGATTGTAATAATGATCTATGCTTTAGTATGCTTTACTATGTTTTAGCATATGTTGATGATGATGTATGCTTGGATGGAAAATGTTTTCATGTATGTTGAAAACCATACTTTGATCTCTAGATCAAGTAAGGATTTTTATGCTTGATTCTGATTGAATGATGCATGATTATTTTTCATCATTATATTGTGAGCTTTTGACCTATAACTTGTCAAATAGGTGAAGCAAAATCTTCACATCCCATTGAGGGGGCATTCGGCCATGACGAAAGAAACAAGAAGAACACTTGTTGTTCTTGAACATTTAAAATTCTTAAAGTAAGAAATCGTTTTAATATAACTTATGTTTCAAAGGAAAACAATAAGTGATTTGATCCAAAGATTAAGTAAAGTTTCAACTTTTAAGCGTCTTCACCAAAGTGAAACATGTCTTTTACTTTAACCTTAGTTTATCTAAGAGATCAAGTGATTTAAAAGTAAAATAAAGAAGTGTTTTCATAAGAAGTTAAATATAGTTTCATAAGGCATTTTCTTTATCTTAAAACGAAGACGAAGTTCATCTTAAAACGAAGACAAAGTTATTTTTCAAACATAGTGGAGACCTTTTATCCTTAAGTTGATTAAATCAATCATAGTTAAGGAAGTTAGATGAGATTACATTTCCTTTCCATTAACTTAGACCATGGTTTTACGCTAAGTTAAGTACCGAAGAACACTTTTCAAAAATAGTTAAGGTACTTTGCTTGAGGCAAGTGCAACGTATTTCAAATCCAATGAGTTTTCAAATGAGAACAGTTTTGTTACCAAAATAGTTTTTAACTCTTAATCGTAAAGTTTTACGCGTGAAAACCTAAGTTAAGTAATTAACTTAGAGTTGAAGACAAGGGATAATTAAGTATGGTATGTGGTGGAACAAGACCATGTACTATACCATTGATGACTTAATGCATCAATGACTTCATAAGACTTAAATGAATCAACATTTATTTCATTAATTGAAAATCAAGGAGTAATATCTTAGAAAGGATCAAAGACTTATCTAAGAGGATTCTCAATCCTTCTTCATAATACTTAGGGTTTGAGATGTGATTCATAAGACACAAACACAAACAAGAAATGTTTTGGGTTTTGAAACAGTCGTTCGATTGTTTCAGTCTTGTAATAATTGGGATGAGAGGGACCCTGAGGCTGTGCAGGTATGGGACTGTACGGTTAAAGGAATCCTGAGGCTATGCAGGTATGGGACTGTATAGTTGAAGGAAAGCTAGTGAGAATTGATTGGTACTACCTATACCAACAAGATCCGTCTTCTTTTCGGAAGCTTAGAACATAAGAACTCCAAAGTTAAGCGTTCTTGACTTGGAGTAATTGTGAGATGGGTGACCTTCTGGGAAGTTTCCTAGAAAGCGTGTGAGTGAGGACAAAGCATGCTGAAAAGACTTGTGTTGGTTTGCGGGGACAGTCGGCAATTCCGAAAGCAGCCCGGATCATTCCAAAGGAATCACATGATATGCTGTTAACGGTGACGATCTTCAATGGTCTTTTTGGAGGTATCAGGGTTGGAAGGGCTGACATGTAACCAGTTGGTAGCTCTTCTGTGTCCTGGCGAATCCGAGCAATACACTGATATCCTCTACTAGATGCCGTACTTTTCATGTTTGGTCAAGAGTGTTTCCGTAAAGCCAGATACGTGCACGTTACAAATGTTGTAGCATCTTACTCATGGCTGGCAATAACCGGAACATGTCCTCCCATTCACTCTCTCCGACTGTTTGTTAGCTCCATGGAGTAGGGGTTAGAGTTTTACCCTTGTGGCATATGGCTGTTGATGATTACATTTGCTTAGTGTACATCACCATTTTGCTTTCAAGATGTGTTATGCTGTTAATTGATAAATATGATATATTGCGATTTATGGTACGCATGTTGGATATGTTGTTACCTGGTGTGTTGCCCTGTGTTACTTCTGTTGTTATGCTGTGTTGATACTACATATGTTCATATGCTGTTTTGTGTGTCGTGCATGTAGTTATCGCGTTTAAATCCATATATTGGTTACTCACCTTTGCTTGTACATGTTGGACACCCTGTTGTGTTTTTGGATACGTGTACAGATACTTCTCAATGGTCTTTTGGGTCACTTCAGGACCCTATAGCTTGTGTTTCTCGATGCCTAAGATGAAGATGTGTGGACTGTCGACGACGAGACCCAGTCTCAGTGGTATGATGCATACTAGGTAGTAGACTCTATTGTCCATAGAGTTCTTTTATCAAACCAGCTCTTAGGATTTTTAATGTATAATGTTGAGAAAGTTGGTGTATGTGATTTTGAAAACCTCTGTATAGTTTGGAACTTCTGTATGAAAGACAATTTCAAGAAAACTTTTATGTGATGGTTTAAGGTTTGTGAATAGACCCAGTTATGTGTATTGTCAAGAATGGTGTGATTTAATTATTGTGATGTGTATATCACTTTCTGAATTATTATGCCGAAAACTTTTTACACCCGAGTTTTCTGACTTAAAGTAAATTATTTCCGAAAGTAACCAGCAATTATCTTTTAAATTTATTTCCGCACGTGTTCTTCATGTAATACCCAAGGGGGTGTTACATTAGTGGTATCAGAGCTGGTCGAGTCTTTCGGGAACCTTGGGGAATAGGTCTATTGTGATTTTGTTGTGTGATCTCTGGCTGAACTTGAGTGAATTGTTTCCTTGTCGAAACAATGTGTGTTGACACACAAGCATGTGTGTTTTGATGGGTTCTGATTGGGTTTAGGCCTTGTAAGAACTCATGATTAGTAAATGGTACTTGTATTCATGTTGACACGTTGTTTATCCTTTTGGGATTGTGTCAGACATTTGGACAAGTATGCCTTAGACAGATAGAAGAATACCTAAAGTTTTTAAAGTAGATGCATTGGTAGCTAGTGAGCGACTAAAGGAATGGCAAGATAACGACATGCTCGTTAATAGAGTTGAAAGGCTGGAATGGAATCCAAGTAGAGCATTGGAAGTATAGTAAGACCTTAGTGGACCTCGAGAATAGTTATGACGGTGATTGTGAGCTTAAGCATTCTCGGACGCAGAAATCTATTGGAAAACCACTAAGAAATTACTAATTCCTTCGTATTTTTAGATGACCGCTTAAGTCATGGGAATGGAGTAGGAGAATGAAGACTTGATGATTGGAAAAATGAGAATTTGTATAACTGTGCTGTGATGATTCGATGTTGGTTTAATCATATAATTTAAGTTAGCCTATACAATAGTGATAGTTTTCCGGATACTCAATGATAAGTTGTCACACTGACTACCCATAGCCTGTTGACAGTAAAAGGAGCTGTAATGACTTGAATAGGTCGATATGATTGGACTTCCTAGAGTAGTTACACCTGATGAGGATCTTTGTTCGAAAGGATAGGACTTAGGAGCCTGATGATAGTTCAACGATGATTTCCCTTGAAGTGTGGTAATCACGTGAAGTTTCTTCTGATAGTATTTTAAAAAAAACGATTGGAGCCTTCGCTGTTGTGAATTTGATTGATAGGATAATTGCCCCTGTTAGGACAGATGAAAGGTTACACCTTATGAGTGGACTTGTAATCCAAGCTGATGATGGTGAAGAGTAAGTATGATACCTCAGTATAAACTTTCAAATGTTGCGAATGATCAGAGACTGAGTGAACCGGAATTGGAAGATGAATTTTGATTATAGAATAAGTGTCCTTAGGACTGGTATCAGTAGAGGAAAGAATCATAAGGAATCCTATATGGATGGGAGTATTGTCTTGTTAATAGAACTTAAGACATTGACTGGTATAGATAAGTAAGAAAGATAAGTTTGGACTCGCTGCAACCACAATTATCTTAAGATATTGTTGACTCTTTGTTTCGATACTTTCGATTTTCGAGGACTTGGGCTGAAGCCTGCGAGGAAAGTTTCCAAGGATTAAAGAGAAGGTTAATTACTTCACCTGTGTTAGTACTGCCTGATCTCAAGAGAACATTTGTGTTCACACTCCTACATATTCCTCAGTGTATTAGACAATTAAGTGAATTGGTTAAATGGTGTCCATTGGTCTGGATATTTTCATATTATGTCACTGAAAGATTTGTTATGACTATTTCTTGAGTTATAACATAAACAACTTCTTGATACTGAAAGTTTCTTGACGAAACTTAGTCTAATCACTTTTACTTTTGGTAAATGTGATCCAGTCTGATTTTTTGGCCAGACTGTTTATCTTTTGATTCCCAAATCTATTGGAAGGCTCTTATGAAAGAAGGGACTTTATTAGAGTCATGGTTGTAAACATGTATTAGGTATGCATTTTTACACTCACGAACCTACTGAAGAATCTTTTTACATACTGGACATTCCTGCATTCTTTCAGAGTGGTAAAATTCTTCTGTATACTTTCTTATGAGAGTAAGACCAGGAAAAATTTCCCTTGTTGAAAATTTCTTTCTTTAATCTTCAAGGATCGAGTAGAGATCGAGTTCAACTGATCATCTTTAACTCAAGTGGACGAGTAAGAAGGACGTTTTGATCTTTGGAAGGTTGGTTAGGAGTAAGTATAGTAGCTAACTGCGAACAACCTTTCAGCAGAATAGACAAGAAGTGATGGAAGTTTTGCAGAAGATATAGTTGTGATTGATAAGATGTGAATCTTTAAGATCAATCTGAGAAAGTGAGACAATTACTATGAGTCACGTATTGACCAAGGCAGAATAGTATTTGAAAGACCTAGGGTAATGATCAATGTCTATAGTTAAGATTAATTGTATGAGTTTGAAGAATTATAAGAAAATGTTCTTAGTAGTTTTACCTAAGCTGGATATAAGCAGAAAAGGAGACTTTCTGAGTAGAAATAAGTTGTTAGAAAAATTCAAGTCTTATGAATTTGGGTAAATTTACCCGATGCGATTTCTTTTGGTTGTAGTTGCATTAAGAGATGCAATCAGGTTCTGTAAGATCGAGGTGCATGATTATGATGTAAGTTGGAGAGGTGGACTACGTTCAAAAGGAACTAAGACTAAGATTGGATATCTTGGATTGGAAATGATGGAGGTATTGTACAAGAAATGTGTATTGTAGTTTAAATCTTGGTGTTAACAGTAAGAGTTAAAGATGTCAAAGGAAGATTTTCCCAAGTGGATTAGTGTTGAAAGAAAAGTGGTTAAGTTTAATTATACTTCTCACATGTGAAGAAACTAAGGTAAGATATTAAAGTATGGATTGAGGATAAACGATTTGATTTTAATGGTAAATCAAACGGAGAATAAGTATGAAGTTGTCATTAGGTTACAATATTACGTAGGGAAGAATTATGCACGGGGCACAATGTGGAACCTAGGGATTAAGAAATCTTGTTTAGTTTTGAGTCACGAAATTTCGAGGATGAAATTCTTTTAAGAGGGGTAGGAATGTAACGCCCCAATTTTCACATTTCACAATTCTTCAGTATATAAACGTTTGTATTTTATAGGAGGGTTTAGAGAACGAAATAAAATATTCTGAGAACATAGGCATGCCTTACACAACCATAGGAAGCCATGGTTAAGTTTTGGGCGAAGCTCAAACGGAGCCCGATCTGCGTTTTTCACGGATAGTAGTCTTTTTCTACTATCAAGACCTAATTTTGACTCGTGAACAAAACGGTTAGGTTTTATATTTTATTTCCAACAATATTGGTTATTTTGAAAATATTCAAAATAAATAAGTCGTCATACGACTTTCTTGGGCGAAAACCTAAATCGGGTGAAGAACAGAGCTGAATACGTAATTTCAATGACCCGCTACTGATAAGATTGAAGTCACATGGTGTGCTACGACTCATCAGTGTAATGATTACGTTTAGAAAATATCTGGACGTGAAATGACTAAAATGCCCTTGACCCTTTTCATAATTACCATTTGCCCTTAAATGACAAGGCCGTTTTGCCCCTGAGAATTTATGGAATAACCATTCTGACCCTGTGACTCACCATGTCATCATTACCTTTCTAGAAATATCTAGATATTTATAGGGGAAATGACATTTATGCCCCTAATCTTTGAAGGAATTACCAAATTACCCTTTTGGTTATTTACAAGTTTGCCATGACATCAAAATATATATTTCTCTCTTTCTCTCTCTTGGCCATTTCGGCCATCACTCTTTCTCTCTCTTCTCTCTCTTGTTCTTCATCTTCTCTCACTTGTTCTTCCAAGTTCATAGAGTTCTTCATGTGTTCTTCACATTTTTCTTCATTTTGATCTTGAAACTTGAAAGTTTTTGGTGAAATCAAGTTGTTTCTCTTCAAGACTTTGAATCTAGGAGGTATTAACTCCATCCTAGCTTTCTTAATCTCTCTATTTCATCTCTTGAATCTCTTGATTCATCAAGATCCAACTTTGATCCATAAACTTTGAAAATTCATAAAAAAGTGTAGAAAAATCCTTTTGATACCAAATCAATTTCTATGATCTAGTTTCATCATTCTCTTTCATTATCCAAGGGCATGAAATCAAATAAGTTTTCTAGCCATATCTTCTTAAAGTGGCCGAAATCTTCATGGTAAGAAAGGATGAGTTTTTGACTCAAGTTTTGATTAATAAGACTTAATCTAGTGTTGTGTGTACTTGAGGATCATGGATCCAAGAGTTGGAAACCAAATGAGCTTGCTAGCTCATATGGGTTTTCTTGGCCGAAACCTCCATGTGTTGGTGGATGGGATTTTGGTTCAAGTTTTGGAGTAATAGGCTTTGATCTAGCCTTAGCACACCTAGTAAGGATGGAATCCAAGAGATTGGAATTTTTGGACATCCCTAGCTTTTTTTTTATAGCTCCATGGCCGAATCCTATATAGGTAGGAATAGGAAGATTTGTGTTATGTAATATTGATGTTTGGATTGATTATGTGTATGTAGTTGTGATTGGTTGATCAAACGAGGAATCGGGAGGATTCGCGAGCCGATCGGACGACTTTTGATCGGAGGATAGCTCGGAGGATAACTACAACGGGTAAGGGGAGTTTGCCTGAGGGATTTTACGATAACTATATGTTATCCGTGATTGATTTGTGTAGCTCTGTTGGAGCTTCGTTGTGATTGTAATAATGATCTATGCTTTAGTATGCTTTACTATGTTTTAGCATATGTTGATGATGATGTATGCTTGGATGGAAAATGTTTTCATGCATGTTGAAAACCATAATTTGATCTCTAGATCAAGTAAGGATTTTTATGCTTGATTATGATTGAATGATGCATGATTATTGTTCATCATTATCTTGTGAGCTTTTGAGCTATAACTTGTCAAATAGGTGAAGCAAAATCTTCACATCCCATTGAGGGAGCATTCGGCCATGACCAAAGAAAAAGGAAGAACACTTGTTGTTCTTGAACATTTAAAATTCTTAAAGTAAGAAATTGTTTTAATGTAACTTATGTTTCAAAGGAAAACAATAAGTGATTTGATCCAAAGATTAAGTAAAGTTTCAACTTTTAAGTGTCTTCACCAATGTGAAACATGTCTTTTACTTTAACCTTAGTTTATCTAAGTGATCAAGTGATTTAAAAGTAAAATAAAGAAGTGTTTTCATGAGAAGTTAAATATAGTTTCATAAGGCATTTCCTTTATCTTAAAACGAAGACGAAGTTCATCTTAAAATGAAGACAAAGTTCTTTTTCAAACATAGTGGAGACATTTTATCCTTAAGTTGATTAAATGAATCATAGTTAAGGAAGTTAGATGAGATTACATTTCCTTTCCATTAACTTAGACCATGGTTTTACGCTAAGTTAAGTACCGAAGAGCTCTTTTCAAAAATAGTTAAGGTACTTTGTTTGAGGCAAGTGCAACGTATTTCAAATCCAATGAGTTTTCAAATGAGAACAGTTTTGTTACCAAAAGAGTTTTTAACTCTTAATCGTAAAGTTTTACGCGTGAAAACCTAAGTTAAGTAATTAACTTAGAGTTGAAGACAAGGGATAATTAAGTATGGTATGTGGTGGAACAAGACCATGTACTATACCATTAATGACTTAATGCATCAATGACTTCATAAGACTTAAATGAATCAACATTTATTTCATTGATTGAAAATCAAGGAGTAATATCTTAGAAAGGATCAAAGACTTATCTAAGAGGATTCTCAATCCATCTTCATAATACTTAGGGTTTGAGATGTGATTCATAAGACACAAACACAAACAAGAAACGTTTTGGGTTTTGAAACAGTCGTTCGATTGTTTCAGATTGTAATAATTGGGACGAGAGGGACCTTGAGGCTGTGCAGGTATGGGACTGTACGGTTAAAGGAATCCTGAGGCTATGCAGGTATGGGACTGTATAGTTGAAGGAAAGCTTATGAGAATTGATTGGTACTACCTATACCAACAAGATCTGTCTTCTTTTCGGAAGCTTAGAACATAAGAACTCCAAAGTTAAGCGTGCTTGACTTGGAGTAATTGTGAGATGGGTGACCTTCTGGGAAGTTTCCTAGAAAGCGTGTGAGTGAGGACAAAGCATGCTGAAAAGACTTGTGTTGGTTTGTGGGGACAGTCGACAATTCCGAAAGCAGCCCGGATCATTCCAAAGGAATCACAAGATAATTATCCGATGGATAAATGTTTTATAAATACAAAGACGTGTATAGTTCCTAAGAAAGAGAACCTTAGAGAACCTTGAGGTTTATCCAATGGATAGACATTGCTTTATCGCATCTGCTTTGTGTAATCCTTGGCATTTCATTTGCATAGTTGTAAGGCCTTGAGCCTAGGAGTTGAGCTTACACCTTGATGCGGGTGCGAATCTTACGGTGACGATCTTCAATGGTCTTTTTGGAGGTATCAGGGTTGGAAGGGCTGACATGTGACCAGTTGATAGCTCTTCTGTGTCGTGGCGAATCCGAGCAATACACTGATATCCTCTACTAGATGCCGTACTTTTCATGTTTGGTCGAGAGTGTTTCCGTAAAGCCAGATACGTGCACGTTACGAATGTTGTAGCATCTTACTCATGGCTGGCAATAACCGGAACATGTCCTCCCATTCACTCTCTCCGACTGTTTGTTAGCTACATGGAGTAGGGGTCAGAGTTTTACCCTTGTGGCATATGGCTGTTGATGATTACATTTGCTTAGTGTACATCACCATTTTGCTTTCAAGATGTGTTATGCTGTTAATTGATAAATATGATATATTGCGATTTATGGTATGCATGTTGGATATGTTGTTACCTGGTGTGTTGCCCTGTGTTACTTCTGTTGTTATGCTGTGTTGATACTACATATGTTCATATGCTGTTTTGTGTGTTGTGCATGTAGTTATCGCATTTAAATCCATATATTGGTTACTCACCTTTGCCTGTACATGTTGGACACCCTGTTGTGTTTTTGGATACGTGTACAGATACTTCTCAATGGTCTTTTGGGTCACTTCAGGACCCTATAGCTTGTGTTTCTCGATGCCGAAGACGAAGATGTGTGGACTGTCGACGACGAGACCCAGTCTCAGTGGTATGATGCATACTAGGTAGTAGACACTATTGTCCATAGGGTTCCTTTATCAAACCAGCTCTTAGGATTTTTAATGTATAATGTTGAGAAAGTTGGTGTATGTGGTTTTGAAAACCTCTGTATAGTTTGGAACTTCTGTATGAAAGACAATTTCAAGAAAACTTTTATATGATGGTTTAAGGATTGTGAATAGACCCAGTTATGTGTATTGTTAAGAATGGTGTGATTTAATTATTGTGATCTGTATATCACTTTCTGAATTATTATGCCGAAAACTTTTTACACCCGAGTTTTCTGACTTAAACTAAATTATTCTTTTTCCGAAAGTAACCAGCAATTATCTTTTAAATTTAATTCCGCACGTGTTCTTCATGTAATACCCAAGGGGGGTGTTACACATTAGAATTCGATGTCTTCATGAAACTTGTATATATGGACATTAACTTTAATGGTACGTCGGTTTCGTACAATTCGAACAACTATAACTCAATATATGGCTATCAGACGCTACAAAGGTATGACTGTTAGGAACAACATCACGTCACCAACTAACGGATGCAATGTGACAAAGATAGAGATCGATTTCTCTCTTGAACTCGGCATGAAAATTGCAGAAATTTCTCTGAGCCTTCCAACGATACCAAGATCGATGCATTTGAAAACCGAAAGCTCAAGAAATTGTTAGCAAATGCTTGCATGTTCTGATTGTCACGAACAGTATCACATCTCAAGTCTGAATAAAGAATTTCACTCAGATAAAGATTGATTCAGATCTCGACTTCTTCAGGAATCGTGTAGGTATTTCTCTTATCATTCTAACCAAACCAAGATCACTTCATTTGGATGAGCGTACCTCAAAATACGACAATTCAAACTCATGATTATCGGCAACAGGCGCTTCACTTCAATCTATGTTGTTTTTGGTTTTGCAGCTTTTGTACTTTTGTCTATGTTCATGCTTTTCTAGTCTTTCTTCTATTAAGGTTGCTAAAATTTTTGTCTTCTTCTGTTACAGTACATGATGCTTCAGAACTTTATTGAAAGGGGTACCTCATTTTCTGGTCGAGCTTGGACTTTGAATATCTTAATACTTCATTCAAAATTACATATTCAGTCATCATAATGTTCTGTATTCCGAGTAGACGCTTGATTAGCTTCACTGGACGCTTCTTAAATGAGTTAAGGCGCTTAGTTATAGATTGGGCACATTCACAAGGCTGTTTAACTCGTAGCATTCCGTCCAGTTAGCGTATTATGCTTCTTTGACCCTGTTGCATGTCGAATTAGGATTCGATGTCTTCATCAAACTTGTTTATATGGATATTAGTTTTAATCAGACACCGGTTTCATCCGATTCGGACAAATACAGCTCAATATATGGGCATCAGACCCTGGAAAAGTATGACAGTCAGGAACAACACCACGTCTCCAAATTACGGATGCTATTTGACAAAGATAGAGAACGATTTCGCTCTTGACCTCTGCATGAAAAATGCAGATATTTCTCTAAGCCTTCCAGCGATACCAATATCGATACATTTGGATACCTAAAGCTCAGGAAATTGTCAGCAGACGCTTGCATGTGCTGATGGTCACGAACAGTATCACATCTCGAGCTTGAATAAAGACTTTCACTCAGATAAATATTGATTCATATCTCAACTTCTTCAGGAATCATGTACCTTTCTAACCAAAACAAGATCATTTCATTTGGACGAGCGTACCTCAAAATACGATGTTTCAAACGCTTGATTGTCGGCAACAGGCGCTTGACTTAAATCTTTTGTGTTTTTGCTTTTGCAGATTTAGTTCTTTTTTCTTTGTTCACTCTTTTATAGTCTTTCTTCTGTTAGGGTTGCTAGAAATTTTGTCTTCTTCTGTTATGGTACTTGATGCTCTAGAACTTTATTGAAAAGGGTACCTCATTTTCTGGTCAAGCTTGGACTTCGAATATCTTAATCCTTCATTCAAAAGTACTTCTTCCGCCATCATAATGTTTTCCATTCTGAGTAGACGCTTTATTAGCTTCACAGGATGCTTCTTGAATAAGTTAAGGCTCTTGGTTATCTACTAGGCATATTCACAAGGCATTTTAACTCGTAGCATTCTGACCAGATAGCGTATTATGCTTCTTTGACCCTGTTACCAGCCGCATTAGAATTCGATGTCTTCATGAAACTTGTATATATGGATATTAGTTTTAATCAGACACCAGTGTCATCCAATTTGGACAACTACAGCTCAATATATGGGCATCAGACCCTACAAAGTTATGACAGTCAGGAACAACATCACGCCACCAACTTACGGATGCAATTTGACACTGATAGAGATCGATTTCGCTCTTGACCTCTGCATGAAAATTGGAGATATTTATCTGAGCCTTCCTGCGATACCAATATCGATGCATTTGAACACCTAAAGCTCAAGAAATCGTCAGCAGACGCTTGCATGTTCTGATTGTCACGAACAGTATCACATCTCAAGCTTGAATAAAGAATGTCACTCGGATAAAGATTGATTCAGATCTCGACTTCTTCAGGAATCATGTAGGTATTTCTTTTATCTTTCAAACCAAACCAAGATCACTTCATTTGGTCGAGCATACCTCAAAATACGACGTTTCAAACGCTTGATTGTTGGCAACAGACGCTTGACTTCAATCTTATGAGTTTTTACTTTTGCAGATTTAGTTCTTTTGTCTTTGTTCACGCTTTTCTAGTCTTTCTTCTGTTGGGTTTGCTAGAAATTTTGTCTTCTTCTGTTATAGTACTTGATGCTTCAGAACTTTATTGAAAAGGGTGCCTCATTTTCTGGTCAAGCTTGGACTTTGAATATCTTAATACTTTATTCAAAAATACTTCTTTCGCCATCATAATGTTCTGCATTCTGAGTAGACGCTTGATTAGCTTCACTGGACGCTTCTTAAATAAGTTAATGCGCTTGGTTATAGATTGGGCACATTCACAAGGCTGTTTAACTCGTAGCATTCCGACCAGTTAGCGTATTTTGCTTCTTTGACCCTGTTACATGTCGAATTATGATGACAACCAAATGGTGAGGTTGCCTTTTGAAGATCGTTTGGTTGAATTCAAAGCATTACAATTCATGCCCTTCTTATGGAAACAAATGAAACAACATAAAAGTGAAGAAAATAAGAAAATGGTGAAGAAAGAAATGATGAGGCGCCACAAACCAAGAAGGTTTGATAAATCAGGTGATATTCGCCACAAGAACCTTGGATTCTTGATAAGAACTAAGCTTGGTTCAACCAAGAACCTTGGAGAAACAATTCTCACATATGGAATTAATCCAAATTCAACATCCAAGTTATCTTATTCATGGTAGTAGGTGCATACATATAGTTGTGGACATCCAAACTTTTGGCATCCAAAGACAAAGCATAACCTCCACTTGAATGGCCTAATTATGTCACTAATGGCTCACCTTAGGACCAATTCTAACTCAGCCATATGCCCATCTTTCAAGCCACACAATGGAATCCTAGGACAATCTATAACTCCCACATTTATTAGCTTGATTCATGACACTAAAGATCAACTTAAAACCATACTTAAATAGCCACCAAACAATTGAAATCAGCCACTAACTCCCTAGTTATCATGCCTACCATCTCATCATTATGGGTGGTTACACTTGCTTTTCAAATTAAAAGTGTAACACCCATAACTTACAACATTTATTCACTCAACTAAATGAGGAGTTTCTTATAGCATGCAAGCTAAAGATTCCCTCCTCTAAGACTCTCTAAACTCGTGTAACACCATGGGAAATATGGGCTTGACCTTCATGCAACTCTTAGTGTAACCCACTAACAAAGTAGCCAAAATTGGATCCACTCACATAACCCATTACACTTATTGAATTGAAAATAAAACAAACAAATAAGTGATGCTATGCACACCCCTTGTCATCATCATGGGCCTTCTAGTTGACTAAGATAAGTCACCAACTTGGGCTCCATTCCTTCTAGGCTTGAGTTTGGGCTTGCTTCCATCAAAGTAGTCACCATTTGTTCTAGAACTTCTTGGGCTTTCTTAGTTCTTGACCTTGTTATAGGCCCACCAAGTCCTTGAAGTGCTTCTTGGTCCATGTGTCTTATACGGCTCATATCAAATTAGGATTTGCTGTCTTCATGAAACTTGATATATGGATATTAGTTTTAATCAGACACCGGTTTCATCCAATTCGGCCAACTACAGCTCAATATATAGGCATCAGACTACAAAAGTATGACAGTCAGGAACAACACCACTTCACCAAATTACGGATGCAATTTGACAAAGATAGAGATCGATTTCGCTCTTGACCTCAGCATGAAAATTGCAGATATTTCTCTGAGCCCTCCACCAATATCGATTTCGCTCTTGTCATCAGACGGTTGCATGTTCTGATTGTCACGAACAGTATCACATCTCAAGCTTGAATAAAGAATTTCACTCAGATAAAGATTGATTCATATCTCGACTTCTTCAGGATACATGTATCTTTCTAACCAAACCTAGACCACTTCATATAGACGAGCGTACCTCAAAATACGACATTTCAAACGCTTGATTGTCAACAACAGGCACTTGACTTTAATCTTCCGTGTTTTTGCTTTTTCAGATTTAGTACTTTTGTCTTGGTTCATGCTTTTCTAGTCTTTCTTCTGTTAGTGTTGCTAGAAATTGTCTTCTTATGTTACAGTACTTGATGCTTCAGAACTTTATTGAAAAAGGTACCTCATTTTCTGGTCAGGCTTGGACTTTGAATATCTTTATACTTCATTCAAAATTACATATTCAGCCATCATAACGTTCTGTATTCCGAGAAGACGCTTGATTAGCTTCATTGGATGCTTCTTAAATGAGTTAAGGCTCTTGGTTATAGATTGGCTCATTCACAAGGCTGTTTAACTCATAGCATTCCGACTAGTTAGCATATTATGCGTCTTTGCCCCTGTTAAAGTTCGAATTAGGATTCGATGCCTTCATGAAACTTGTATATATTGATATAAGTTTTAATCGGACACCGGTTTCATCCAATTCGGATAACTACAGCTCAATATATGGGCATCAGACCCTACAAAGGTATGACAGTCAGAAACAACATCACTTCACCAAATTATGGATGCAATTTGACAAAGATAGAGATTGATTTCGCTCTTGACCTATGCATGAAAATTGCAGATATTTCTCTGAGCCTTCCAGCAATACCAATATCGATGCTTTTGAACACCTAAAGCTCAAGAAATTGTCAGCAGACGCTTGCATGTTCTGATTGTCACGAACAGTATCACATCTCAAGCTTGAATAAAGAATTTCACTCAAATAAAGATTGATTCATATCTCGACTTATTCAGGAATCATGTATCTTTCTAACCAAACCAAGATCACTTCATTTGGACGAGCGTACCTCAAAATACGACATTTAAAACGCTTGATTGTCGGCAACAGGCGCTTGACTTCAATGTTCCGGGTTTTTGCTTTTGCAGATTTAGTACTTTTGTCTTTGTTCACGCGTTTCTAGTCTTTCTTCTGTTAGGGTTGCTAGAAATTTTGTCTTCTTATGTTACAGTACTTTATGCTTCAGAACTGTATTGAAAAGGGTACCTCTTTTTCTGGTCAAGCTTGGACTTTGAATATCTTAATACTTCATTCTAAAATACTTCTTCAGCCATCATAATGTTCTGTATTCTAAGTAGACGCTTGATTAGCTTCACTGGACGCTTCTTGAATAAGGTAAGGCGCTTGGTTATCCACTAGGCACATTCACAAGGCATTTTAACTCGTAGCATTCTGAACAGTTAACGTATTATGCTTCTTTCACCCTGTTATGCGCTGCATTTGAATTCGATGTCTTCATGAAACTTGTATATATGGATATTAACTTTAATTCGACGCCGATTTCATACAATTCGGACCGCTACAGCTCAATATATGGCCATCAGACGCTACAAATGTGTGACTGTCAGGAACAACATCATGTCACCAACTAATGGATGCAATATGACAAAGATAGAGATCGATTTCTCTCTTAACATCGGCATGAAAATTGCCGAAATTTCTCTGAGCCTTCCAACGATACCAAGATCGATGCATTTGAAAATCGAAAGCACAAGAAATTGTTAGCAAACGCTTGCATGTTCTGATTGTCACGAACAGTATCACATCTCAAGCTTGAATAAAGAATTTCACTCAGATAATGATTGATTCAGATCTCGACTTCTTCAGGAATCATGTAGGTATTTCTCTTATCTTTCTAACCAAACCAAGATCACTTCATTTGGATGAGCATACCTCAAAATACGACATTTCAAACGCATCATTGTCGGTAACAGGCGCTTCACTTCAATCTTCGTTGTTTTTGGTTTTGCAGCTTTTGTACTTTTGTCTTTGTTCATGCTTTTCTAGTCTTTCTTCTGTTAAGGTTGCTGAGAATTTTGTCTTCTTCTGTTACAGTACTTAATGATTCAGAACTTTATTGAAAAGGATACCTTATTTTCTGGTCGAGCTTGGACTTTGAATATCTTAATACTTCGTTCAAAATTACATATTCGGCCATCATAATGTTCTGTATTCCGAGTAGATGCTTGATTGGCTTCCCTGGATGCTTCTTAAATGATTTAAGGCGCTTGGTTATAGATTGGGCACATTCACATGGCTGTTTAACTAGTAGCATTCTGACCAGTTAGCGTATTATACTTCTTTGACCCTGCTACATGTCGAATTAGGATTCGATGTCTTCATGAAACTTGTATATATGGATATTAGTTTTAATCCGACACCGGTTTCATCCAATTCGAACAACTACAGCTCAATATATGGGCATCAGACCCTACAAAAGTATGATAGTCAGGAACAACACCATGTCACCAAATTAGGGATGCAATTTGACAAAGATAAAGATCGATTTCGCTCTTGACCTCTTCATGAAAATTTCAGATATTTCTCTGAGCCTTGCAGCGATACAAATATCAATGCTTTTGAACACCTAAAGCTCAAGAAATTGTCAACAGACGCTTGCACATTCTGATTGTCACAAATAGTATCACAACTCAAGCTTGAATAAAGAATTTCACTCAGATAAAGATTGATTCATATCTCGACTTCTTCAGGAATCATGTATCTTTCTAACCAAACCAAGATCACTTCATTTGGACGAGCGTACCTCAAAATACGACGTTTCAAGCGCTTGATTATCGGCAACAGGCGCTTGACTTCAATCTTCCGAGTTTTTGCTTTTGCAGATTTAGTTCTTTTGTCTTTGTTCATGCTTTTCTAGTCTTTCTGCTGTTAGGGTTGCTAGAAATTTTGTCTTCTTATGTTATAGGGCTTTATGCTCCAGAACTGTATTGAAAAGGGTACCTCTTTTTCTGATCAAGCTTGGACTTTGAATATCTTAATACTTCATTCAAAAACACTTCTTCAGCCATCATAATGTTATGCATTCTGAGTAGACACTTGATTAGCTTCACTGGACGCTTCTTGAATAAGGTAAGGCGCTTGGTTATCCACTAGGCACAATCATAAGGCATTTTAACTCGTAGCATTCTGACCGGTTAGAGTATTATGCTTCTTTGACCCTATTATTGGCTGCATTAGAATTCGATGTCTTCATGAAACTTGTATATATGGATATTAACTTTAATGTGACGCCGGTTACATACAATTCCGACTACTACAGCTCAATATATGGCCATCAGACGCTACAAAGGTATGACTGTCAGGAACAACATCACGTCACCAACTAACGGATGCAATATGACAAAGATAGAGATCGATTTCTCTCTTGACCTCCACATGAAAATTGCAGAAATTTCTCTGAGCCTTCCAACGATACCAAGATCGATGCATTCGAAAACCTAAAGCTCAAGAAATTGATAGCAAATGCTTGCATGTTCTGATTGTCACGAACAATATCACATCTTATGCTAGAATAAAGAATTTCACTCAGATAAAGATTGACTCAGATCTCGGCTTCTTATGGAATCATGTAGGTATTTCTCTTATCTTTCTAACCAAACCAAGATCCCTTCATTTAGATGAGCGTACCTCAAAATACGACATTTCAAACGCATGATTGTCGGCAACAGGCTCTTCACTTCAATCTTCGTTGTTTTTGGTTTTGCAGCTTTTGTACTTTTGTCTTTGTTCACGCTTTTCTAGTTTTTCTTTTGTTAGGGTTGCTAGAAATTTTGTCTTCTTCTGTTACAGTACTTGATACTTCAGAACTTTATTAAAAAGGGTACCTCATTTTCTGGTCAAGCTTGGACTTTGAATATCTTAATACTTCATTCAAAAATACTTCTTCCGCCATCATAATGTTCCGCATTCTGAGTAGACGCTTGATTAGCTTCACAGGACGCTTCTTGAATAAGTTTAGGCTCTTGGTTATCCACTAGGCACAATCACAAGGCATTTTAACTCGTAGCATTCTGACCAGTTAGCGTATTGTGCTTCTTTGTCCCTGTTACTGGCCGCATTAGAATTCGATGTCCTCATGAAACTTGTATATATGGATATTACCTTTAATAGGACCCCGGTTTCATACAATTCGGACAACTACAGCTGAATATATGGCCATCAGATGCTACAAAGATATGACTGTCAGGAACAACATCACGTCGACAACTAACGGATGCAATGTGACAAAGAAAGAGATCGATTTCTCTCTTGACCTCGACATGAAAAATGCAGAAATTTCTTTGAGCCTTCCAACGTTACCAAGATCGATGCATTTGAACACCTAAAGCTCAAGAAATTGTTAGCAAACGCTTGCATGTTCTGATTGTCACGAACAGTATCACATCTCAAGCTTGAATAAAGAATTTCACTCAGGTAAAGATTGATTCAGATCTCGACTTCTTCAGGAATCATGTAGGTATTTCTCTTATCTTTCTAACCAAACAAAGATAACTTCATTTGGTCGAGCTTACCTTAAAATACGACGTTTCAAACGCTTGATTGTCAGCAAAAGGCGCTTGACTTCCATCTTCCGAGTTTTTGCATTTGCAGATTTAGTTCTTTTGTCTTTGTTCACCCTTTTCTAGTTTTTCTTCTGTTAGGGTTGCTAGAAATTTTGTCTTCTTCTGTTACAGTACTTGATGCTTCAGAACTTTATTGAAAAGGGTACCTCATTTTCTGGTCAAGCTTGGACTTTGAATATCTTAATACTTCATTCAAAAATACTTCTTCCGCCATCATAATGTTCCGCATTCTGAGTAGACGCTTGATTAGCTTCACAGGACGCTTCTTGAATAAGTTTAGGCTCTTGGTTATCCACTAGGCAAAATCACAAGGCATTTTAACTCGTAGCATTCCGACCAGTTAGCGTATTGTGCTTCTTTGTCCCTGTTACTGGCCGCATTAGATTTCGATGTCCTAATGAAACTTGTATATATGGATATTACCTTTAATAGGACCCCGGTTTCATACAATTCGGACAACTGCAGCTGAATATATGGCCATCAAACGCTACAAAGATATGACTGTCAGGAACAACATCACGTCGACAACTAACGGAAGCAATGTGACAAAGAAAGAGATCGATTTCTCTCTTGACCTCGGCATGAAAAATGCAGAAATTTCTTTGAGCCTTCCAACGATACCAAGATCGATGCATTTGAACACCTAAAGCTCAAGAAATTGTTAGCAAACGCTCGCATGTTCTGATTGTCACGAACAGTATCACATCTCAAGCTTGAATAAAGAATTTCACTCAGATATAGATTGATTCAGATCTCGACTTCTCCTGGAATCATGTAGGTATTTCTCTTATCTTTCTAACCAAACCAAGATCACTACATTTGGACGAGCATACCTTAAAATACGACGTTTCAAACGCTTGATTGTCAGCAACAGGCACCTGACTTCAATCTTCCATGTTTTTGCTTTTGCAGATTTAGTACTTTTGTCTTTGTTCACGCTTTTCTTGTCTTTCTTCTGTTAGGGTTGCTAGAAATTTTGTCATCTTATGTTACAGTACTTGATACTTCAGAACTTTATTGAAAAGGGTACCTCATTTTCTGGTCAGGCTTGGACTTTGAATCTCTTTATACTTCATTCAAAATTACATATTCAGCCATCATAATGTTCTGTATTCCGAGTAGATGCTTGATTAGCTTTACTGGACGCTTCTTAAATGAGTTAAGGCGCTTGGTTATAGATTGGGCACATTCACAAGGCTGTTTAACTCGTAGCATTCCGACCAGTTAGCGTATTATGCTTCTTTGACCCTATTAAAGGTCGAATTAGGATTCGATGTCTTCATGAAACTTGTATATATGGATATTAGTTTTAATCGGACATCGGTTTCATCCAATTCGGACAACTATAGCTCAATATATAGGCATCATACCCTACAAAGGTATGACAGTCAAGAGCAACATCACATCACCTAATTACGGATGCAATTTGACAAAGATAGAGATCGATTTCACTCTTGACCTATGCATGAAAATTGCAGATATTTGTCTGAGCCTTCCAGCGATACCAATATTGATGCTTTTGAACACCTAAAGCTCAAGAAATTGTCAGCAGACGCTTGGATATTCTGATTGTCACGAACAGTATCACGTCTCAAGCTTGAATAAAGAATTTCACTCAGATAAAGATTGATTCATATCTCGACTTCTTCAGGAATCATGTATCTTTCTAACCAAACCAAGATCACTTCATTTGGACGAGCATACCTCAAAATACGATGTTTCAAACGCTTGATTGTCGGCAATAGGCGCTTGACTTCAATGTTCCGTGTCCTTGCTTTTGCAGATTTAGTGCTTTTGTCTTTGTTGACGCGTTTCTAGTCTTTCTTCTGTTAGGGTTGCTAGAAATTTTGACTTCTTATGTTACAGTGCTTTATGCTTCAGAGCTGTATTGAAAAGGGTACCTCTTTTTCTGATCAACCTTGGACTTTGAATATCTTAATACTTCATTCCAAAATACTTCTTCAGCCATCATAATATTCTGCATTCTGAGTAGACGCTTGATTAGCTTCACTGGACGCTTCTTGAATAAGGTAAGGCGCTTGGTTATCCACTAGGCTCAATCACAATGCATTTTAACTCGTAGCATTCTGACTAGTTAGAGTATTATGCTACTTTGACCCTGTTATTGGCTACATTAGAATTCGATGTCTTCATCAAACTTGTATATGATGTGAGCCCACTAAGGAGCTTGGACCAAGGAGCACTAAAAGGACTTGGTGGACCTACGACAAGAGCTAGGATCAAGAAAGCCCAAGAAGTCTTAAACCAAGTGGTGACAACCTTGATGGAAACAAGCCCAAGTTTACGTCTTGATGGAGTGGAGCCTAAATTGGTTACTTGTCTTATCCATCTTGAAGACATATGATGTTGATGGGCATGAGCTTCTTCAAAGCCCATTTACTAGTTTTATTTCTAGTTGAATAAAGTGTAAAAGACTTTGTGTGGATCCAATTTTGGGGGAACTTCACTTTGGTGTCCATGAAGTGTGGGCTACACTAAGTTTGTATGATGACCAAGCCCACTTCATGAGGATGCACGAAAATGGGAAGCTTCTAGGAGGGCAACCTTTGGCTTGCATGCCTAGGTAACTCCTTTAGAAGTTATGGAACCACTTTTTATTAGTCACTCAAGTAGGATAGTTATTAGCCACTTAGTGGATGAGTAAAAGCTTTTATTACACCACTTAGTGGGATGTTCATGAATGGGGTTTTGTCATCTAGTGATGACCCTTTGTATGCATATTCTATGCAGCCCCATCTCCTATAAATTCGAGTATGATGAATGGAAAAGGGAACTAAGAAGTTGATTTTGGATTGAATCCAATTGTGAGGGTATTGTCTCTCTTAGGTTCTTGATTGAGCCACCCCCTTTGATCTTATCAAGAGTCCAAGACTTTTGTGGCGATCTTCACTAGGCTTATCAAATCCCCTTCAATTTTGTTTTTGTTCTTCATCTTCAACCTTTCTTCTTTTCTATCCAAATATTACTTTGATTCTGTTTTGAAGGGAATTTTCGTTGCTTTTATGTTTCTGCCCCAAAACAAGTTTGCAAGTGTTTTTCTCTTCATGGAAGTGTAAAAAAAAAAAAAAAAAAAAAAAGAAACCAGCGCAAAAAAAAAAAAACAGAGAAAGAATAGAAAAAAAAATCTTATTTGGGCAAATTGTGTTCATGACAAAGCTTCCCTTCATTCTTGTTTGTATTCTTGTGAAAGCTTTTCCTTGTCTTGCTTTTCCTTTGTTCTTGATAAGTCTTGTTGAATATTGCTATTTGGATTTGGACTTTGTGTGGATCCAATTTTGGGGGAACTTCACTTTGGTGTCCATGAAGTGTGGGCTACACTAAGTTTGTATGATGACCAAGCCCACTTCATGAGGATGCACGAAAATGGGAAGCTTCTAGGAGGGCAACCTTTGGCTTGCATGCCTAGGTAACTCCTTTAGAAGTTATGGAACCACTTTTTATTAGTCACTCAAGTAGGATAGTTATTAGCCACTTAGTGGATGAGTAAAAGCTTTTATTACACCACTTAGTGGGATGTTCATGAATGGGGTTTTGCCATCTAGTGATGACCCTTTGTATGCATATTCTATGCAGCCCCATCTCCTATAAATTTGAGTATGATGAATGGAAAAGGGAACTAAGAAGTTGATTTTGGATTGAATCCAATTGTGAGGGTATTGTCTCTCTTAGGTTCTTGATTGAGCCACCCCCTTTGATCTTATCAAGAGTCCAAGACTTTTGTGGCGATCTTCACTAGGCTTATCAAATCCCCTTCAATTTTGTTCTTGTTCTTCATCGTCAACCTTTCTTCTTTTCTATCCAAATATTACTTTGATTCTGTTTTGAAGGGAATTTTCGTTGCTTTTATGTTTCTGCCCCAAAACAAGTTTGCAAGTGTTTTTCTCTTCATGGAAGTGTAAAAAAAAAAAAAAAAAGAAAGAAACCAGCGCAAAAAAAAAAAAACAGAGAAAGAATAGAAAAAAAAATCTTATTTGGGCAAATTGTGTTCATGACAAAGCTTCCCTTCATTCTTGTTTGTATTCTTGTGAAAGCTTTTCCTTGTCTTGCTTTTCCTTTGTTCTTGATAAGTCTTGTTGAATATTGCTATTTGGATTTGGACATTTTTGTGTGGATTGGAGGTTGACTCCTTTAAGAACTATAAGAGGACATACTGAGAGGAAAAAGGCAAGAGTGCAAAATTACATATTGTGTGGAAAAAGCCTAATTGAGTGTATCACAATTTTGAGTGAAACACGTGAGGGAGTGTGGTGAGAAGTTTAAAATTCTTGTTATATTTAATCTTTTGTTTCAAGTGATGGCAGATGATAGCCCACCTCTTTCTCCAAGGTCCGCAATTCTCCAAGCTAGGATGACTAATCAAATCCGCACCCTTACAAGGCAAATGGAGGCAATGCAAGCAAATTATGATAGACAACTTGCCATCCTTCAAACCCCTGATGAGTCAAGTGGATATGAAAGTGAAAGAGGAAGACCTAGAGGAGGAGGACATAGAGGAAGCAGGCGTGATAGAGAAGATAGAATTGAAGGAGTCAAGATCAAAGTTCCTACCTTCCATGGGAAGAATGATCCCGAAGCCTACTTGGAGTGGGAGATGAAGATGGAGCAAGTGTTTGATTGCAACAACTACAATGAAAGGAAGAGAGTGAAGGTAGCCGCTCTTGAATTTAAAGACTATGCACTTGTTTGGTGGGATCAAATGCAAAAAGAAAGAAGACGGTATGAGGAGGAGCCAATTGAAACTTGGGCCGAAATGAAACAAGTCATGAGGAGAAGATTTGTGCCATCCCATTACCATAGAGATCTTCACAACAAATTGCAAAGATTGACCCAAGGATCCAAGAGTGTTGATGAGTACCACAAAGAGATGGAGTTGGCCTTGATTAGGTCCAACATTCATGAAGAGAGGGAGGCTACTATGGCTCGGTTCTTACATGGATTAAATCAAGAGATTCAAGACATAGTCGAGCTTCAAAACTATGTGGAGATTAAGGATTTGGTCCAACAAGCTATCAAAATGGAACAACAACTTAAGAGGAAGAAGTCCAAATTTTCTTCTTCTTCTAAGTTTTCACCTTCAAGTTGGAAGGACAAATCAAAGAAGGAGGGCACCTCAACTTCCAAGGAGGCTGTGACTAGCACACATGGAAAGAAACCTATGGAAGCCTCTACTACACCTAGAAACCGTGATGTGAAATGCTTCAAATGTTTGGGTCATGGACATATTGCATCTCAATGCCCAAGTAAAAAGGTGATGATAATGAGGAATGATGAATTTGTAACACAATCCGAGGCCTCTAGTGAAGAAGAAAGTGAGGGAGAAATAGTACCGGAAGGAGATTTGCTCATGGTGAGGAGACTTTTGGGAAGCCAAGTCAAAGAGCATGATGAAAGCCAAAGAGAAAATATCTTCCATACAAGGTGCATGATACAAGGAAAGGTATGTTCTTTAATTATTGATGGTGGGAGTTGTGCTAATGTTGCTAGTGCTAGAATGGTTTCTAAATTGAATCTTGTGACTAAACCACATCCACGGCCATATAAACTCCAATGGCTTAGTGAAGTTGGTGAGATGACCGTGAACAAGCAAGTTGAAGTTTGTTTCTCCATTGGAAAGTATCATGATAATGTTCTATGTGATGTGGTACCCATGGAGGCAAGTCATATGTTGCTTGGGAGGCCTTGGCAATTTGATAAAAAGGCCAACCATGATGGATATACAAACAAGTTCTCTTTTATGCACCAAGACTGCAAGGTCACTCTTACACCATTATCTCCAAGAGAAGTAAGTGAGGATCAACTTAAATCGAGAGAGAGAAAAATGCAAGAGGAAAAAGAAAAAGAGAGTGAAAAAAAAGTGATGGCCGAAAGAATAAAGATAAAAAAGAAGAGAAAAAAAGTGAGAAAAATAGTGAGAAGAAAGAGAGTTATTTGGCAACAAAAAGTGAGGTGAAGAGGGCTTTGATTTCTAGGCAGCCCCTATACATGCTTTATTGAAAAGAATATTGTTTGAATGCTAATGCTTCTAATGAACCCTCTTTGCCTAGTGGTGTTGAAACTCTTGTGCAGGAATTTGGTGATGTGTTTCCAAAGGAAGTGCCACATGGCCTACCTCCTTTAAGGGGGATTGAACATCACATTGATCTCATTCCGGGTGCATCATTACCCAATAGGCCAGCCTATAGGAGCAACCCTCAAGAGACTAAAGAAATACAAAAGCAAGTTGAGGAGCTGATGCAAAGGGGATGGGTCAAAGAGAGTTTGAGCCCATGTGTTGTACCAGTCATCCTAGTGCCCAAAAAGGATGGGAGTTGGAGGATGTGCACTGATTGTAGGGCTGTTAACAACATCACTATCAAGTATAGACACCCTATCCCTAGACTTGATGACTTGTTAGATGAATTGTTTGGTGCTTGCTTATTTTCTAAAATTGATTTGAAGAGTGGGTACCATCAAATTAGGATAAGGGAAGGGGATGAATGGAAAACTGCTTTCAAAACGAAATATGGTTTGTATGAATGGATGGTTATGCCTTTTGGTTTAACTAATGCACCTAGTACTTTCATGAGGTTAATGAACCATGTTTTGAGAGAATTTTTGGGTAAGTTTGTTGTTGTATATTTTGATGATATCTTGATATATAGCAAAAGCCTAGATAAACATCATGAACATTTGAGGGCTGTTTTGCATGTGTTAAGAAAAGAGAAGCTGTATGCAAATTTTGAAAAATGCACTTTTTGTGTGGACCATGTGATCTTCCTTGTTTTTGTTGTAAATGCAAAAGGGGTCCATGTTGATAAAGAGAAAATTAAGGCCATTCAAGATTGGCCAACCCCCAAAAATGTGAGTGAAGTGAGGAGCTTTCATGGCTTGGCTAGTTTCTATAGGAGGTTTGTGAGGGACTTTAGTACTTTGGCTGCACCTCTTAATGAAATTGTCAAGAAAAATGTTGCTTTTAAATGGGGGGAGAAACAAGAACTTGCATTTCAAGTGCTAAAAGAAAAACTTACTTATGCACCAATACTTGTTTTGCCTAATTTTGCTATATCTTTTGAGATTGAATGTGATGCTTCTAATATTGGTGTTGGAGCTGTTTTGATGCAAGAAGGGCATCCAATTGCTTATTTTAGTGAGAAATTAAGTGGTGCTGCCCTTAATTATCCCACCTATGATAAGGAGTTTTATGCCTTGGTGAGGGCGTTGCAAACATGGCAACATTATCTTTTGCCCAAGGAATTTGTCATCCATAGTGACCATGAGTCCTTGAAGTATTTGAAAGGACAAGGGAAGTTGAATAAAAGATATGCTAAGTGGGTTGAGTTTCTTGAGCAATTTCCGTATGTCATCAAGCATAAAAAGGGTAAGGCCAACATTGTGGCGGATGCACTTTCAAGGAGGTATACTTTACTTTCTACCCTTGAAACAAAATTGTTTGGACTTGAATGCATAAAGGAATTGTATGAGCATGATAAAGATTTTTCCCATATCTATGCTACATGTGTGCATGCGGCTCAAAATGGTTATTTTAGGCACCAAGGGTTTTTGTTTAAAGAAAAAAGATTATGTGTGCCTAAAAGTTCCATAAGAGACTTACTTTTAAAAGAGGCGCATGAAGGGGGTCTAATGGGGCATTTTGGGGTCCAAAAGACTTTAGATATGTTGCATGACCATTTTCATTGGCCACACATGAAACATGATGTGCAAAAGTTTTGTGAAAAATGCATTGTTTGTAAGAAGTCTAAATCTAAAGTGATGCCTCATGGTCTTTACACTCCTTTGCCTATTCCTGATTTTCCTTGGATTGATTTGTCAATGGATTTTGTTGTGGGACTACCTAGGACAAGGAATGGTAAGGATTCAATCTTTGTGGTTGTGGATAGGTTTTCAAAAATGGCACATTTTATACCATGCAAAAAGATTGATGATGCTTGTCATGTTGCTGAATTATTTTTTAAAGAAGTTGTAAGGCTTCATGGCCTTCCAAGAAATATTGTTATTGATAGGGACACAAAGTTCCTAAGTCACTTTTGGAGGACATTATGGGGAAAACTAGGTACAAAGCTTCTTTTCTCCACTACTTGCCATCCCCAAACGGATGGGAAAACTGAGGTAGTAAACAGGACACTGTCTTCCCTTCTAAGGGCTGTAATTAAAAAGAACATTAAGTCTTGGGAGGAATGTTTGCCTCATGTGGAATTTGCTTATAATAGGGCTGTTCATAGTACTACCCAATTTTCTCCTTTTGAGATTGTTTATGGATTTAACCCTTTAACTCCTCTTGATTTATTGCCATTGCCTAACTCTTCACTTTTAAAGCATAAAGATGGCAAGGCTAAGGCTGAATATGTGAGGAAGTTACATGAGCAAGTGAAGGCTCAAATTGAAAAGAGGACTGAAAGCTATGTTAGACAAGCCAACAAAGGGAGGAGAAAGGTGGTGTTTGAACCCGGAGATTGGGTTTGGGTGCACATGAGAAAAGAGAGGTTACCTTCACAAAGGAAATCCAAGCTTCAACTAAGAGGAGATGGGCCATTCCAAGTGCTTGCCAAGATCAATGATAATGCTTATAAGATAGATCTTCCGGGTGAGTATGGTGGAATTAGTGCAACTTTCAATGTGGCTGATTTATCTCTTTTTGATGTAGGTGATGAAGATTTCAATTCGAGGTCGAATTCACTTAAAGAAGGAGGGGATGATGTGAACCCACTAAGGAGCTTGGACCAAGGAGCACTACAAGGACTTGGTGGACCTATGACAAGAGCTAGGATCAAGAAAGCCCAAGAAGTCTTAAACCAAGTGGTGAAAACCTTGATGGAAACAAGCCCAAGTTTACGTCTTGATGGAGTGGAGCCCAAATTGGTTACTTGTCTTATCCATCTTGAAGACATATGATGTTGATGGGCATGAGCTTCTTCAAAGCCCATTTACTAGTTTTATTTCTAGTTGAATAAAGTGTAAAAGACTTTGTGTGGATCCAATTTTGGGGGAACTTCACTTTGGTGTCCATGAAGTGTGGGCTACACTAAGTTTGTACGATGACCAAGCCCACTTCATGAGGATGCACAAAAATGGGAAGCTTCTAGGAGGGCAACCTTTGGCTTGCATGCCTAGGTAACTCCTTTAGAAGTTATGGAACCACTTTTTATTAGTCACTCAAGTAGGATAGTTATTAGCCACTTAGTGGATGAGTAAAAGCTTTTATTACACCACTTAGTGGGATGTTCATGAATGGGGTTTTGTCATCTAGTGATGACCCTTTGTATGCATATTCTATGCAGCCCCATCTCCTATAAATTCGAGTATGATGAATGGAAAAGGGAACTAAGAAGTTGATTTTGGATTGAATCCAATTGTGAGGGTATTGTCTCTCTTAGGTTCTTGATTGAGCCACCCCCTTTGATCTTATCAAGAGTCCAAGACTTTTGTGGCGATCTTCACTAGGCTTATCAAATCCCCTTGGATTTGTGGCGCCTCTCCCCATCCTCATCTTCATCAATTTTCTTGTTTTCTTTCTTTCTTGAATTGAACACTACTTGTTTTCCTAAGTTTCATTAGTAGTCTAACCAATTGTGCTTGATAATTCAACCTAAGATTATCAACAAGGCAACCCACTAATTTGGTCGTCATCAGTATATATGGATATTAACTTTAATGGGACGCTGGTTTCATACAATTTAGACTATTACGGCTCAATATATGGCCATCAGATGGAACACCCTTTCCCGAGTGTCACATTCCCCAACGTTTATAAGGCCGAAAATATTTATTAATGCGGAAAATACGTTTTTTTTTTCTTTTTATTATCTTTTCATAAAGATGTAATGGGATTAGTAAAGGTAAATAAATAATACTAATAAATGAACTTAGGTCCACCATGCATTACTAGGGCATGCTGTATTATAAATACAGAAACAGAAAATGAAAAACAGAAAAATCAACATTACTATATACAGACATAAGTCTAATGTCTAACTGACATAAGAAATACAATAAGTACTAGGAGTCATAGCTCCCAAAAGGTACTAGGAAAACTGACATAGTCTGGCCGACAACAAAGATAAAACAGCAAAAGAATCCACCTTCGAACTCAAAGGGACTGCTGAACCAAACCATCGTCGCGTCCATCTGTTCAAGCAGCAATAGCAAGTACCAGCAGAAAACATACAGATATGGGTGAGATTCCCGTTCATCAACACAACAAAACAGCAATAGTAAAAACGGGATGACTCACCAGGTAACAGCGTACCCAACATGTTAAATAGTTAAACCACATACTAAACCTCTCAATATAAATCGTGTTAAACAGTTAATAGTATAATATAATACATTCTTAAATAGAACAGCGATGTATAACAGTAAATTAAACATCAACAAGCATGCAATGCAGTGCAATGTACATGACTCAATGCCAATGCCACTGGGTACTACTCTGACCCCTACTCCATGGAGCTAACAAAACATTCGGAGAGAGTGAATGGGAGGACATGTTCCGGTTTCTGCCAGCTATGAGCAAGATGCTACAACATTCATAACGTGCACGTATCTGGCTTTACGATAACACTCTCGACCAAACATGAAAAGTACGGCATCTAGTAGAGGATATCAGTGTATTGCACGGATTCGCCACGACACTGAAGAATCACCAACTGGTCACATGTCAGCCCTTCCAACCCTGATACCTCCAAAAAGACCATTAAAGATCGTCACCGTAAGATTCGCACCCGCACCAAGGTGTAAGCTCAACTCCTAGGCTCAAGGCCTTACAACTATGCACATGAAATACCGATGCTTACACAAAGCAGATGCGATAAAGCAATGTCTTACCATTGGATAAACCTTAAGGTTCACTAAGGTTCTCTTCCTTAGAAACTACACATGCGTCTTTGTTTTATAAAACAGTTATCCATCGGATAAAACATTTATCCATCGGATAAATATCTCGTGATTCCTTTGGAATGATCCAGACTACTTTCAGAATCGTCGACTGTCCCCACAAACCAACACAAGTCTTTTCAGCGTGTTTTGTCCTCACTCACACGCTTTCTAGGAAACTTCCCAGAAGGTCACCCATCCCATAATTACTCTAAGTCAAGCACGCTTAACTATAAAGTTCTTATGTTCTAAGCTCCCGAAAAGAAGATAATTCTTGTCGGTATGGGTAGTACCAATCAATTCTTATATGCCTTCCCTTAGCTATACAGTCCCATACCTGCATAGCCTCAGGATTCCTTCCACTGTACAGTCCCATACCTGCATAGCCTCAGGATCCCTCTCATTCTGGTTATCACAAGACGAAAACAATTGAACGATTAACCTGAATCCGAATCATCGGTCCGTCATCGAACTACTATTTCAAAAACCAAAACGTTTCATGTTTGTGTTTACGTCTTATGAATTATGTCTCAAGTCCTAAGCATTATGAATAAGGATTGAGAATCCTCTTAGATAAATCTTTAAGCCTTTCTTAGATATTAATTCCTTGATTTTCAATTAGGGAAACAAGTGTTGATTTCACTTAAGTTTTATGAACTCATTGATGCACTAAGTCATCAATGGTTTAGTACATGGTCTTATTCCACCACATACCATACTTAATTAACCCTTGTCTTCAACTCTAAGTTAATTACTTAACTTAGGTTTTTCACGCGTAAAACTTTACGATTGAGTTAGAAAACTCCTTTGTAAACCAAAATAGCTTCTCAATTGAAAACTCATTTGATTTAAAACAACATTTGAACTATTTACTTCATTTCTAGCGTTTTCTGAAAGGTGAAATTCGCTTAGCGGAATTCCATTCGCTTAGCGAAAATGAGGCAGTAATACCTCCTTTGGAACTCCTTTGCATCGCTCGGCGAAACATAATTCGCGTAGCGAAATCTCTGGATTCGCTTAGCGAATATTAATTCGCTTAGCAAAAGTGAGGCAGTGATGCCTAACTTAGAATTCCTCTGTTTTCGCCTAGCAAAGGTAAATTCGCTTAACGAAAATTAAGGCAGTGATACCCCATTTGAAATTCCTTTCTCGCGGGGCGAACAGAAGTTTCGTGTCGCGAGGCTGAGAGCTGTATTTGCTCCTTATACAGATCCTCTATATCGCGAGGCGAATATTGTCTCGCGTCGTGAGGCAGAGAACTGTATTTCAAACCGACCTTCTGCATCGCGAGGCGATAATTGTCTCGCGTCGCGAGGCAGAGAGCTGTAATTCTTCACTGCTTAAACGGTTCGCGGGGCGAGAAATACTTCGCTACTCGAGGTCGAGAAGCTGCATCTTTGCTGCTCGGGCTAGCCCACTGTCTCGCGAGGGAGGCAAGGTTAGCCAGGCAAATGCCTTGTTTTCGCTCTGTCTCGCGGGGCGAGACAAGGTTCGCTGGGCGAGTGCCCTGTTTTCACTTTTCCTTAACTTCTTCATTAATTCTCTTTTGAAACACTTAGTTTGATTAACAAACCTATGGCTAAAGAAAAGACATTTTCCACTTTGGTGACACACTTAAAAGGTTAAAACTTCATTTGATCTTTGGATCAAAATCACTTTTGTTTCTCTTTGAAAACATAGGTTATGAAATCATGTCTTTCTTACTTCAAAACCTTGCTAGATCAAGAACAACACATGTTCTTATATTTCCTCTTACTAAGGCCACAAGCCTTCTCCAATGAAAAATGGAGACTTTGCGTCACCAACAAAGCAAATGTAGCTCAAAATGCATACATAATCATGATAAACTACAATACACATCATTACATCATAACCAAAACAGAAGAGTCCATTACACATCATGGCCTCACACTCAAGCATAAAAGTCCATACTTGATCTAGTGATCAAAGTAGGTTTTTCAACATACTTGGAAATGATTTTCATTCAATCACATCATGATCAATATATGCTAAAGCACACTACAACACACCAAAGCATAAACTTATCAAGACAACTTTGTTCTCCAAGAGAACTTAACAATTAAGAGTGAACCCAAACTAAAGGGTTTCACCCACACATAAAGTAAACAACCATCTTCACCCCCACCATCTTGGTGTGATGAGGTTCACCCCCCATACTTGTTGAAGAGCAGATTCCCGGATCAAAGTCGGTTGATCGGTTTGTAAACCTCCTGATAGTTGCCACCAACTACAAACAACCAAACAATCAAACATTAAACAACAATCAAAGAAAAACTCAACAATCCTAACAAAGAGGGTTTCGGCGACCCTAGGGTAAAGAGGTTAGGAATTGATCTTGGTTTCCATTCATGGATTCAAAGGCAATAAGAAAGCTAAGGATGAAATCAAGTGTTAGAAATAAAAAATTGATGAAAAACACTATTCATCATCATCAAAAGGGTTCGGCCATATTGTGCTTTTTGAGCTATGATGAGAGTTGAATCATAAGCTCTTGGGTTTAGGTAGAGAATGATGAGGTGAGTTCAAAGAAATTGGTCTCACATCAAAATGATTTTTCTACAATTTCTTATGGATTTTCAAACTTTTGGATCTAAGAAATGATTTTCAAGAAAATGGATCTTGATCTTGAAATAAAGAGATATTCAAGATGCTAAGAGATCATAGAAGTGATCTTACCTTAAAATGAAGGAAGATTGCTCAAGGAATCAAGTGATTCCAACAAGAAACCAAGCTTTTCTCAAGAACAACAATGGAGCTTCTCAAGGTTGAAGATGGAGTGTGTTTTGGGAGGGCTGTGTGCGTGAATGAGGGGCTGGATGGGGCTGAGTTCAGCCTTAAAACAAGTCACTTAAGGGCAAAATGGTCATTTGCCAAAAGGGTAAAATGGTAAAAGTGCAAAAGACTAAGGTTAGGGGCATTTCGGTCATTCCGCGTCTAGATTTTCCCGATCGTCATGACGACTCTGGCATACTCTCCCAAGTGTCCTAGGATGATGTGGTATCGAGCTTATCCGTTGTCGGGTCTCGTTGAATCCCTTTACGACTCCAAACGCCTCCTGGTTCGATTATATGACCGAATATAATATATTATTATTATTTTTCGGACGTCAGGACGGATTTTAACGAAGATGTAGAGAATAAAATCCCGAGACTTACTATCTCGTTCACGAGTCTAAATTAGGTCTCGATAGTAGAAAAAGGCTACTATCCGTGAAAAACGCAGACCGGGCTCCGTTTGAGCTTTTGCCTGAAACTTAACCATGGCTTCCTATGGTTGCGTAGAACATTCCTATGTTCTCAGAATATTTTATTTCACTCTCTATACCCTTCAATAAAATACAAACATTAAAATACTGAAAAATTAGAAAACATGAAAATCGGGGCGTTACATCAGACGCTACAAAGGTATGACTGTGAGGAACATCACGTCACCAACAAACGGATTCAATATGACAAAGATAGAGATCGATTTCTCTCTTGACCTCTGCATGAAAGTTGCAGAAATTTCTCTGAGCCTTCCAACGATACCAAGATCAATGCATTTGAAATCCTAAAGCTCAAGAAATTGTTAGCAAATGCTTGCATGTTCTGATTGTCACGAACAGTATCACATCTCAAGATTGAATAAAGAATTTCACTCAGATGAAGATTGACTCAGATCTCGACTTCTTCAAAAATCATGTAGGAATTTGTCTTATCTTTCTAACCAAACCAAGATCACTTCATTTGGATGAGCATACATCAAAATACGACATTTCAAACGCATGATTGTCGGCAATAGGCGCTTCACTTCAATCTTCGTTGTTTTTGGTTTTGCAGCTTTTGTACTTTTGTCTTTGTTCATGCTTTTCTAGTCTTTCTTCTGTTAAGGATGCTAAGAATTTTGTCTTCTTCTGTTACAGTACTTGATGCTTCAGAACTTTATTGAAAAGGGTGTCTCATTTTCTGGTCGAGCTTGGACTTTCAATATCTTAATACTTCATTCAAAATTACATATTCAGCCATCATAATGTTCTGTATTTCGAATAGACGCTTGATTAGCTTCACTGGATGCTTCTTAAATGAGTTAAGGCGCTTGGTTATAGATTGGGCACATTCACAAGGCTGTTTAACTCGTAACATTCCGACCAGTTAGCGTATTATGCTTCTTTGACCCAGTTACATGTCGAATTAGGATTCGATGTCATCATGAAACTTGTATATATGGATATTAGTTTTAATCAGACACCGGTTTCATCCAATTCGGACAACTACAGCTCAATATATGGGCATCAGACCCTACAAAAGTATGATAGTCAGGAACAACACCACGTTACCAAATTACGGATGCAATTTGATAAAGATAGAGATCGATTTCGCTCTTGACCTCCTCATGAAAATTTCAGATATTACTCTGAGCCTTCCAGCGATACCAATATCGATGCATTTGAACACCTAAAGCTCAAGAAATTGTCAACAGACGCTTGCATGTTTTGATTGTCACGAACAGCCTCACGTCTCAAGCTTGAATAAAGAATTTCACTCAGATAAAGATTAATTCAGATCTCGACTTCTTCAGGAATCATTTAGGTATTTCGCTTATCTTTCTAACCAAGGCAAGATCACTTCATTTGGTCGAGCATACCTCAAAATACGACGTTTCAAACGCTTGATTGTCTGCAAAAGGCGCTTGACTTCAATCTTCCGAGTTTTTGCTTTTGCATATTTAGTTCTTTTGTCTTTGTTCACACTTTTCTAGTTTTTCTTCTGTTAGGGATGCTGGAAATTTTGTCTTCTTCTGTTACGGTACTTGATGCTTCAGAACTTTATTGAAAAGGGTACCTCATTTTCTGGTCAACCTTGGACTTTGAATATCTTAATACTTCATTCAAAAATACTTCTTCCGCCATCATAATGTTCTGCATTCTGAGTAGACGCTTGATTAGCTTCACTGGACGCTTCTTAAATGAGTTAAGGCGCTTGGTTATAGATTGGGCACATTCACAAGGCTGTTTAACTCGTAGCATTCCGACCAGTTAGCGTATTATGCTTCTTTGACCCTGTTACTGGCCGCATTAGAATTCAAAGTCTTCATAAAACTTGTATATATGGATATTACTTGTAATAGGACCCCGGTTTCATACAATTTGGAAAACTACAGCTGAATATATGGCCATCAGACGCTACAAAATATGACTGTCAGGAACGACATCACGTCGACAACTAATGGATTCAATGTGACAAAGATAGAGTACGATTTCTCTCTTGACCTCGGCACAAAAATTGTAGAAATATCTCTGAGCCTTCTAACGATACCAAGATCGATGCATTTGAAATCCTAAAGCTCAAGAAATTGTTAGCAAATGCTTGCATGTTCTGATTGTCACGAACAGTATCACATCTCAAAATTGAATAAAGAATTTTACCCAGATAAAGATTGATTCACATCTCGACTTCTTCAGGAATTTGTAGGTATTTCTCTTATCTTTCTAACAAACCAAGATCAATTCATTTGGAAGACCGTACCTCAAAATACAATGTTTCAAACGCTTGATTGTCAGTAACAGGCACTTGACTTCAATCTTTCGTGTTTTTGCTTTTGCAGATTTAGTACTTTTGTCTTTGTTCACGCTTTTCTAGTCTTTCTTCTGTTAGGGTTGCTTGAAATTTTGTCTTCTTATATTACAGTACTTGATGGTTCAGAACTTTATTGAAAAGGGTACCTCATTTTCTGGTCAAGCTTGGACTTTGAATATCTTTCTACTTCATTCAAAATTACATATTCAGCCATCATAATGTTCTGTATTCCGAGTAGACGCGCGATTAGCTTCACTGGATGCTTCTTAAATGAATTTAGGCTCTTGGTTATAGATTGGGCACATTTACAAGGCTGTTTATCTCGTAGCTTTCCGACCAGTTAGTGTATTATGCTTCTTTGACCCTGTTAAAGGTCGAATTAAGATTCGATGTCTTCATGAAACTTATATATATGGATATTAGATTTAATCCGACACTGGTTTCATCCAATTCGGACAACTACAGCTCAATATATGGGAATCAGACCCTACAAAGGTATGATAGTCAGGAACAACACCATGTCACCAAATTACGGATGCAATTTGACAAAGATAGAGATCGATTTCGCTCTTGACCTCTTCATCAAAGTTTCAGATATTTCTCTGATCCTTCCACCGATACCAATATGTATGCATTTGAACACCTAAAGCTCAAGAAATCGTCAGCAGACGCTTGCATGTTCTGATTATCACGAAAAGTATCACATCTCAAGCTTGAATAAAGAATTTCACTCAGATAAAGATTGATTCAGATCTCGACTTCTTCAGGAATCATATAGGTTTTTATCTTATCTTTCTAACCAAACCTAGATCACTTCATTTGGTCGAGCATACCTCCAAATACGATGTCTCAAATGCTTGATTGTCGACAACAGGCGCTTGACTTCAATCTTCCGAGTTTTTGCTTTTGCTAATTTAATTCTTTTGTCTTTGTTCATGTTTTTCTAGTTTTTCTTCTGATAGGGTTGCTAGAAATTTTGTCTTCTTCTGTTACAGTACTTGATGCTTCAGAACTTTATTGAAAAGGGTACCTCATTTTCTGGTCAGGGTTGGACTTTGAATATCTTTATACTTCATTCAAAATTACATATTCAGCCATGATAATGTTCTGTACTCCGAGTAGACGCTTGATTAGCTTTACTGGATGCTTCTTAAATGAGTTAAGGAGCTTGATTATAGATTGGGCACATTCACAAGGCTGTTTAACTCGTAGCATTCCGACCAGTTAGCGTATTATGCTTCTTTGACCCTGTTAAAGGTCGAATTAGGATTCGATGTCTTCATGAAACTTGTATATATGGATATTAGTTTTAATCGGACACCGGTTTCATCCAATTCGGACAACTACAGCTCAATATATAGGCATCAGACCATATAAAGGTATGACAGTCAGGAACAACATCACGTAACCAAATTACGGATGCAATTTGACAATGATAGAGATCAATTACACTCTTGACCTATGCATGAAAATTGCAGATATTTCTCTGAGCCTTCCAGCGATACCAATATCGATGCTTTTGAACACCTAAAGCTCAAGAAATTGTCAGCAGACGCTTGCATGTTCTGATTGTCACGAACAGTATCACATCTCAAGCTTGAATAATGAATTTCACTCAGATAAAGATTGATTCATATCTCAACTTCTTCAGCAATCATGTATCTTTCTAACCAAACCAAGATCACTGTATTTGGACGAGCGTACCTCAAAATACGACGTTTCAAACGCTTGATTGTCGGCAACAGGCGCTTGACTTCAATGTTTCGTGTCTTTGCTTTTGCAGATTTAGTACTTTTGTCTTTGTTCACGCGTTTCTAGTCTTTCTTCTGTTAGGGTTGCTAGAAATTTTGTCTTCTTATGTTACAGTGCTTTATGCTTCAGAACTGTATCGAAAAGGGCACCTCTTTTTCTGATCAATCTTGGATTTTGAATATCTTAATACTTAATTCAAGAATACTTCTTCAGCCATCATAATGTTCTGCATTTTGAGTAGACGCTTGAATAGCTTCACTGGACGCTTCTTGAATAAGGTAAGGCGCTTGGTTATCCACTAGGCGCAATCACAAGGCATTTTAACTCGTAACCTTCTGACCAGTTAGCGTATTATGCTTCTTTGACCCTGTTATTGGCTGCATTAGAATTCGATGTCTTCATGAAACTTGTATATATGGATATTAACTTTAATGTGACGCCGGTTACATACAATTCCGACTACTACAACTCAATATATGGCCATCAGACGCTACAAAGGTATGACGGTCAGGAACAACATCACGTCACCAACAAACGGATGCAATATGACATAGATAGAGATCAATTTCTCTCTTGACCTCAGCATGAAAATTGCAAAAATTTCTCTGAGACTTCCAGCGATACCAAGATCGATGCATTCGAAAACCTAAAGCTCAAGAAATTGTTAGCAAACGCTTGCATGTTCTGATTGTCACGAACAATATCACATCTCATGCTAGAATAAAGAATTTCACTCAGATAAAGATTGATTCAGATCTCGGCTTCTTCAAGAATCATGTAGGTATTTCTCTTATCTTTCTAACCAAATCAAATCACTTCATTTGGATGAGCGTACCTCAAAATACGACATTTCAAACGCATGATTGTCGGCAACAGGCGCTTCACTTCAAACTTCGTTGTTTTTGGTTTTGCAGCTTTTGTACTTTTGTCTTTGTTCATGCTTTTCTAGTCTTTCTTCTGCTAAGGTTGCTAAAAATTTTGTCTTCTTCTGTTGCAGTACTTGATGCTTCAGAACTTTATTGAAAAGGGTACCTCATTTTCTGGTTGAGCTTAGACTTTGAATATCTTAATACTTCATTCAAAATTACATATTCAGCCATCATAATGTTCTGTATTCCGAGTAGACGCTTGATTAGCTTCACTAGATGCTTCTTAAATGAGTTAAGGCGCTTGGTTATATATTGGGCACATTCACAAGGCTGTTTAACTCGTAACATTCCGACCAGTTAGCGTATTATGCTTCTTTGAGCCTGTTACATGTGGAATTAGGATTAGATGTCTTCACGAAACTTGTATATATGTATATTAGTTTTAATCAGACACCGGTTTCATCCAATTCGGACAACTACAGCTCAATATATAGGCATCAGACCCTATAAGGGTATGACAGCCAGGAACAACATCACGTCACCAAATTACGGATGCAATATGACAAAGGTAGAGATAGATTTCTCTCTTGACCTCCGCATGAAAATTGCAGAAATTTCTCTGAGTAAAGCTCAAGAAATTGTGAGCAAACGCTTGCATGTTCTGATTATCACCAATAGTATCACATCTCAAGCTTGAATAAAGAATTTCACCCGGATCAAGATTGATTCAGATCTCGACTTCTTGAGGAATCTTGTAGGTATTTCTCTTATCTTTCTAACCAAACCAAGATCACTTCATTTGGATGAGCGTACCTCAAAATACGACATTTCCAACGCATGATTGTCGGTAACAGGCGCTTCACTTCAATCTTCGTTGTTTTTGGCTTTGCAGCTTTTGTACTTTTGTCTTTGTTCATGCTTTTCTAGTCTTTCTTCCGTTGAGGTTGCTAAAAATTTTGTCTTCTTCTGTTATAGTACTTGATGCTTCAGAACTTTATTGAAAAGGGTAGCTCATTTTCTGGTCGAGCTTGGACTTTTAATATCTTAATACTTCATTCAAAATTACATATTCAGCCATCATAATGTCTGTATTCTGAGAAGACGCTTGATTAGCTTCACCAGACGCTTCTTAAATGAGTTAAGGCGCTTGGTTATAGATGGGGCACATTCACAAGGCTGTTTAACTCCTAGCATTCCGACCAGTTAGCGTATTACGCTTCTTTAAGCCTTTTACAAGTCGAATTAGGATTCGAGGTCTTCATGAAACTTGTATATATGTATATTAGTTTTAATCAGACCCCAGTTTCATCCAATTCGGATAACTAGAGCTCAATATATGGGCATCAGACCCTACAAAAGTATGATAGTCAGGAACAACACCACGTCACCAAATTACGGATGCAATTTGACAAAGATAGAGATCGATTTCGCTCTTGACCTCTGCATGAAAATTTCAAATATTTCTCTGAGCATTCCAGTGATATCAATATCGATGCATTTGAATACCTAAAGCTCAAGAAATCATCAGCAGACGCTTGCATGTTCTGATTGTCACGAACAGTATCACATCTCAAGCTTGAATAAAGAATTTCACTCAGATAAAGATTTATTCAGATCTCGACTTCTTCAGGAATCATGTAGGTATTTCTCTTATCTTTCTAAACAAACCAAGTTCACTTCATTTGGTCAAGCATACCTAAAAATACGACGTTTCAAACGCTTGATTGTCGACAACAGGCGCTTGACTTCAGTCTTCCGAGTTTTGGCTTTTGCAGATTTAGTTCTTTTGTCTTTGTTCACGCTTTTCTAGTCTTTCTGCTGTTAGGGTTGCTAGAAAATTTGTCTCCTTCTGTTACAGTACTTGATGCTTCAGAAATTTATTGAAAAGGGTACCTCATTTTCTGGTCAAGCTTGGACTTTGAATAACTTAATACTTCATTCAAAAATACTTCTTCCGCCATCATAATGTTCTTCATTCTAAGTAGACGCTTCATTAGCTTCACTGGACGCTTCTTGTATAAGTTAAGGCGCTTGGTTATCCACTAGGCACATTCACAAGGCATTTTAACTCGTAGCATTCTGACCAGTTAGCGTATTATGCTTCTTTGACGCTGTTACTGGTCGCATTAGAATTCGATGTCTTCATGAAACTTGTATATATGGATATTACCTTCAATCGGACCCTGGTTTCATACAATTCGGACAACTACAGCTCAATATATGGCCATCAGATGCTACAAAGATATGATTGTCAGGAACAACATCACGTTGACAACTAACGAATGCAATTTGACGAAGATAGAGATCGATTTCTCTCTTGACCTCGGCATGAAAAATATAGAAATTTCTTTGAGCTTTCCAACGATACCAAGATCGATGCATTTGAACACCTAAAGCTCAAGAAATTGTTAGCAAACGCTTGCATGTTCTGATTGTCACGAACAGTGTCACATCTCAAGCTTGAATAAAGAATTTCACTCAGATAAAGATTGATTCAGTTGTCGACTTCTTCAGGAATCATGTAGGTATTTCTCTTATCTTTATAACCAAACCAAGATCACTTGATTTGAACTAGCGTACCTCAAAATACGACGTTTCAAATGCTTGATTGTCAGCAACAGGCACTTGACTTCAATCTTCCGTGTTTTTGCTTTTGAAGATTTAGTACTTTTGTCTTTGTTCACGCTTTTCTAGTGTTTCTTCTGTTAGGGTTTCTAGAAATTTTGTCTTCTTATGTCACAGTACTTGATGTTTCAGAACTTTATTGAAAAGGGTACCTCATTTTCTGGTCAGGCTTGGACTTTGAATATCTTTATACTTCATTCAAAATTACATATTCAGCCATCATAATGTGAAGTATTCTGAGTAGACGCTTGATTAGCTTCACTGGACGCTTCTTAAATGAGTGAAGGCGCTTGGTTATGCAACACCCTTTCCCGAGTGTCACATTCCCGAACATTTATAAAGCCGAAAATATTTATTAATGCGGAAAATATGATTTTTCTTTTTCTTTTCTTTTCATAAAGATGTAACGGGATTAGTAAAGGTAATAAATAATACTAATAAGTGAACTTAGGTTCACCATGCGTTACTAGGACATACATACAGTATTATAAATACAGAAACAGAAAACAAAAACAGAAACATCAACATTACTGTATACAGACATAAATCTAATGTATGACTGACATAAGAAAATACAATAAGTACTAGGAGTCATAGCTCCCAAAAGGTACTACAAAAACTGATATAGTCTGGCCGACAACAAAACTAAAACAGCAAAAGAGTCCACCTCCGAACTCAAAAGGACTGCGGAACCGAACCATCGTCGCGTCCATCTGTTCAAGCATCAACAGCAAGTACCAGCAGAAAACATATAGATATGGGTGAGATTCCCGTTCATCAACACAACAAAACAGCAGTAGCAAAAACGGGACAACTCACCGGGTAACAACGTACCCAACATGCTTACAAAGTTCTCAATATAAATCATATTAAGCAGTTAACAACATAATAGCAGGCTAAACATTTAACAGCATAATATAAGGCATCCTTAAACAGTACAGCGATGGATAACAGTAAATGTAAACATGATAGCCATAAACATCAATAGCCATGCAATGCAATGCAATGTATATGACTCAATGTCAATGTCACTGGGTACTACTCTGACCCCTACTCCATGGAGCTAACAAAACATTCGGAGAGAGTGAATGGGAGGACATGTTCCGGTTTCTGCCAGCCATGAGCAAGATGCTACAACATTCGTAACGTGCATGTATCAGGCTTTACGGTAACACTCTCGACCAAACATGAAAAGTACGGCATCTAGTAGAGGATATCAGTGTATTGCACGGATTCGCCACGACACAGAAGAATCACCAACTGGTCACATGTCAGCCCTTCCAACCCTGATACCTCCAAAAAGACCAATGAAGATCGTCACCGTAAGATTCGCACCCGCATCAAGGTGTAAGCTCAACTCCTAGGCTCAAGGCCTTACAACTATGCACATGAAATGCCAATGCTTACACAAAGCAGATGCGATAAAGCAATGTTTATCCATTGGATAAACCTCAAGGTTCACTAAGGTTCTCTTCCTTAGAAACCACACACGTCTTTGTTTTATAAAACATTTATCCATCGGATAAAACATTTATCCATCGGATAAATATCTCGTGATTCCTTTGGAATGATCCAGACTGCTTTCAGAATCGTCGACTGTCCCCACAAACCAACACAAGTCTTTTCAGCGTATTTTGTCCTCACTCACACGCTTTCTAGGAAACTTCCCAGAAGGTCACCCATCCCATAATTACTCTAAGTCAAGCACGCTTAACTATAAAGTTCTTATGTTTTAAGTTCCCGAAAAGAAGATAAATCTTGTTGATATGGGTAGTACCAATCAATTCTTATATGCTTTCCCTTAACTATACAGTCCCATACCTGCATAGCCTCAGGATTACTTCCACTGTACAGTCCCATACCTGCACAGCCTCAGGATCTCTCTCATTCCAGTTATCACAAGGCGGAAACAATTGAACGATTAACCTGGATCCGAATCATCGGTCCGTCATCGAACTACTGTTTCGAAAGTCAAAACATTTCGTGTTTGTGTTTACGTCTTATGAATTATGTCTCAAGTCCTAAGCATTATGAGTAAGGATTGAGAATCCTCTTAGATAAGCCTTTGAGCCTTTCTAAGATATTAATCCCTTGTCTTTCAATTAAGGAAACAAGTGTTGATTTCACTTAAGTCTTATGAAGTCATTGATGTACTAAGTCATCAATGGTATAGTAGATGGTCTTGTTCCACCACATACCATACTTAATTAACCCTTGTCTTCAACTCTAAGTTAATTACTTAACTTAGGTTTTTCACCCGTAAAACTTTAAGTTTGAGTTAGAAAACTCCTTTTGTAAACCAAACAACTTTTACAATTGAAAACTCATTTGATTTGAAACCACATTTGAACTACTTACTTCATTTCTAGCATTTTACTGAAACATAAAATTCGCTTAGCGGAATTCCATTCGCTTAGCGAAAATGAGGCAGTAATGCCTCCTTTGGAACTCCTCTGGTTCGCTTGGCGAGACACAAATCGCGTAGCGAAATATATTGTATTCGCTTAGCGAATATGAATTCGCTTAGCGCAAGTTCAGACGGTTACACCTCTGGATCGCTCGACGAAACAGAATTCGTGTAGCGAAACTTCACTTTATTCGCTTAGCGAGAATGATTTCGCTTAGCGAAAGTTCAGACGGTTACACCTCTTTTGGAGACTTCTCTGGATCGCTCAGCGAGACTTTAATCGCGTAGCGAAATGTATTGGATTCGCTTAGCGAAAGTGAGGCAGTGATGGCCAACTAAGACTTTCCCTGTTTTTCACGTAGCGAAAGTAATTTCGCTTAGCGAAATGTTGCCTTAAAACAAGACATCAACCTTATGGAACCATTTTGATTCTCTTCATGAAACCACTTCTTTTCTCATTTTGAGTCACTTGATTAGTTAGACGAACTAAGGATAAGGTATAAAACATGTTTCACTTTGGTGAAAGCACTTTTAGATTTAATTCCATTTAAAGTCACTTAGGGTTTTTCTTTGAAAAACACAAGTTATTGAAAACACTTTCTTTACATCAAAACTTGACTTGTCCAAGAACTATTCATATCCTTCCTTTCCTCAAGGTCATGGCTAATAGCCAACTAGGAATCAATGTGAAGTTTTACTTCATCAACCAATCAAAGTATGGCTCACAACACTTACACAATCATGATAACCATAATACACATTACTACATCATAATCAAACATCCAAGTCCATCACACATTATGGTCTCATAATCAACAATAAAAAGTCCATACTTGATCTAGTGATCAAAGTAGGTTTTCCAACATACATGAAAATGGTTTTTCATTCAATCATCTCATCATCAACATATGCTAAAACACAACACAACATACCAAAGCATAAACTCATCATGACATTCTTGTTCTCCATGAGAACTTAACAAAACATAACAACTAAAAGTGAACCCAAACTAAAGGGTTTCACCCACACATAAAGTAAACAACCATCTTCACCACCACCATCTTGGTGTGATGAGGTTCTTCTCCCCATACCTGTTGAAGAGCAGATTCCCAGATCAAAGTCGGTTGATCGGTTTGTGAACCTCCTGATAGTTGTCACCAACTACAAACAACCAAACAATCAAACATTAAACAACAATCAAACCAAACTCAACAATTCTCACAAAGAGGGTTTCGGCCACCCTAAAGAGAATAAAGCTAGGAATTGATCTTGGTTTTCCATTTCATGGATTCAAAGGCATTAGGAAAGCTAAGGATGAAATCAAGTGTTAAAAATCAAAAATTGATGAAAACACTATTCATCATCATCAAGAAGGGTTCGGCCCTAATGTGCTTTTTAAGCTATGATGAAAGTTGAATCATAAGCTCTTGGGTTTAGATAGAGAATGATGAGGTGAGTTCAAAGAACTTGGTCTTACCTCAAAATGATTTTTCTACAATTTCCTATGGATTTTCAAAGTTTTGGATCTAAGAAATAATTTTCATGAAAATGAAGATTGATCTTGAAATAAAGAGATATTCAAGAAGCTAAGAGATCATAGAAGTGATCTTACCATAAAATGAAGGAAGATTGCTCAAGGAATCAAGTGAATCCAACAAGTGATTCAAGCTTTTCAAGAAGAAAAATGGAGTTTCTCTTCAAGAACAACAATGGTGTTCTTCTTTGGGCAGAAATTTCGTGAATGAGGGGTTGGATGGGCTGAGTTCAGCCTTTAAAACAAGTCACTTAAGGGCAAAATGGTCATTTGCCAAACGGGTAAAATGGTAAAAGTGCAAAAGACTAAGGTTAGGGGCATTTTGGTCATTTTGCGTCTAGATTTTCCCGATCGTCATGACGACTCTGGCATACTCTCCCAAGTGTCCTGGGATGTTGTGATATCAAGATTATCGGTTTGCGAGTCCCGGTAAATCCATATGTGGCTCCGTTCGTCACCCGATTGAGAATTCCGCCCGAACGAAGGTCAGGAAGTTATTTTTCTGAAATTTTTACGAAACTTAACCAAAACGTAGAGAATCAAATTCTAAGACTTACTGTCTCGTTCACGGGTCCATCTGAGGTCTTCTGAGCAGTAAAATCATACTGTCAGTGTAAAAACGCAGACCGGACTCCGTTTGAGTTTTCGACTCAAAACTTAATCGTAGCTTCCTACGATATCGTCGAGCATGACTATGGTCTCGGAATATTTTATTTCTATTACTACGACCTCGAATAAAATAAAGACGTTAAAATACTGAAGAATTATAAAACGTGAAAATCGGGGTGTTACATTCCTACCCCTCTTAAAAGAATTTCGTCCTCGAAATTCCATGACTTAAAACTAAACCTACTCGGTCGCTGAAGATTAAGGAATGAAATTTTCAACAAAGAACTTTTTCCTGGTCTTGGTCTCAGAAGAAAGTAAGAACGTATACAAAAGAATTTTACCAATCTGGAATGAATATAGGAATATCCCGTATGCAAAAAGACTCTTCAGTAGGTTCGTGAGTGTAAAAATGCATAGCTAATACATGTTTACATCCATGACTCTAAGAAAGTTCCTTCTTCCATAAGAACCTTCCAATAAATTTGGGAATCAAAAGAGAAACAGTCTGGCAAAAATCAGACTGGATCACCTTCACGAAAAGTAAAAGTGATTAGACTAAGTTTCATCAAGAAACTTCAAGTATCGAGAAGTTGTTTCCAGTATCAAGAAGTTGTTTATGTTATAACTCAAGAAATAGTCATAACGAAACTTTCAATGGAATAACACGAAAATGTCCAGGCCAATGGACACCATATTACCAATTCACTCAATTGTCTAATACATTGAGGAATATGTAGAAGTGTGAACACAAATGTTCCCTTGAGATCAGGCAGCACTAACACGTGAAGTAGTCAACCTTCTCTCTAATCCTTGCAAACTTTCCTCACAGGCTTAAATCCATTCAAACGCTTTATCCTTCCTTCGAAATCACATGACCTAAAAACTTTACTTCGTCGAGCCAAAACTAACACTTGGACAACTTTGCATACAGCTGTTTCTCCTTCAAAACCTGAAGAATCACACTAAGGTATTCAGCGCGTACTTCCTGGTTGCGCGAATAGATGAGTATGTCGTCTGTGAAACAACGACAAACTTATCTAGGTATGGACGAAAGATCCTATTCATGTAATCCATGAATATAGCTGGAGCATTCGTCACACCAAACGGCATCACAAGATACTCGTAGTGCCCATAGCGTGTTTGAAACGCTGTTCTTGGTACATCTTCTGCCTTCACACGAAACTGGTGATAACCCGATCGCAAATCATTCTTGGAGAAAACTGCCGCTCTCCTCAACTGATCCATCAAGTCATTTATCCTCGGAAGATGATACTTGTTCTTAATAGTAACTTTATTCAACTGGCGATAATCCACACATAAACGAGATGTTTCGTCTTTCTTTCTCACCAACAGCACAGGCGTTCCCTACGGCGACACACTGGGTCTAACTAACTGTTTTCCCAATAAGTCCACCAACTGTTCCTTCAAGGTTTCCAACTCAGCAGGTGTCATATGATCAGGTGCCATAGACGCTAGTCCTGTTCCTGGCACAAGATCGATCACGACTCGATGTCTCGAACTGGCGGTACACCTGGTACGTCTTCAAGAAAGACTTCCAGAAACTCGTTAGTAACATGTATTCGTTGAGCTCCTCCTCTCAAAGAAACGTTTTCTTGGTTGGCAATCCAAATCCAGAATTATCCGAATCAGGGAAAACTAAGGTTTTGTTTGCACCGTCTAATAGGATATAGTTACAAGATAACCAATCCATCCTTATGATCACATCCATTTGCGAAAGAGGCAAATAGATTAAATCAATCAAAAACGTTCTATCCATTACAGAAAATAGAACAGTTCAAACAGACTTTCGCAGTTATAACAGGCTTTGCAGAAAGTGCAAAAATTACCAAATCTAAGGGTAAGGAAAGATACAGATAAGGTTCTACCTTCCACAACGATCTGACCGTGAATCAAATCTTCCCTTTGAGAAGTCTCAGCATCATCCCCAGTATAAACTCTACTCATTGCCTTAGGCTTCACTGTTTGCACATCATTGACAGAATGTCTAGCTTTTGAATGCACACAATCGCGTGAAGTATGTCCTGGCTTCCCACACTTGAAGCATATGATCCCCTTGATTAAGCATCCTCTGGTGACATGATTGTTCTTGCCACACTTCATGCACTTCTTTGGGGCGCTTCCAGGTTGACTAATACTCCCACTACTTCCCCCTACAAAACGTTGTTGTTGACCTTGCTATTTTGAATATGGTTGTGATCGAGATCCATCATCACGACCATTGGTGCCTTTATGGAACCTAGTCGGTCCAGAGTTACGTTGCCTTCCTCCACGAGTCTTCATCAGATCTTCGATTACGAAGCATTCATCTACCAACACCGAGAACTCTTTGACCTCAAGAGGTAGCACCTCCCCTCGAATCTCGTCCGTTAAACCTTCTTCGAACTTTGTGCACTTCCACTCCTCATCGGGATGAAGATGGAAATACCTCGAAGACTTCAGCAGGGACTCAAAACGATTAGCATATTCTTTGACAGACATTCCTCCTTGACGTAGCTGCAGGAACTCCATGTCTTTCAACTCGTCGGAAAAGCACTCGTTTTGAAGAACTCTGCTAGCGACAACTTACAAGAAAGCAAAAACATTACTACCCTGTCCAATATCATTCCCCTTCAGAAACAATAATGCGGAGAGTAACAAACAATCGTTATCTTCTTCACAGAAACACACAGAGAACAAACAATACAAAAGGATAGACCGAAGTCATCATCCCTTCCAACATTGTTTTCTCTCAGAAACAATAGCACAGAAAACAATCAGAGAAAACACAACACAAACAAGACAGACCATAACCTACAAACCCCAAAAAGACTCGGCCAGCTCTGATACCAAATAATGCAACACCCTTTCCCGAGTGTCACATTCCCGAACGTTTATAAAGCCGAAAATATTTATTAATGCGGAAAATATGATTTTTCTTTTTCTTTTCTTTTCATAAAGATGTAACGGGATTAGTAAAGGTAATAAATAATACTAATAAGTGAACTTAGGTTCACCATGCGTTACTAGGACATACATACAGTATTATAAATACAGAAACAGAAAACAAAAACAGAAACATCAACATTACTGTATACAGACATAAATCTAATGTATGACTGACATAAGAAAATACAATAAGTACTAGGAGTCATAGCTCCCAAAAGGTACTACAAAAACTGACATAGTCTGGCCGACAACAAAACTAAAACAGCAAAAGAGTCCACCTCCGAACTCAAAAGGACTGCGGAACCGAACCATCGTCGCGTCCATCTGTTCAAGCATCAACAGCAAGTACCAGCAGAAAACATATAGATATGGGTGAGATTCCCGTTCATCAACACAACAAAACAGCAGTAGCAAAAACGGGACAACTCACCGGGTAACAACGTACCCAACATGCTTACAAAGTTCTCAATATAAATCATATTAAGCAGTTAACAACATAATAGCAGGCTAAACATTTAACAGCATAATATAAGGCATCCTTAAACAGTACAGCGATGGATAACAGTAAATGTAAACATCAGTAGCCATAAACATCAATAGCCATGCAATGCAATGCAATGTATATGACTCAATGTCAATGTCACTGGGTACTACTCTGACCCCTACTCCATGGAGCTAACAAAACATTCGGAGAGAGTGAATGGGAGGACATGTTCCGGTTTCTGCCAGCCATGAGCAAGATGCTACAACATTCGTAACGTGCACGTATCTGGCTTTACGGTAACACTCTCGACCAAACATGAAAAGTACGGCATCTAGTAGAGGATATCAGTGTATTGCACGGATTCGCCACGACACAGAAGAATCACCAACTGGTCACATGTCAGCCCTTCCAACCCTGATACCTCCAAAAAGACCAATGAAGATTGTCACCGTAAGATTCGCACCCGCATCAAGGTGTAAACTCAACTCCTAGGCTCAAGGCCTTACAACTATGCACATGAAATGCCAATGCTTACACAAAGCAGATACGATAAAGCAATGTTTATCCATTGGATAAACCTCAAGGTTCACTAAGGTTCTCTTCCTTAGAAACCACACACGTCTTTGTTTTAAAAAACATTTATCCAACGGATAAAACATTTATCCATCGGATAAATATCTCGTGATTCCTTTGGAATGATCCAGACTGCTTTCAGAATCGTCGACTGTCCCTACAAACCAACACAAGTCTTTTCAGCGTGTTTTGTCCTCACTCACACGCTTTCTAGGAAACTTCCCAGAAGGTCACCCATCCCATAATTACTCTAAGTCAAGCACGCTTAACTATAAAGTTCTTATGTTCTAAGTTCCCGAAAAGAAGATAAATCTTGTTGATATGGGTAGTACCAATCAATTCTTATATGCTTTCCCTTAACTATACAGTCCCATACCTGCATAGCCTCAGGATTCCTTCCACTGTACAGTCCCATACCTGCACAGCCTCAGGATCTCTCTCATTCCAGTTATCACAAGGCGGAAACAATTGAACGATTAACCTGGATCCGAATCATCGGTCCGTCATCGAACTACTGTTTCGAAAACCAAAACATTTCGTGTTTGTGTTTACGTCATATGAATTATGTCTCAAGTCCTAAGCATTATGAGTAAGGATTGAGAATCCTCTTAGATAAGTCTTTGAGCCTTTCTAAGATATTAATCCCTTGTCTTTCAATTAAGGAAACAAGTGTTGATTTCACTTAAGTCTTATAAAGTCATTGATGTACTAAGTCATCAATGGTATAGTAGATGGTCTTGTTCCACCACATACAATACTTAATTAACCTTTGTCTTCAACTCTAAGTTTTACTTAACTTAGGTTTTTCACCCGTAAAACTTTAAGTTTGAGTTAGAAAACTCCTTTTGTAAACCAAACAACTTTTACAATTGAAAACTCATTTGATTTGAAACAACATTTGAACTACTTACTTCATTTCTAGCATTTTACTGAAACATAAAATTCGCTTAGCGGAATTCCATTCGCTTAGCGAAAATGAGGCAGTAATGCCTCCTTTGGAACTCCTCTGGTTCGCTCGGCGAGACACAAATCGCGTAGCGAAATATATTGTATTCGCTTAGTGAATATGAATTCGCTTAGCGCAAGTTCAGACGGTTACACCTCTTTGTAAACACCTCTGGATCGCTCGGCGAAACAGAATTCGTGTAGCGAAACTTCACTTTATTCGCTTAGCGAGAATGATTTCGCTTAGCGAAAGTTCAGACGGTTACACCTCTTTTGGAGACTTCTCTGGATCGCTCAGCGAGACTTTAATCGCGTAGCGAAATGTATTGGATTCGCTTAGCGAAAGTGAGGCAGTGATGGCCAACTAAGACTTTCCCTGTTTTTCGCGTAGCGAAAGTAATTTCGCTTAGCGAAATGTTGCCTTAAAACAAGACATCAACCTTATGGAACCATTTTGATTCTCTTCATGAAACCACTTCTTTTCTCATTTTGAGTCACTTGATTAGTTAGATGAACTAAGGATAAGGTATAAAACATGTTTCACTTTGGTGAAAGCACTTTGAGATTTAATTCCATTTAAAGTCACTTAGGGTTTTTCTTTGAAAAACACAAGTTATTGAAAACACTTTCTTTACATCAAAACTTGACTTGTCCAAGAACTATTCATATCCTTCCTTTCCTCAAGGTCATGGCTAATAGCCAACTAGGAATCAATGTGAAGTTTTACTTCATCAACCAATCAAAGTATGGCTCACAACACTTACACAATCATGATAACCATAATACACATTACTACATCATAATCAAACATCCAAGTCCATCACACATTATGGTCTCATAATCAACAATAAAAAGTCCATACTTGATCTAGTGATCAAAGTAGGTTTTCCAACATACATGAAAATGGTTTTTCATTCAATCATCTCATCATCAACATATGCTAAAACACAACACAACATACCAAAGCATAAACTCATCATGACATTCTTGTTCTCCATGAGAACTTAACAAAACATAACAACTAAAAGTGAACCCAAACTAAAGGGTTTCACCCACACATAAAGTAAACAACCATCTTCACCACCACCATCTTGGTGTGATGAGGTTCTTCTCCCCATACCTGTTGAAGAGCAGATTCCCAGATCAAAGTCGGTTGATCGGTTTGTGAACCTCCTGATAGTTGTCACCAACTACAAACAACCAAACAATCAAACATTAAACAACAATCAAACCAAACTCAACAATTCTCACAAAGAGGGTTTCGGCCACCCTAAAGAGAATAAAGCTAGGAATTGATCTTGGTTTTCCATTTCATGGATTCAAAGGCATTAGGAAAGCTAAGGATGAAATCAAGTGTTAAAAATCAAAAATTGATGAAAACACTATTCATCATCATCAAGAAGGGTTCGGCCCTAATGTGCTTTTTGAGCTATGATGAAAGTTGAATCATAAGCTCTTGGGTTTAGATAGAGAATGATGAGGTGAGTTCAAAGAACTTGGTCTTACCTCAAAATGATTTTTCTACAATTTCCTATGGATTTTCAAAGTTTTGGATCTAAGAAATAATTTTCATGAAAATGAAGATTGATCTTGAAATAAAGAGATATTCAAGAAGCTAAGAGATCATAGAAGTGATCTTACCATAAAATGAAGGAAGATTGCTCAAGGAATCAAGTGAATCCAACAAGTGATTCAAGCTTTTCAAGAAGAAAATGGAGTTTCTCTTCAAGAACAACAATGGTGTTCTTCTTTGGGCAGAAATTTCGTGAATGAGGGGCTGGATGGGCTGAGTTCAGCCTTTAAAACAAGTCACTTAAGGGCAAAATGGTCATTTCCCAAAAGGGTAAAATGGTAAAAGTGCAAAAGACTAAGGTTAGAGGCATTTTGGTCATTTTGCGTCTAGATTTTCCCGATCGTCATGACGACTCTGGCATACTCTCCCAAGTGTCCTGAGACGTTGTGATATCAAGATTATCGGTTTGCGAGTCTCGGTAAATCCATATGTGGCTCCGTTCGTTACCCGTTGAGAATTCCGCCCGAACGAAGGTCAGGAAATTATTTTTCTGAAATTTTTACGAAATTTAACCAAAACGTAGAGAATCAAATTCTAAGACTTACTGTCTCGTTCACGGGTCCATCTGAGGTCTTCTGAGCAGTAAAATCATACTGTCAGTGTAAAAACGCAGACCGGACTCCGTTTGAGTTTTCGACTCAAAACTTAATCGTAGCTTCCTACGATATCGTCGAGCATGACTATGGTCTCGGAATATGTTATTTCTATTCCTACGACCTCGAATAAAATAAAGACGTTAAAATACTGAAGAATTATAAAACGTGAAAATCGGGGTGTTACAGGTTATAGATTGGGCACATTCACAAGGCTGTTTAACTCGTAGCATTCCGACTAGTTAGCGTATTATGCTTCATTGACCATGTTAAAGGTCGAATTAGAATTCGATGTCTTCATAAACTTGTATATATGGATATTAGATTTAATCGGACACCAGTTTCATCCAATTCGGACAACTATAGCTCAATATATGAGCATCAGACCCTACAAAGGTAAGACAGTCAGGAACAACATCACGTCACCAAATTATGGATGCAATTTGACAAAGATATAGATCGATTTCGCTCTTGACCTATGCATGAAAATTGCAGATATTTCTCTGAGCCTTCTAGCGTTACCCATATCGATGCTTTTGAACACCTAAAGCTCAAGAAATTGTCAGCAGACGCTTCCATGTTCTGATTGTGACGAACAATATCACATCTCAAGATTGAATAAAGAATTTCACTCAGATAAATATTGATTCATATCTCGACTTCTTCAGGAATCATGTAGGTATTTCTCTTATCTTTCTAACCAAACCAAGATCACTTCATTTGGACTAGCATACCTCAAAATACGACGTTTCAAACGCTTGATTGTCGGCAACAGGCCCTCGACTTCAATCTTCCGGGTTTTTGCTATTGCAGATTTAGTACTTTTGTCTTTGTTCACGCGCTTCTAGTCTTTCTTCTATTAGGGTTGCTAGAAATTTTGTCTTCTTATGTTACAGTGCTTTATGCTTCACAGCTGTATTTAAAAGGGTACCTCTTTTTCTGCTCAAGCTTGGATTTTGAATATCTTAATACTTCATTCAAAAATACTTCTTCAGCCATCATAATGTTCTGCATTTTGAGTAGACGCTTGATTAGCTTCACTGGACGCTTCTTGAATAAGGTAAGGCGCATGGTTATCCACTAGGCACATTCACAAAGCATTTTAACTCGTTGCATTCTGACCAGTTAGTGTATTATACTTCTTTGACCCTGTTATTGGACGCATTAGAATTCGATGTCTTCATGAAACTTGTATATATGGATGTTAACTTTAATGGAACGCCGGTTTCATACAATTCGGACTACTACAGCTCAATATATGGCCATCAGACGCTACAAAGGTATGACTGTCAGGAACAACATCATGTCACCAACTAACGGATGCAATGTGACAAAGATAGAGATCGATTTCTCTCTTGACCTCGGCTTGAAAATTGCAGAAATTTCTCTGAGCCTTTCAACGATACCGAGATAGATGCATTTGAAAACCTAAAGCTCAAGAAATTGTTAGCAAAAGCTTGCATGTTCTGATTGTCACAAAAAGTTTCACATCTCAAGCTTGAATAAAGAATTTGACTCAGATAAAGATTGATTCAGATCTCGACTTCTTCAGGAATCTTGTAGGTATTTCTCTTATCTTTCTAAACAAACCAAGATCACTTCATTTGGTCGAGCATACCTCAAAATACGACGTTTCGAACGCTTGATTGTCGGCAACAGGCGCTTGACTTCAATCTTCCGAGTTTTTGCTTTTGCAGATTTAGTTCTTTTGTCTTTGTTCACGCTTTTCTAGTCTTTCTGCTATTAGGGTTGCTAGAAATTTTGTCTTCTTCTGTTACAGTGCTTGATGCTTCAGAAATTTATTGAAAACGGTACCTCATTTTCTGGTCAAGCTTGGACTTTGAATATCTTAATACTTCATTCAAAAATACTTCTTCCGTTATCATAATGTTCTTCATTCTTAGTAGATGCTTGATTAGCTTCACTGGACGCTTCTTGTATAAGTTATGGCGCTTGGTTATCCACTAGGCACATTCACAAGGCATTTTAACTCGTAGCATTCTGACCAGTTAGTGTGTTATGCTTCTTTGACTCTGTTACTAGTCGCATTAGAATTCGATATCTTCATGAAACTTGTATATATGGATATTACCTTTAATCAGACCCCGGTTTCATACAATTCGGACAACTACAGCTCAATATATGGCCATCAGACGCTACAGAGATATGACTGTCAGGAACAACATCACGTCGACAACTAACGGATGCAATTTGACGAAGATAGAGATCGATTTCTCTCTTGACCTCGGCATGAAAAATGCAGAAATTTCTTTGACCCTTCCAACGATACCAAGATCGATGCATTTGAACACCTAAAGCTCAAGAAATTGTTAGCAAATGCTTGCATGTTCTGATTGTCACGAACAGTGTCACATCTCAAGCTTGAATAAAGAATTTCACTCAGATAAAGATTGATTCAGATGTCGACTTCTTCAGGAATCATGTAGGTATTTCCCTTATCTTTCTAACCAAACCAAGATCACTTGATTTGAAGTAGCGTACCTCAAAATACGACGTTTCAAATGCTTGATTGTCAGCAACAGGCACTTGACTTCAATCTTCCGTGTTTTTGCTTTTACAGATTTAGTACTTTTGTCTTTGTTCACGCTTTTCTAGTCTTTCTTCTGTTAGGGTTTCTAGAAATTTTGTCTTCTTATGTTACAGTACTTGATGCTTCAGAACTTTATTGAAAAGGGTACCTCATTTTCTGGTCAGGCTTGGACTTTGAATATCTTTATACTTCATTCAAAATTACATATTCAGCCATCTTAATGTGAAGTATTCTGAGTAGATGCTTGATTAGCTTCACTGGACGCTTCTTGAATGAGTTAAGGCACTTGGTTATAGATTGGGCACATTCATAAGGCTGTTTAACTCGTAGCATTCCGACTAGTTAGCGTACTATGCTTCTATGACCCTGTTAAAGGTCGAATTAGGATTCGATGTCTTCATACACTTGTATATATGGATATTAGTTATAATCGAACACCAGTTTCATCAAATTCGGACAACTACCGCTCAATATATGGGCATCAGACCCTACAAAGGTATGACAGTCAGGAACAACATCACGTCACCAAATTAAGGATGCAATTTGACAAAGATATAGATCGATTTCGCTCTTGACCTATGCATGAAAATTGCAGATATTTCTCTGAGCCTTCCAGCGTTACCCATAACGATGCTTTTGAACACCTAAAGCTCAAGAAATTGTCAGCAGACGCTTGCATGTTCTGATTGTGACGAACAGTATCACATCTCAAGCTTGAATAAAGAATTTCACTCAGATAAAGATTGATTCATATCTCGACTTCTTCTGGAATCATGTAGGTATTTCTCATATCCTTCTAACCAAACCTTGATCACTTCATTTGGACTAGCGTACCTCAAAATACGACGTTTCAAACGCTTGATTGTCGGCGACAGGTGCTCGACTTCAATCTTCTGTGTTTTTGCTATTGCAGATTTAGTACTTTTGTCTTTGTTCACGTGTTTCTAGTCTTTCTTCTATTACGGTTGCTAGAAATTTTGTCTACTTATGTTACAGTACTTTATGCTTCACAACTGTATTTAAAAGGGTACCTCTTTTTCTGCTCAAGCTTGGATTTTGAATATCTTAATACTTCATTCAAAAATACTTCTTCAGCCATCATAATGTTCTGCATTTTGAGTAGACGCTTGATTAGCTTCACTGGACGCTTCTTTAATAAGGTAAGGCGCATGGTTATCCACTAGGCACATTCACAAGGCATTTTAACTCGTTGCATTCTGACCAGTTAGTGTATTATGCTTCTTTGACCCTGTTATTGGCCGCATTAGAATTCGATGTCTTCATGAAACTTGTATATATGGATATTAAATTTAATGGAACGCCGGTTTCATATAATTCGGACTACTACAGCTCAATATATGGCCATCAGACGCTACAAAGGTATGACTGTCAGGAACAACATCATGTCACCAACTAACGGATGCAATGTGACAAAGATAGAGATCGATTTCTCTCTTCTCCTCGGCTTGAAAATTGCAGAAATTTCTCTTAGCCTTCCAACGATACCAAGATCGATGCATTTGAAAACCTAAAGCTCAAGAAATTGCTAGCAAACGCTTGCATGTTCTGATTGTCACAAAAAGTATCGCATCTCAAGCTTGAATAAAGAATTTCACTCAGATAAAGATTGATTCAGATCTCGACTTCTTCAAGAATCTTGTAGGTATTTCTCTTATCTTTCTAACCAAACCAAGATCACTTCATTTGGATGAGCGTACCTCAAAATACGACATTTCCAACGCATGATTGTCGGCAACAGGCGCTTCACTTCAATCTTCGTTGTTTTTGGTTTTGCAGCTTTTGTACTTTTGTCTTTGTTCATGCTTTTCTAGTCTTTCTTCTGTTAAGGTTGCTAAAAATTTTGTCTTCTTCTATTACAGTACTTGATGCTTCAGAACTTTATTGAAAAGGGTACCTCATTTTCTGGTCGAGCTTGGACTTTTAATATCTTAATACTTCATTCAAAATTACATATTCAGCCATCATAATGTTCTGTATTCCGAGTAGACGATTGATTAGCTTCACCAGACGCTTCTTAAATGAATTAAGGCGCTTGGTTATAGATGGGGGACATTCATAAGGCTGTTTAACTCCTAGCATTCCGACCAGTTAGCGTATTATGCTTCTTTGAGCCTGTTACATGTCGAATTAGGATTTGATGTCTTCATGAAACTTGTATATATGTATATTAGTTTTAATCAGACACTGGTTTCTTCCAATTCGGACAACTACAGCTCAATACATGGGCATCAGACCGTACAAAAGTATGATAGTCAGGAACAACACCACGTCACCAAATTACAGATGCAATTTGACAAAAATAGAGATCGATTTCTCTCTTGACCTCTGCATGAAAATTTCAGATATTTCTATGAGTCTTCCAGCGATACCAATATCGATGCATTTGAATACCTAAAGCTCAAGAAATCGTCAGCAGACGCTTGCATGTTCTGATTGTCACGAACAGTATCACATCTCAAGCTTGAATAAAGAATTTCACTCAGATAAAGATTTATTCAGATCTCGACTTCTTCAGGAATCATGTAGGCATTTCTCTTATCTTTCTAAACAAACCAAGATCACTTCATTTGGTCGAGCATACCTCAGAATACGTAGTTTCAAACGCTTGATTGTCGGCAACATGTGCTTGACTTCAATCTTCCGAGTTTTTGCTTTTGCAGATTTAGTTCTTTTGTCTTTGTTCACGCTTTTCTAGTCTTTCTGCTGTTAGGGTTGCTAGAAATTTTGCCTTCTTCTGTTACAGTACTTGATGCTTCAGAAATTTATTGAAAAGGGTACCTCATTTTCTGGTCAAGCTTGGACTTGGAATATCTTAATACTTCATTCAAAAATACTTCTTCCGCCATCATAATGTTCTTCATTCTGAGTAGACGCTTGATTAGCTTCACTGGACGCTTCTTGTATAAGTTAAGGTGCTTGGTTATCCACTAGGCACGTTCACAAGGCATTTTAACTCGTAGCATTCTGACCAGTTAGCGTATTATGCTTCTTTGACGCTGTTACTGGTCGCATTAGAATTCGATATCTTCGTGAAACTTGTATATATGGATATTACCTTTAATCGGACCCCGGTTTCATACAATTCGGACAACTACAGCTCAATATATGGCCTTCAGACGCTACAAATATATGACTGTCAGGAACAACACCTCGTCGACAACTAACGGATGCAATTTGACGAAGATAGAGATCGATTTCTCTCTTGAACTCGGCATGAAAAATGCAGAAATTTCTTTGAGCCTTCCAATGATACCAAGATCGAAGCATTTGAACACCTAAAGCTCAAGAAATTGTTAGCAAACGCTTGCATGTTTTGATTGTCACAAAAAGTATCACATCTCAAGCTTGAATAAAGAATTTCACTCAGATAAAGATTGATTCAGATCTCGACTTCTTCAGGAATCACGTAGGTATTTCTCTTATCTTTCTAACCAAACAAAGATCACTTGATTTGAACTAGCGTACCTCAAAATACGACGTTTCAAATGCTTGATTGTCACCAACAGGCACTTGACATCAACCTTCCGTGTTTTTGCTTTTGCAGATTTAGTACTTTTGTCTTTGTTCACGCTTTTCTAGTCTTTCTTCTGTTAGGGTTTCTAGAAATTTTGTCTTCTTATGTTACAGTACTTGATGCTTCAGAATTTTATTGAAAAGGGTACCTCATTTTCTGGTCAGGCTTGGACTTTGAATATCTTTATACTTCATTCAAAATTACATATTCGGCCATCATAATGTTCTGTATTCCGAGTAGACGCTTGATTAGCTTCACTGGACGCTTCTTAAATGATTTAAGGCGCTTGGTTATAGATTGGGCACATTCACAAGGCTGTTCAATTCGTAGCATTTCGACCAGTCTGCGTATTATGCATCTTTGACCATGTTAAAGGTCGAATTAGGATTCGATGTCTTCATAAACTTGTATATGTGGATATTAGTTTTAATCGGACACCAGTTTCATCCAATTCGGACAACTACAGCTGAATATATGGGCATTAGACCCTACAAAAGTATGATAGTCAGGAAAAACACCACGTCACCATATTATCGATGCAATTTGATAAAGAAAGATCGATTTCGCTCTAGACCTCCTTGTGAAAATAGCAGATATTTCTTTGAGTGTTCCAGCGATACCAATATCATACTTTTGAGCACCTAAAGCTCAAGAAATTGTCAGCAGACGCTTGCATGTTCTGATTGTCACGAACAGTATCACATCTCAAAATTGAATAAACAATTTCACTCAGATAAAGATTGATTCGTATCTCGACTTCTTCAGGAATCATGTATCTTTCTAACCGGACCAAGATCACTTCATTTGGACGAGCGTACCTCAAAATACGATGTTTCAAACGCTTGATTATCGGCAACAGGCGCTTGACTTCAATCTTCCGTATTTTTGCTTTTGCAGACTTAGTTCTTTTGTCTTTGTTCATGCTTTTCTAGTCTTTCTTCTGTTAGGGTTGCTAGAAATTTTGTCTTCTTCTGTTACCGTGCTTGATCTTTTGAAAAGGGTACCTCATTCTCTGGTCGAGCTTGGACTTTGATTATCTTAATACTTCATTCAAAAATAATTCTTCCGCCATCATAATGATCTGCATTCTGAGTAGACGCTTGATTAGCTTCACTGGACGCTTCTTGAATGAGTTAAGGCGCTTGGTTATAGATTGGGCACATTTCCAAGGCTGTTTAACTCGTAGAATTCCGACCAGTTAGCGTATTATGCTTCGTTGACCCAGTTAAAAGTCGAATTAGGATTCGATGTCTTCATAACCTTGTATATATGGATATTAGTTTTAATCGGACACCGGTTTCATCCAATTCAGATAATTATAGCTGAATATATGGGCATCCGACCCTACAAAGGTATGACAGTCAGGAACAACATCACGTCACCAAATTTCGGATGCAATTTGCCAAAGATAGAGATCGATTTCACTCTTGACCTCCACATGAAAATTGCAGAAATTTCTCTGAGCCTTCCAACGATACCAAGATCGATGCATTTGAAAAGCTAAAGCTCAAGAAATTGTTAGCAAACGCTTGCAAGTTCTGATTGTCACGAACTGTATCACATCTTAAGCTTTAATGAAGAATATCACTCAGATAAAGATTGATTCAGATCTCGACTTCTTCAGGAATCATGTAGGTATTTCTCTTATCTTTCTAAACAAACCAAGATCACTTCATTTGGTCGAGCATACCTCAAAATACGACGTTTCAAACGCTTGATTGTCAGCAACAGGCACTGGACTTCAATCTTCCATGTTTTTACTTTTGCAGATTTCGTACTTTTGTCTTCGTTCACGCTTTTCTAGTCTTTCTTTTGTTCGGGTTGCTTGAAATTTTATCTTCGTATGTTACAGTACTTGATGGTTCAGAACTTTATTGAAAAGGGTACCTCATTTTCTGGTGAAGATTGGACTTTGAATATTTTTATACTTCATTCAAAATTACATATTCAACCATCATAATGTTTTGTATTCCGAGTAGACGCTTCTTGAATAAGATAAGGCGCTTGGTTATCCACTAGGCACAATCACAAGGCATTTTAACTCGTAGCATTCTGACCAGTTAGCGTATTATGCTTCTTTGACCCTGTTATTGGCTGCATTAGAATTCGATATATTCATCAAACTTGTATATATGGATATTAACTTTAATGGGATGCCAGTTTCATACATTTCGGACTACTACAGCTCAATATATGGCCATCAGACGCTACAAAGGTATGACTGTCAGGAACAACATCATGTCACCAACTAACGGATGCAATGTGACAAAAATAGAGATCGATTTCTCTCTTGACCTCGGCATGAAAATTGCAGAAATTTCTCTGAGCCTTCCAATGATACCAAGATCGATGCATTTGAAAACCTAAAGCTCAAGAAATTGTTAGCAAACGCTTGCATGTTCTGATTGTCACGAACAGTATCACATCTTAAGCTTGAATAAAGAATTTCACTAAGATAAAGATTGATTCAGATCCAGACTTCTTCAGGAATCATGTAGGTATTTCTCTTGTCTTTCTAACCAAACCAAGATCATTTCATTTGGATGAGCATACCTCAAAATACGACATTTCAAACGCATGGTTGTCGGCAACAGGCGCTTTACTTCAATCTTCGTTGTTTTTGGTTTTGCAGCTTTTGTACTTTTGTCTTTGTTCATGCTTTTCTAGGCTTTCTTCTGTTAAGGTTGCTAAAAATTTTGTCTTCTTCTGTTACAGTACTTGATGATTCAGAACTTTATTGAAAAGGGTACCTCATTTTCTGGTCGTGCTTGGACTTTGAATATCTTAATACTTCATTCAAAATTACATATTCAGCCATCATAATGTTCTGTATTCCGAGTAGACGCTTGATTAGCTTCATTGGACGCTTCTTAAATGAGTTAAGGCGCTTGGTTATAGATTGGGCACATTCACAAGCCTGTTTAACTCGTAGCATTCCGACCAGTTAGCGTATTATGCCTCTTTGACCCTGTTACATGTCGAATTAGGATTCGATGTCTTCATGAAACTTGTATATATGGATATTAGTTTTAATCAGACACCGGTTTCATCCAATTCGGACAACTACAGCTGAATATATGGGCATCAGACCATACAAAAGTATGATAGTCAGGAAAAACACCACGTCACCAAATTACGGATGCAATTTGATAAAGATAGAGATCAATTTCTCTCTAGACCTCTGCGTGAAAATAGAAGATATTTCTCTGAGCCTTCCAGCGATACCAATATCGATGCTTTTGAGCACCTAAAGCTCAAGAAATTGTTAGCAGACGCTTGCATGTTCTGATTGTCACGAACAGTATCACATCTCAAAATTGAATAAACAATTTCACTCAGATAAAGATTGATTCGTATCTCGACTTCTTCAGGAATCATGTATTTTTCTAACCGGACCAAGATCACTTCATTTGGACGAGCGTACCTCAAAATACGATGTTTCAAACGCTTGATTGTCGGCAACAGGCGCTTGACTTCAATCTTCCATGTTTTTGCTTTTGCAGATTTAGTTCTTTTGTCTTTGTTCAAGCTTTTCTAGTCTTTCTTCTATTAGGGTTCCTAGAAATTTTGTCATCTTCTGTTACAGTGCTTGATGCTTCAGAACTTTATTGAAAAGGGTACCTCACTTTCTGGTCGAGCTTGGACTTTGAATATCTTAATACTTCATTCAAAAATACTTCTTCAGCCATCATAATGTTCTGCATTCTGAGTAGACGCTTGATTAGCTTCACTAGACGCTTCTTGAATGAGTTAAGGTGCTTGGTTATAGATTGGGCACATTCCCAAGGCTGTTTAACTCGTAGCATTCCGTCCAGTTAGCGTATTATGCTTCTTTGACCCTCTTAAAGGTCGAATTAGGATTCGATGTCTTTATAACCTTGTATATATGGATATTAGTTTTAATCGGACACCGGTTTCATCCAATTCGGAAAATTACAGCTCAATATATGGGCATCAGACCCTACAAAGGTATGACAGTCAGGAACAACATCACGTCACCAAATTACGAATGCAATTTGCCCAAGATAGAGATCGATTTCTCTCTTGACCTCTGCATAAAATTTGCAGAAATTTCTCTGAGCCTTCCAACGATACCAAGATTGATGCATTTGAAAAGCTAAAGCTCAAGAAATTGTTAGCAAACGCTTGCATGTTCTGATTGTCAAGAACAGTATCACATCTCAAGCTTGAATAAAGAATTTCACTCAGATAAAGATTGATTCAGATGTCGACTTCTTCAGGAATCATGTAGGTATTTCTCTTATCTTTCTAACCAAACCAAGATCACTTCATTTGGATGAGCGTACCTCAAAATACGACATTTCAAACGCATGATTGTCGGCAACAGGTGCTTCACTTCAATCTTCGTTGTTTATGTTTTTGCAGCTTTTTTACTTTTGTCTTTGTTCATGCTTTTCTAGGCTTTCTTCTATTAAGGTTGCTAAAAATTTTGTCTTCTTCTGTTATAGTACTTGATGATTCAGAACTTTATTGAAAAGGGTACCTCATTTTCTGGTCGTGCTTGGACTTTGAATATCTTAATACTTCATTCAAAATTATATATTCAGCCATCATAATGTTCTGTATTCCGAGTAGACGCTTGATTAGCTTCATTGGACGCTTCTTAAATGAGTTAAAGCGCTTGGTTATAGATTGGGCACATTCACAAGGCTGTTTAACTCGTAGCATTCCGACCAGTTAGCGTATTATGCCTCTTTGACCCTGTTACATGTCGAATTAGGATTCGATGTCTTCATGAAACTTGTATATATGGATATTAGTTTTAATCAGACACCGGTTTCATCCAATTCGGACAACTACAGCTGAATATATGGGCATCAGACCATACAAAAGTATGATAGTCAGGAAAAACACCACGTCACCAAATTACGGATGCAATTTGATAAAGATAGAGATCGATTTCGCTCTAGACCTCTGCATTAAAATAGCAGATATTTCTCTGAGCCTTCCAGCGATACCAATATCGATGCTTTTGAGCACCTAAAGATCAAGAAATTGTCAGCAGACGCTTGCATGTTCTGATTGTCACGAACAGTATCACATCTCAAAATTGAATAAACAATTTCACTCAGATAAAGATTGATTCGTATCTCGACTTCTTCAGGAATCATGTATCTTTCTAACCGGACCAGGATCACTTCATTTGGACGAGCGTACCTCAAAATACGATGTTTCAAACGCATGATTGTCGGCAACAGGCGCTTGACTTCAATCTTCCGTGTTTTTGCTTTTGCAGACTTAGTTCTTTTGTCTTTGTTCAAGCTTTTCTATTCTTTCTTCTGTTAGGGTTGCTAGAAATTTTGTCTTCTTCTGTTACAGTGCTTGATGCTTCAGAACTTTATTGAAAAGGGTGCCTCACTTTCTGGTCGAGCTTGGACTTTGAATATCTTAATACTTCATTCAAAAATACTTCTTCAGCCATCATAATGTTCTGCATTCTGAGTAGACGCTTGATTAGCTTCACTGGACGCTTCTTGAATGAGTTAAGGCGCTTGGTTATAGATTGGGCACATTCCCAAGGCTGTTTAACTCGTAGCATTCCGACCAGTTAGCGTATTATGCTTCTTTGACCCTCTAAAAGGTCGAATTAGGATTCGATGTCTTTATAACCTTGTATATATGGATATTAGTTTTAATCGGACACCGGTTTCATCCAATTCGGACAATTACAGCTCAATATTTGGGCATCAGACCCTACAAAGGTATGACAGTCAGGAACAACATCACGTTACCAAATTACGGATGCAATTTGCAAAAGATAGAGATCGATTTCTCTCTTGACCTCCGCATTAAAATTGCAGAAATTTCTCTGAGCCTTCCAACGATACCAAGATCGATGCTTTTGAAAAGCTAAAGCTCAAGAAATTGTTAGCAAACGCTTGCATGTTCTGATTGTCACGAACAGTATCACATCTCAAGCTTGAATAAAGAATTTCACTCAGATAAAGATTGATTCAGATGTCGACTTCTTCAGGAATCATGTAGGTATTTCTCTTATCTTTTTAACCAAACCAAGATCACTTCGATTGGATGAGCGTACCTCAAAATACGACATTTCAAACGCATGATTGTCGGCAACAGGCGCTTCACTTCAATCTTCGTTGTTTTTGGTTTTGAAGCTTTTGTACTTTTGTCTTTGTTCATGCTTTTCTAGTCTTTCTTCTGTTAAGGTTGCTAAAAATTTTGTCTTCTTCTGTTACAGTACATGATGCTTCAGAATTTTATTGAAAAGGGTGCCTCATTTTCTGGTCGAGCTTGGACTTTGAATATTTTAATACTTCATTCAAAATTACATATTCAGCCATCATCATGTTCTGTATTCCGAGTAGACGCTTGATTAGCTTCATTGGACGCTTCTTCAAAGATTTAAGGCGCTTGGTTATAGATTGGGCACATTCACAAGGCTGTTTAACTTGTAGCATTCCGACCAGTTAGCGTATTATGCTTCTTTGACCCTGTTGCATGTCGAATTAGGATTCGATGTCTTCATCAAACTTGTATATATGGATATTAGTTTTAATCAGACACCGGTTTCATCCAATTCGGACAACTACAGCTCAATATATTGCCAACAGACGCTACAAAGGTATTACTGTCAGGAACAACATCACGTCACCAAATACGGATGCAATTTGACAAAGATAGCGATCGATTTCGCTCTTGACTACTGCGTGAAAATTGCAGATATTTCTCAGAGCCTTCCAGCGATACCAATATCGATGCTTTTGAACACATAAAGCTCAAGAAATTGTCAGCAGACGCTTGCATGTTCTGATTGTCACGAACAGTATCACATGTCAAGCTTGAATAAAGAATTTTGCTCAGATAAAGATTGATTCATATCTCGACTTCTTCAGGAATCATGTATCTTTCTAACCAAACCAATATCACTTCATTTGGACGAGCGTACCTCAAAACACGATGTTTCAAACGCTTGATTGTAGGCAACAGGCGCTTGACTTCAATCTTCCGTGTTTTTGCTTTTGCAGATTTAGTTCTTTTGTCTATGTTCATGCTTTTCTAGTCTTTCTTCTGTAAGGGTTGCGAGAAATTTTGTCTTCTTCTATTGCATTACTTGATGCTTCAGAACTTTATTGAAAAGGATACCTCATTTTCTGGTCAAGCTTGGAATTTGAATATCTTAATACTTCATTCAAAAATACTTCTTCAGCCATCATAATGTTCTGCATTTTGAGTAGACGCTTGATTAGCTTCACTGGACGCTTCTTGAATAAGGTAAGGCGCTTGGTTATCCATTAGGCACATTCACAAGGCATTTTAACTCGCAGCATTTTGACCAGTTAGCATATTATGCTACTTTGACCCTGTTATTGGCCGCATTAGAATTCGATGTCTTCATGAAACTTGTATATATGGATATTAATTTAGTGGGACGCCAGCTTCATATAATTCGGCCTACTATAGCTCAATATATGGCCATCAGACGCTACAAAGGTATGACTGTCAGGAACAACATCACGTCACCAACTAACGGATGCAATGTGACAAAGATAGAGATCGATTTCTCTCTTGACCTCGGCATGAAAATTGCAGAAATTTCTCTTAGCCTTCCAACGATACCAAGATCGATGCATTTGAAAACCTAAAGCTCAAGAAATTGTTAGCAAACTCTTGCATGTTCTGATTGTCACGAACAGTATCACATCTCAAGCTTGAATAAAGTATTTCACTCAGATAAAGATTGATTCAGATCTCAACTTCTTCAGGAATCATGTAGGTATTTCTCTTATCTTTCTAACCAAACCAAGATCACTTCATTTGGACGACCGTACCTCAAAATACAACGTTTCAACCGCTTGATTGTCAGCAACAGGCACTGGACTTCAATCTTCCGTGTTTTTGCTTTTGCAGAGTTCGTACTTTTGTCTTCGTTCACGCTTTTCTAGTCTTTCTTCTGTTAGGGTTGCTTGAAATTTTATCTTCTTATGTTACAGTACTTGATGGCTCAGAACTTTATTGAAAAGGGTACCTCATTTTCTGGTGAAGCTTGGACTTTCAATATCTTTATACTTCATTCAAAATTACATATTCAGCCATCATAATGTTCTGTATTCCGAGTAGACGCTTGATTAGCTTCACTAAACGCTTCTGAAATGAATTTAGGCGCTTGGTTATAGATTGGGCACATTCACAAGGCTGTTTAACTCGTAGCATTCCGACCAGTTAGCATATTATGCTTCTTTGACCCTGTTAAAGATCGAATTAGGATTCGATGTCTTCATCAAACTTGTATATATGGATATTAGTTGTAATTTGACTCCGGTTTCATCCAATTCGAACAACTACAACTCAATATAT